>BPLQ01002691.1:16531-64738 GCA_021605075.1 Caerostris darwini
GCTGCAAGTGATCTCCAAGTAGCTGAACATAAGCATTTCCAGTCAATGTTCGGTCCAGTCGCACCAGAGGACCAAGTCCATGCCATGAAAAAACAGCCCACACCATTACGGAGCCACCACCAGCTTGAACAGTGCCTTGCTGACAGTTTGGGTCCATGGCTTCGTGGGGTCTGCGCCACACTCGAACCCTACCATCAGCTCTTACCAACTGAAATCGTGACTCATCGGACCAGGCCACGGTTTTTCATTCATCTAGGGACCAACCGATATGCTCACGTGACCACGAGAGTCGCTGCAAGCGATGTCGTTCTGTCAGTAAAGGCACTCGAGTCGGTCTTCTGCTGGAATAGCTCAAGAAAGCCAAATTTCTCCGCACAGTTCTAACAGACAAGTCCCTTGTATGTCCCACATTGATTTCTGCGGTTATTTGATGCAATGTTACTTGTCTGTTAGAATTTACGACTCTTTGCAGACGTCGCCGGTCTCGGTCGTTAAGTGCAGTCGGTCCACCACTGCGCTGTCCATGGTGGGATGTTATGCCTGAAATTTCATACTCTCGGCACGCTCTTGACACAGTGGATCTGGGAATGTTGAATTCCCTAACGATTTCCGAAATGGCATGACCCATGCGTCTAGCTCCAACTAACATTCCGCGTTCAAAGTCTGTTAATTCCCGTCGTGCGGTCATCATCACGTCAAAACCTCTTCACATGAATAACTTGAACAGAAATGAAAGCTCTGCGAAAGCACTGCGCATTTATACCTGTTCTACGCGATGCTACTGCCATCTGAAAATTTGCATATTGCTATCCCATGACTTCTGTCACTTCAGTGTATATTTGTGATGCTATTTAATTTAATTTAATTAATGTATATCATTCTTTGTTAATAAGGATCAAATGCATTGGTTGTTTCCAATGAAATGTTATTTTTGATAGAAAGAAATTTCCATTAATTTGTAACAGTGGGGATATGATTTGCCATTATGTATTTATAAAAGCATGTTTTTATAAAACATGTTTATATCCTTTGTAAGAATTGGAGGAAAAAATTAACAGCTGCAACAAAAATCAAATTATTTGTCCAACTGGAAAATTATCTACTTTTGTGTTAAAAATTATTAAAGATATACTTTTTAGGTTTTGAAGTGTATTTATTTAAAATCAATCCTTTTTATATATATATATATATAAAGTATTGGCCTTGCCAAAATTTAAAAGTATATTTGATTATATATTAAATTTTTTAATAATAATGTGAAAAGTAATTTATTTTTTCATATTATAACAAATAAATTAATTGATTTGTTTTCTTACTAAAACGAATTTTCGATGAATATGACGAAGCAAATTTTAATATTAATAATAACATCAAAATATGTAAATTTTTTTTCAAGTTATGCCAATTTTTATATTCATCCCCATTCTAGTGAACTCTAGAATGAATTTTGTGGCAAGAAAAATTAATTAATAGTTGCTCCTCAACTGTAGAAGTTTAAACTCCAAGTTTAAGGGCCTCCTGGACTATGCACATATGCCAACTTTTTTTCCAATCATCAATGCATGCTAAAAAGTCATCGGCAGGGATGGCTTTCAAAGCGCGCTGCGATTCACATTAAATCTCTTCAATGCTACAAACATATTGGAATATATGATATCCAGAAATATTGATTAACTACTTACAAGCCCAACCTCCGGAAATGATTATTTTGTTAAAATTAAAAGGTAGGAAAAAAAATCTAATTGATAAAAATTAATTATTAAGGTAAACAACAATATTGAAGCCTCAGAAAAGGATTTTAAAAGAACACTTTACAAACAGTGATTATAGTATAGTAATTAATTTATTTAACTTACTCTTGTTGATCCGGTGAAGCCTTCCGATTCTAAAAAAAAATGAGCAAATGGGAGCAAAATGAAAAGAGCCAAATTTGAAAAGAGAAACACAAGATTCCACATGCCTGTAAATAAGGAATTGTTTAATAAAATAATAATAATAAACTTAATTTTTATTCACTTTATAAATGATAAAAAAATTAGAATAATGATTAACCTTATATAATTGTTAATATTATATATCATAAGTCGTTGCTATATAAATAGACTACTATAATATAAACAGATGAAAATTAGCATAGACAGATGTCACTTGCGTCAGAAAAAAATACTAATCCATTTTTTGAAATAACTGCAATTTGAATTTCTGATAGAGTGCAACTAAAATTAAAACTATGTACTATAGCTATATAGCTTACATTTCTCATATATATATATATATATATATACACTGGTGGACGAAATTAAGAGATGGAAAGCATTTTCGCACATTTCTCTAAAAATACCGCACAAAACCTGGACAGGTGATTGCCATATATGGTCACTGTAGCGCTATTGGCCCTGAGATAAGTTTACGTATTCTTGTGGGCGTTGCTAAGCCAGCAGGCGGTATAAAAGTCCGCATCGAGCTGTTCATCTCATTCCACTCTTCAACACAGTTGCAGATTTTAGTGCATTAGTGCAGATTTTAGTGCATGCTTGTTGTTTCTTGCTGGTTTTTAGGTGAAATGAATGAACATCATCGTTTAAACGAAGGTATGAGGTGAAGAATTGTGGGTAGACTTGAGGCAGGCCAGTCCCAAGCTCAGGTTGCTAGGGAATTGGATATAACACCAAGCGTCATTTCCAATTTGTGGAGTCAATTTAAAACTAGTGGGACAGTATGCAGACGACCAGGACAAGGTCGCCCGAGGGCTACAACGGCCAATGAAGACCGGTATTTGTTCCTTTCAGCTAAGCGCCAGAGGACGGCTACAGCCTCTCAATTGTCTAGGGGCCTCACGGCTGCTACAGGAACATCAATTTCGAGTAAGACAGTTTCCAGGAGACTCCATGAAAGAGAGATGTATGCCAGGAAGCCCGCTATTTGCATCCCACTCCCTCCCTCCTACAAAAGAGCGCGTGCAGAATGGTGCAGACAACGTCAAAATTGGACACAGCTTCAATGGGCTAATGTTCTCTTCACCGATGAGTCCAGATTCTGTCTACAACCTGATTCTGGACGGTTATTGATATGGAGGGAACCTGGAACCCGATACCATCCTAGCAACATTATCGAAAAGGACCATTATGCTGGTGGAGGAGTCATGGTTTGGGCAGGGATCATGCAAGATACCCGCACACCGCTCCATGTGTTTGACAATGGTTCCGTGAATGCCCAGAGGTAAAGGTAGGAGGTCTTAGAGCCCTATGTGCGTCTTTTCAGGGGCGCTGTTGGCCCTCAGTTCATTTTTATGGACGACAATGCGCGACTACATAGGGCTCTCATGGTTGATGAGTATCGGGAAAGCGAGGATATTCAACGAATGGATTGGCCAGCCAAATCCCCTGATCTGAATCCTATTGAACATGCTTGGGATGCTCTTGGGAGAGCTATTGCGATGCGCCAACCTCCCCCCAAAACCATTCTGGAGTTAAAAATTGCTCTGGTGGAAGAATGGGAGGGTCTTCCACAAGCCCTCATTAATTCCCTTATTAACAGCATGCATACTCGTTGTGCTTGCTGTCTGTCTATCAGGGGTGACCATACACCATACTAGAGGCAACACACACTGTACAAGCCTCACTTTTATTGTCATCTTTTATCCTTAAGTTCAGACTACATTGGATTTATTGGCAATAGGTCATGCCAGTGAATGGCACTTTCATTTTTGTTTTGCATACTTTATTATCATGGAATAAGCTATTTGGTATATACATACCAAATTTCATTTATTTATATTCAGTATTTTTTGAGATATTTGGGAAAATGTCTTCCATCTCTTAATTTTGTCCACCAGTGTACATATACACTCAAGAGCCAAAACATTATGACCACCTGTCGATAACGAGTTGGTCCACCTTTGGCGCGCAACACAGCTTCAACCCGCCTTGGCATGGATTAATACCACCACTTAATACCAGTTAAATACAACTTCCACCTGATCATGTGCCTTCCACGTCATCCAGGCGAGTTCATTGCAAAATGTAGGGGTGGTCATAATGTTTTGGCTCTTGAGTGTGTATACATATATATATATAAGAACTAGTATTGTTCAATGATACTTCAAAGATCTCTATGAAAATATCACATTAAATTAAAAATAATTTTTCACAATAGAGAAAGTAAGAGTTTTTGTAAAAAAAAAAAAAAATCTACAAAAATATTATCAAGGTTAATAAAAATAACTTATTTAACTTATAAAATAAAAAAAAAATAATGCCTACCAAGTTTGAAAAAAAAAATGCATCCCCTTCATTTATCAATAGACATACACAACATGCTTTAAATTAAAGAAATTTTATGTGAGCTCATTTTAAAAAGGGGAAAGGTAGCAGAATTTTTTTTCCCCTAGATATTTTAAAAACAAATTATTATGAGTTTATCTATAGATTGCAACAGCTAAATAGTTCCAACAAAAGAAATTCTTTATTTATGCATGCAAATCTTTTAATGCTATCTTAGCAATACAAAATCAATATTCCAATAGCAATATGCAAGAATTTTGTTTGTTATTTATGTTATTGTAATTATTTTGAAAATTTTATAACATTATGTTACTGAATAAAGTTGAAATTTTAACTTCTTAGGATCAAAAAGTTAAAAAAATAAATATGGTGAAAGTGCAATTAAAATCAAATTTTAATTAAAAGCATTTCATGCTCAAAAGAATTCTATTGAAAGTTACGAAAGAAATATTTTAGTTAAAAGTAAAAATTAAGAAAGTCATAACATTTAGAAATAAAATTAATTCTGAAAAAGTTTAATTTACATCTAATGTCCAATGTTTGAATATTAACAACAAAAAAAAATCTTTCTGCTTTGTTATGCATATGGTTTGATTAGATATTATACATGATGTATAAACGTTAAAGAAAAACGTTCTTACTTACAATAGACAACTTAAAAACTAAATAAAACAATGAATAATGGTTCTCATAATCTTGGAAAATTTTGTAAAAAGTTAATGAATATTCAAATTTTTGTATAGTGATAGAAGATGTAATAAGAAAATTTAACAACAAAAATAAAATTCAGAAATTTCCATGAAATTTTTTTAATTGTGGGAACAGTTATATGTCCATCAAATTTCTTCACATATTGCTGACTACACGAAAATTACTAGGAGGGAAAACTATATTTAGAACAATCATCGGTAAATTAGAAAAGGAATGATGTTTAAATTTAGTTTTGAATTCAATGTCACATCTAATAACTCACATACTAATAGTGCAACAGCTGTCAAATTCATACACGTGTCTTTTGAAGATTAGGGTTAGAAAATTATACAAATTGTTTTTTAAAGTTCTGCTGAGGTGTCTATTTTTACTTGGTGTTGCCAAGCAATTTATTTTAATTTAAGATATAAAAAATAGATGTGTGAGTGTGTTCTAGTGGAATTTGAAATCTGTAGCACTTAGAAATCCAATCTTACTTCCAAAAATTTTGGGTTTTTTATCTGCCACATAATGAAAATATCACAAAAAAAATTCTAATTAGTAATTAAATTCAATCTAAAAGTACTTCTAAAAAGTCTTTAGAAGTTGTCTGTTGTATTAGCATGTTTTTTAAAATAAAATTAAACATTCTGAAATTAAATTACACATAACAAATGCAGACTCACAATTTTTTAACTAATATAAACTCATGTTTGTGAAAACTGCAACACCATGAAGGACTTACGCGAGTGAGATGAAATTTTCAGGAAATGCAAATTAGCGCATGATATGCAAATGATTAGAATTTCAAATCCGTAGCGCATGCGTATGCTGAGCAGCGCCCTCTGAATGGCGGATGGATCCGAATAAATAGACGGCTGTAGCGAGGCGTGTATGGTTATCTGCTAGTGGTAAACGTTAGCTCAATCGTTACTTACGCCTCTTCGACGAAAGAGAGCGAGATTTGAACAACTTACAGAGTATGAACGGGAGAGAATCATCGGCCTTCGTGAAGCTGGATTGTCTTATCCTGCAGTAGCCGCTCGTGTGCAGCGCAACAGCAGCACAGTGATGCGTCTTTAGAAGCAGTGGACGGACGACTGTCGGACAACTCGGAAATCCGGGAGTGGACCCCGAAATGTGACGTCAGCTCGCGATGATAGACACCTGGTCCGCATGGCGCTGACGGACCGTACAGCTTCCTCTAGACAATTGGCAGCACAGTGGTCAATAGCTACAGGTGTTTCATTGTGTGCTTCATCAATTCGTAGACGTCTGCTGCAGCGTGGACTGCGAACAAAGACTCCTTTATACAGGATCCCTCTCACGCTAAACCATCGCCGCCTGCGGCTACAATGGGCCGCTCAGCATAGAGACTGGCGTGCTGATTGGAAGCATGTCGTGTTTTCTGATGAATCCCGCTTTCATTTGTGGTACCATGATGGCCGCATTCGTGTCAGACGCTATGCCGGTGAACGCCACCTTCCGGAGTGCATTATCGAACACCCGGAGTTATGGTCTGGGGTGCCATAGCATATCATGGACGATCTCAATTGTTAAGAATTGTGGGCAATCTGAACAGTAACCGGTACATCAGTGAAGTTCTACAGCCCCAAGCTGTTCCCTTCCTTCAAAGCTTGCCAGGCGCTGTATTTCAACAGGACAATGCCCGCCCTCATATCGCTAGGACTGTTCAATCCTTTGCAACGCGGCAGTTACAGCTTCTTCCTTGGCCTGCGTATTCCCGGGATATGTCGCCGATTGAACATTGTGGGATTTCGTTGGTCGGCGTCTCGCTCGTGATCCTCGTCCTGTTGCTTCTGCAGACAAACTTTGGGTGCGCATACAAACAATATGGAATGCTCTTCCTCAGGCAGACATTCAAAATTTGTTTGACTCCATATTAAATTTCATTCAATTATGACGATTCCTTCATGGTGTTGCAATTTTCACAAACATGAGTTTAATAGATTGCGGTAAGGAGAGATTTTTTTTTTTTTTTTTTGTATTAGAATCATTTTAGATACATTTTTAAAAGCAAGAATTAAACTTTAAACAGGAAATATTTAGTCGTCTCACACAAGCTCTAGGGATGCTATCTGGACAAGTGCAATCATTCTTTTTTCTCCAAAACTCTCGTTATAAAAAACTCACTGAAGAAAATCCGATTAGTAAAGCAAACTTGACAGATAGAAGAGCTGCATTTAGTTCGAGCATCTCAAATGGTTTGTTACACTAATCACTTATTTGTAAAGAATAATTTGTATTTGCTTTTATAAATATTCTACACGTGAAATTGGTTAGTGATCATTTTTTGATACTTTTTTTTTTTTAAATGTTGCTCTTATAAGAAAAAAAAAAGAAATACTAATTAATTCCTTTTCAATTAAATAAAAACTGTAATTTTAACGTATTTATGACAATGCATTAAATGTTATAACAAGGATTCATATTGTTATAATTTTTTAAAAAATTGCATAAAATTATCAATGTTTTTTTTGCAAGAATGTATTTTTGTAATAATATTGCTTTATAACTTCATTTATAAGTTTCACTGCTTTTGGATAAAAAATCAACATACTTTTTTTTCTTTTTTTTTGCATGTTTTAATTATATTCAAATGTTGTGAAATATTATGCATTAATAAATAAATTAATGGAAGTAAATGAAATTATCACAAAATTGAAATATAATGCATGAAGATGCTACACAGATAATGACAAGCTTTTTTTAATAATGTCTTATTTCCAAGAATGATAAAGTAATACTTAAATTAATATAAGGAAAACAGTTTTTTTTAATTTGTTTTTGAGAAATATGAACTGAATTAAATCTTTTTAACTTAGAATTTAATTTTAATTTTAAAATTTAATACAATATATTAAATAAAGCGCATTATAATTTGCATTTATAATAAAATAAAGTTAAGGTTTAGATCGTGATAGCGTGCTACACATCTGTATAATATGCCAAGATGATAGTTATTTATAGCAAATGGCAACAGAATGCCAGAGAGGCCTGCGAGAGTTTATGCAGAACGTCTCCCTATGGATTGGCATCCATTGCACTGAATTATGACTACTAAACTTTGTCATCTTAGAAAGAAGCTTAGTTTCACTGTCCAGATCAGAGAAGGACAAGATGGGGCATTTGATTGACGCAAGATGTATTATCATACCCATTTCTAAATAAAGGCCCTAAAGCAGGGAGGGGAAAAAAAAAGGTCCTAAACGTCACAGTAGAAATAAGCAAGGCATGCAGATACATGCATCAATATATCTGGCAATGCTATGTGCATATGGTGTGAATTCATACTTGTGCATTCAAGCACTGATGTTGAGTGAGTTTTGAAAAAAATCTGACTTCTTGATCAAATAAAAATTTAACTTCTGAAATTTAATACTGAACATCTAAGATGGCATTTCATTGTTGCTTTGTGGCATACTATTAATAAATGAATCACAGTTCACCATAGGATGGCATAGCCAAGGCCAACAATAATAATCCAGTAGGCTCCTCCTAGGTTGTATTGGGTTTCAGAAAAAAAACCACATCAGATACACATCAGTTACGCCGATAGATGAATGTGTGGTATATGGGAAAACCAGATTGATGTACCTAACTCCCATAACAAATTAACGGCCAATCGTTATTTACAGATATTAAAGGACATGGTATGAGAGTAGTACAAATAGCTGCCTTCCAAAAAACTTGTTGTATGGGTTATAACATGATGGAGCCCCTCCACCTAAAATAGCAGATATCTGTGCATATATAGTTAGCAAATTTTCCAAACAGATCATCGGATAGGATGGTAGTGTAGAGTAGCCACCACGTTCACCTGACTTCACTCGCATAGATATTTATCTCTGAGAATACACCAATGAACATCTCTATGCAACTGAGCAATCTGGATAATCTGATGACATCCTTTCTTGTCAGTGTTACACTAGCTATGCTCCAACATTTTCAAGATTCAGTAATCACTCATTCAATTGTACATTACTTCTTAAAGGAAACATTTTGAATAGTATTATCATTGATTCCACCACTTTATTTATAGTTTCCGTTAGAAACTTCTCTGCAACTTGTATGTACGATTTATGATGTTTATAAAATTTATGTGTATCTTTTAATTTACGAATGTGTTTTTACAAAGTGACCATTTTTTATTTTTATAATATCAATTCTACACAATTTAACAATAACGGCTACCTTTTTTCATTTTAGTATTAGATTGCCAAACTTCTGTATTTTGCCAAAAGGGGCACCATGAAGGCATCTGTGAATCAGTTATGCCCACTTTACTATAGATGCACCCATCGCTTTGGTCAGTGAACCCCTTTTCATCATCAAAGGGGCATTTTACCTTGATTTCAAACTTGAATTGTTTTTGTTAATTTCATAACCAAACTCTCAATGAAGACAGAAATAATCGCAAACTTTGACATGAAATACATCAATCAAATACTGTCACAAAAAAGTGAAACTTTTTGTTTTACATTTATTAGAATGAATGTACATTTTTACTAAATTTTATAGGAACCTGAGGACTGTATAAAAAGTTAAGATTTTGTACTTTCACCAATATTAATTTTTTAAATATAAAAGTGCCAACTCATGAATTCTAAGCTCATTTGAAACATTTTTGAAATTAGAAGTAAATGTAAGAAGGGATGTTAGAAGTAAAGTAATAATGTTAGAAGTAAATGTCTACATCCAATGGCTGCAGAAATAATAACCTGGTATCAATATTACTTTGCACCCTGTATATTCTTGGTATTATGATTATCATTTTGTTTTGAGTCACTGATTTGACAAACTCCTTACATTTTACACAGAGCCCTTTTATTTGAAAATAGTAATTGAAGCTTTACACTTCCTAATTCATGCAATCTTTCTCTAAGTTTAAGTACATATTCAGATTTAAGTATATAATACTAAATTTGAGTATATATCTACATTTCATATTTTTTTCTGTATTACACACATAGTGTATTGTTTTATTGTTTGTAATTACTTTTTTTAATGCAACCAATATTAAAAGAATGCTTAATAGAAACTACTATTGAATTTAACATTTTTATGTTAAGCTTCTGCAAAATTCTCATAAGGGAGAAAAATTGTCAACTAAGAATCAACAGAAATAGACATGATATCATAAAGCAGGAAAAACCAATGAAAATTTGGAGATAGAAAATATCTTTGACAATATTCCTGTTTTGAAATTGAAATTAAAAAAATTCACAAAAAGAAGCAAAATATAAATCAATTTCTTTGATGATAAACAAAAATTGGTAAGAATATAAAATAATAAAAACTATGTTTGCTTAATATTTAAATAACAAACCTTGAATCAAGGAACTATTTAACCACTGAACATAGAAACTCTTTGGGTATGCTAAGAGGACTTCATTGCTGATTATTGACATGGGAAGCAGAAGAGCAGCTGCAATAGAAATACCCAAGGCAAATGTGCATATCCATAATCTGTAAAAAAAATTTAAAATGACATAATACTTCATTTTAAAAACAATGCATAAAAAGCATATAATTCTAAAAAAAGTACATAAAACTATGCATATAAGATAATATGTATGATTTAGAAGAAACCATAAATCAGAACTTATAAAAAAAATTAGAATTGAGCATTTAAGAAATTTATTTGGCGGTTTTTAAGTGGCGCCAATCTAACAGCTACAAATTTGCAGAGTTTTGACGCCATTTTGTAGTGCTACGAAAATACGTATTTGGGATTTGCCAGAAACAGAACAAGATGCAATTTTATTTTTTCAGCAGCGAAATATTTTACCAAAACAACGAAAATGTCCCCTGGCCATTCCAACCGCTCCAAACCAAGACCCTTCAAGATATTCCTCAACAACTACAGCTCGGTGAGGTCGTGCATTATCATCCATCAAAATGAAAAGATTGCCAATTGCGCCGACATATGGGCGGGCATATGAATAAAGGATCTCATCTCGATATCTCAAACCAGTCACAGTTCCTCCCTGGAACACATGTAGATCAGTGTAACCACCGAGTGAGATCCCTGCCCACACCATTATTCCACCACCTCGGTAACTGCGTCTTTCAACAGTGTTGGATTGATGGTATCTGGTGCTTTGTTCCCTCCAGATCAGCAGACGTCCTGAATCTCTCTCCAGTGTGAATCTGGACTCGTCTGTAAAGAGTACAGGAGCCAATTGCAGTCTGGTCCAAGAACTGTGTTCTCTTGCCCAAGACAAGAGGGCTCTTCTCTATCGTCCATTGAGAGGGACATGCACAACTGGTCGCCTTGCATAGAGAACTGAATTGTGAAGACGCCTTCGCACCGTACTAGCGGATATTCCTCTCGCTACAGAGTGGTCTGCAACAAATTGCGGCACAGAAATGCTTCTTCTCCTTCGGGCCGAAAGAGCTATAAGAGCTGCAGGTGATGTAGCTCGTGGTCGACCTGGAACATGTCTTCTGGACACAGAAGTTTCGGTTTCATATTGATTCCAGAGACGGTGGACCACACTGCGAGACACATTAAGACGCCTAGCAGCATCAACCTGGGACAACAACATTTCCATCCATTCGACCGACCGGCACCTTAATGAATCTGCTAACAAACGTTGTAAATCAACAAAAGTTACACGCGTAATTACGAAAGTCTGATATTTGCATATTTTTCTCTCACTCATATATACCTGTTCTTTTCTACAAAAAAAAAGTGGTAGCTATCGTTTCTGCATACATTTGCATAAAGTTCGTTTTTATCATTTATATAAACTATAAATTTTATTGTTACTGTCATTTTTTTATGGTGAACTTCGAAAAGCATGTTGTTAATTAACTTTTGGAGGCCAGTATATTAAAAAGCGCATTTAAAATGCATTAAACTAAGGCACTAAGTTAAAAATGTATCAGAATAAAATTAAATTTGGTCACAGCTCTTACTAATTCAGTAACAAAAAAAAAGAAAGTAAAATGAGTATAACAGTAAGTTATAAAATAAATCTACAAATTAAAAGCAACTGACCCATCGAAGAAAATATATTTAGTCATTTAAAAAAATTTATATCTACCAATTTCCATTTTGACATCTATTATATTATAATTCATACATTATAGCAATAATTAGTTAGATTATAATTTAATTGCATTAGCTGTTAATCTCAAATTTGACTATAACAGTTCATATTTCACTTATTACTTCAGTAACTTATAAAATGTTATTTGTTAATATTTTACGTTCTCTACTGTTTATTGAGATACTAAGCTATTCAAGTTTCATTCTAACTTTATCATACTTCAAAGGTTTAAAAAAAAAAAAAAGTACCAATCAAAGAAAGTTATAATTTTTCAGTTGATCTGTAAGAGTACCATATTACAAAAAAGCATATTGTTCATTTTTTTAAAAACACAATTCTATAATGGTTAATTAAGAAAAGTTATTTTTTTATTTAATACACATAGATAAAAGAAACAAAATTATATGTTAATATCAAAAAAAAAGTTAATTAGGTAACATAAGAAATGTATCTCATTGGAAGTTATCACCAATAATTTTATAGAAATGTTTAAAGAAACAGAAGGTTTTTATCGTTTTTATAATAATGAAAAACCATAAATGAATTCAAATTAAAACTAAGATAGTTTCGAGAATCAGAAAAAAAAACCAAAATGAATCATATTCAACACAAAGTACATGAAAATTAAAAATTTATCTTGCATGATTGTGTTTTTTAGAAAGAGAACAAAAACAAGATTCTTTTCACTGACAAAATTTTAGTAAGAGTGAAATATTTTAATTATATAAAATATTCATGAAAAAATACTCTTCAAAACAATGTAATATTAAAAAAATTGAAGTGAAATAAACATGAGATAAAGTTTAATTAATAAATACCATACTGAAAAATTTAATAAACCAAAAACTCGCTTATAGTATATTAAATATGTACTTCATATATAATAAATATGTACTTACGATACTCTATAAGCAACTGCATCTTCATAAGTACCTTAAAAAACAGTTAAATTAAATATACAAAAAAATAAATTAAAAATTAAAAACCAAGAAATTCATCAATTAAATTAAAATTAGTAACAAAATAACTTATATTAAACTAAGCTCAGAGAAAATAAAAATGTAATAATCAATAATGTTTAAAAATCTCAATAAAACAACAAATCTAAATCTAGTCAAAGAAACAATTGATTTAGGAGAACAAAGATATAGTGTTACATTTTTAACCTGTAACACTATATTAAACAAAATATTAAATTTTGTATAACTTTATCATAAGACAATCTACAAAGACATAAAATAAGAATTTTTTTTCCCCCGTTCATTTAAGAATTCTAACAAAATAATGGCTTGTTTAAATTATTTAAAATACTTCCCTTTATACAATTCTTTTATAGGCTCATATGAATAATACATGATATGAGAAATGCAAAATCAAAACTTTTATGAAATTAGATTATATGATATGATTTTTCTTTTTCCAAAAAAAAATGAGATGTTAACTTATAAATGAACAATAACCAGGAGATATATCACACATTTCTACTCAGAGGAGATTTTTTTTTTTTTTTTTTTTTTACTTATACATTTTCCAACAATTTAAGACGCAAGGAAAGGCATGTTCTATGCCAGAATTGTACATATTATATTTTTCATTCATTTAATTTTTAGGTTTCTAAAAGATTTCTACTTAATTTTATGATATAAATCCCCAATTCTCAAGACACCCTAATATAATTATTTTTATAATACAAGATTTATCTTTTCACAGCAAAAATGTAATTCTTCATATAATGCATAATTATATCAGAAAAATAAGTATTTATAGAATATTCAACAATGATATAAAAAACGAATATTTATTATAAATTAGTTATTTTAAAGTTCCGATTTTGCAACATTTTCAAAACTTTTACTAGTTTTTTAAGACATATAATTTAGAATTAACAAAATAGCTCTCTTTTTTTACTTAGAAAAATAACTCTTAAAAGATGATTGACAAAAATGCTGCCATGACAATAGATTTTAATGTATTTTTTCTGCTTGCCATATTCTAATACTTCTATACTTTTTAAATAATTAGAATTCCTACATTTTTAAAATGGTGGCTTATTATTCTTTTGTTTCCAGTTCAATGTATTAATAATAACTTTCAACACCTGTATTTTGATAGCATTCAGGGAAATAAGACTATGTTTCATGTGGAAATAGAAAGGTTTAAAAATGCTGCAGTGCTCACAAATGAATCCACTGATTAAACACTAAAGGATTTTTCGGAAAAAATATATCAGGGGTAGCTCATGAAGGAAAAGGTTTTGAAAAACTTAGTGACAGCTTAACTTCTGCTGGATTATAGCCATTGAAACTACAAGTAGTTTTTAGAACAATAACTGAATAACAATCATGCTACTCATTACTGATAAAATGAGATTTATAATTGATTTGCCTTACTGCATGTTATTGTCTTGTTACCACTTTATAATTTTCAGTAAGTTCTATCTTATAACAAAAAGTAATACATATATCTTAATTTCTTGTCTATAATTCACTAATTATACATTAACAAACTTTAATGCTTCATGGTGTGGATTATAGCCAGATGTAATTAAGTCTGTGGACTTTTTTTCAGAAGTTTCATAAAAGTCAATTCTATAAAATTGTACCTAAACATGCTATTTGACAAAAAAAATTAATAGAACTCTATGCGAGAGAAAATAAACAAATGTCTAAGCATAAAGAAAAGATCATATCACAGTTGATAGATGATGGAAGAGAGTCAGATTTTAACAAAAGTAAACAAAATGTAACGCAAATCATACATCAATATATGCTAATTAATAATAAAATGATAAAGGCCTGGAATGAAGCCATAGAAAAAAAATTGAAATGCTTCGCAAAAGGTCAAAATAATTAATTGCAAAATGATCATCTCTATATCGAATGTGAAGATAATAAATCATCGAGAAAACATAGTCTCTTTTGTTTTCACCTTAATTCTTATATGCTCACCTCCTTTCCAATTTCTATTATTGTTAATTTATAGCATAATTTTTTTTATATAATTGTGGCATCAAAAATGCTTTTTAAAATTAAAAACCGTTTTGTTATATTTATGCCATGGACATTAAAAGACAACTTGCATATATATGCAACCTACAATATAGGCAAGATCATTTACTTCTTTAGTCACATAGTATACCTACAGATAATTGCAGATTATAGGCAAAAAAATTTAAAGGTCCTTTATCCCTTTAAAGAAAATTTATTAATGCATTTTTTTATTTCTTATATAGCCCTTATGTTACAGGTTATATGTCTAAAAACTGACAAGCAAAAAAAATTGAATGAATACAAAATTATTATGCTCCAGAAATAAATGAAAATGTATGTAAAAATATAATTAACTTACAAAATTAGAAACAAAAATTTTATCTTACCTGTATATAACTCATTGTATTTCTTCTTAAAAATGATTATTAAGCAATATGAAGTGAAATAAAAAATCAAGAACATCAGGAGGAACACCTGCAATTCGAAAAAAATAATATATTTATTACATACAGTAGGGTTTTTTTATTTATCATATAAAAATACAAAAAAACTGATGAACTATTTATTAAACAATGCAAAATATTTTAGTGAAAATAATTTTCTATGGATTTTAGTCCATAGAAAATTAAAGTTTCAGAATCAAAGATTTAAAGAATTGCATAGTTAAATAAACCAGAGCATTTGAAGGAGTATACAATCATAAATATTTGTTTGCTTATCTAGAAATACATTGTAGAAGATCATTTGGTACTTTTATGTAATAGCCTTTAACAAAAGTAATTTGAACAATGTATTAAATACTATGGATATTGCATTATAAACTTACTTACAAGAAATAGCAAAAATAAATGAGAAGGAAATTATATTAAGATCAAATTTAGGTGACTCCTTTAGATGGAAATGTTTCAAACAATTTTTTTTACAAAACCATGACTAACATTTCTGACTTAAGTGCAACCTAACCATGTTTTATTTAATAATTATCAGTAATAAAATTTTAGAAATTAAGCAAAAATTAATGAACAGAAAATGACTAAAATTACATAAAAAAAAAAAAAAAAGAAAGGAATTTTTTTAAAAAAATTCTATTAACAAAAAAATAAATATTTTTTTTTTCCCTTTTTTTTTCTTAACAAACGCAATTTGTGTAAAAAAAAAAAAAAAAAAACACAATGGAAATTTATCCCAATTCATCCCTGTCCATCACCAATTTTATTTAATTTTTTAATATATATAAGTTGTGACTAGAATGTGAAGCGGTCTAAGCATCCATGATGGACTATTTCCCAACCTAAAAAAAAAGTAAATAAATAAAACAATGCTTTACACAATCCAAAAGAGGAACAGAATATGAAGAACATCAGTCACCTTTTTCATTGAACAATTTAAGATGCTTTCAAATAAAGAAACATTAAATATAAATCTGATTTCCAAAATAAAAATGCATGCATTTCTCAAAAAAAAAAGTAGAATTTTAATTGGCAGACCTTTTTATCAGAGGATTTGAACCCACAAAAACAGAAATGCAAGTATATGATGGCAATTAACCGAATTCTGTCAATACTTGCATTTTATAACTTTTGACCTTTATGGATGTGACATAAGAAATAAAAGTTATAGAAAGTATCGGACAAGAAAAAAATGCTCTAAAGAGTATTCCTATAGTGATCTGTCATGATTCTGAATCAGGTTGTTGGTTCAGATAAAATGCTCAATTGTAATTACAAATAAGGTTTAATTTAAGACTCTTGTGGAAAGTTCCCAAAAAATGTATCCATATGAAGAAAAATAACATTTGAAAATAATAAAAGGTGAATATTTAAACGAAAAATATGTTTAATAAAAAAGTGTATAAACAAAGAAAAATATGTTTATATTAGAAAATATTTTAAACTTATGCAATTTTGCTGTATTTTATATGTTTTGCTATATATCCTGTCTTTAATATGTCAGAAGGAATGAAAATAGTAGGGGGGGGGAAAATGGGACAGTTAACATTTTAGTTGACAAGCTTCATGTACAATAAGTATGAAACAAATCTGTGAGGGGAGGTTCATGAACAAAAAGGGAACTGAAAACTGAATAAAGAAAGAAGTAAAAATGCTGAAACACCATCAGCATCATTTTTTATCTTCTCAGAGTTTTAAAAAAAAGTCAACAAATATCACGGTTATCTAAAATTTCAATTACACCACTAATATTTTTTTCATATAATTTATTAGACAAAAATTCTTTAGTAATGTTATAATATAAGGAAAAGCATTATCTTGTCTGTTACACTGATGAAGCATACTTTCAACAAAATACAACTGAATATAATTGCTTTTATTTCTATTTCTTTCTTCGTGAAGACTGTAACCAATCTACTTTTTTTTTATCATATGTGAAGTAAAACAACTTTCTCTTAAAAAGATTCAATGACATCATCTCCATTTGCAGCAAAATTAAATCTCATAGTCAATAAAACATATTTTATCACTTCACATGAAAGAAGTAATAAATCTTAAAATTCTAATGATTATTATAATTTCAAAATAAAGATAAACAAAAATATAAATTAAAGAAAAATGCAATCATACAAATTAAAATAAAATTATATTTTTTAAGATAAAAAACACGAGTGGAAATCTAGGCCAAATCGCAATTTACGGAACGAAGAAATTTGGCGACTTTCTTTTTTGCTAAACACACGATAAGTTGGAAAACATGGTAAGCCAGGTTTTCTGATAGTAACGCCTTTTATCGTCGAAGTTCAACTTCCTTGCTTACCATGACTTAATGACTTTTTATAATTATTAATAACTATTGTCCATTTATCAATTACTTATATTCATTTAGTATTATTTATTGTTTTTCTTATTAACAACAAAACAATTTAATTCCCATAAAAAATTTATTTATAGCTTGACTTTATGAATTTATATTCAAAATGCTGAAAGTTTAAAATTCATTATGAGTAATCCCTACTATTCTGCTAACCAAGATTCTTCAACATGACGAATTTAATCATAAGGCTACGTGTTACAATACGGATTTCTTCACAGATTTGGAATGCTTAAGTAAAATGCTTGCTAGATGCAAGGTTTTATTTGTAGAAGACCCAAAAAAGGATAGACCAATTCTACCACTATCTGATGGAATTCATGTGGTAAAATTTATATGGGAAAAGTGTCCCCAAAAACATTTTCATATGACTCGTCACAGTCGCTTCATTCAGCATCTATTCATCATGCATTCAAACCAGAGGTAAGTGCATTAAATTTCTTGTAATGTCACTTTTTGGGCTTTCAAATGTTCTATTTTGCCAATTTGTAATCATTAGAAACACTCCTGTTTTTTCCATTTTTCTACAAATACTGCTGCACAAAATCAAACTTCACTCATGGAAGAGTCACACTTCAGTTAGAAACACCAACTGCATTTCGGTGCAAAGTTAACGACAAAAAAAAAAGTAAATCGTTTTTCTTCTTTGCTTTTAATTTTTCTGGGAATCAATTTTATAACAGCGTTTTGAAACATAATTAATTTTGTTAAGGTTTGGAAATTTCATAACAGACTGAATTTCTAAAATCAAAAAAAAACTTCAATCACATTCATGTACAAAAGCATTTAGAAAGTTAAAAAATTTAGTTTTAGCTTCACTCAAAAATAATTTGCAACTATAATAATCTAATTACTATTTCTATCAAAAGACATTTTCCATTAACATATTTCCTCAAAATGTATCTCTTTATGTATTTTTTCTCAAACTTGAAGTTCATATTTACCATTACAGAAAAGTAAAGCAGGCATGCAAAATCTTAATTTAAGAATCTCATATTTGTTTTGATGAACATAAAAAATATGCTCCAAGACAGTTCCAAATTTGTATTGGACATAAAATAGCAAAAAACATTAGTTAATCTCTAAAAAATATATTTAAAACTTTGCTGCAATACGAATTGCATAAATGCTTAGTATCAATAAATAGTTTTTTCCACAATCTTAAAAGGACAACATGTTATATCACTCAATTAAAAAGTTGGAAAGTATACAGGGAATACAAAACCGTTTCGAATGTTTTATTCGTTCGTATAAATAAATATACATCAGAATAAATAAAATTGACAAAGATCAGATAATAGAATTGCATCATTGATTTGCTAAATTCTGAAACTAAAATATCGCTACATTATTTTTTTTTTTTTTTGGGGGGGGGAGGGGGGGGTATTTTTATCAAATTCCACAACATCTTATGAAAGAATTAAGAATATAATTAAATAAAAATAATCTTGAAATGTACCACGTATTCTCTAGTTTTATTATAAAATATCTTAAATTCTTCAGGTTGATCTTCGAATTCCATTGTGATTTTAGAGTAATTTTCAGAATTTCAAAAACTAAATTAGCTCAAAATGCATCAGGAACTGTAAGCAAACACACGAATCATAACATACAGGAAAACTTTTATTTTCGATTCCACCACTGTCAAATAAAAGTTTTAACTGGAAGAATTAAGAAACTTTTGTATTCACTTCAGTTCTTATTTATTTCAATCAATTAATTTAAATCGCACTAGATCTGCAAAAATTATTGGTTACAATTTAAATCATTTCCTTTTATCATGGAAGATAAATAATTTGGTAATAGTACTGGTTAATTATTGAAGAAGAAAAGAAAGTATTTCAAAGTGTTAAGAGGCCTAAGAGGGGAAAGTCCAATGAAAAGAGGAATTAAGATCGAAGATTTTCTTTTGACTAGAATAAATTTCATTTTCAAAATTAAAATGCTATTGAATATTTTAAGTATCACAACGAACATTATTTTACCGTCAGTGAGTGCTTTATAGTTATATTCGAACATATACCAAAGATATTAAGGGTAGAGGGCAGTTCTCCGCTGTCTGCGTTCGTAATCATGCATCATTTGATGGTAAAAAATGCAAAATAAACTTGTTATCTGATTGTGCTAGATTTCTTCTATTCAAAAATAAAAAAAAGTTCACCAAAATTTGGCCTCGATCTTAAAGATTTTAACTTCACTGGATACTGGCAAATTATTTAATCTGTTTGCTGGTATAAAAATATCTAAATGTGTTTTTTATTTCAAAGTTACATTATGAATTACATTATTTTTATTGTTACATTTATATCTAGAACTCTTTAGATATTGTAACCGAACACTGTAACTGTATTTCTCCAACTTGAACTATGGCGGGTTTTATGTTTTTGGGTAAACTGTTGACTTTTTTCCATGATTTCTTCATTCTCTCCATCACGTCTCTTTCAGTTATCGCCAAAAAAAAATTAATTAATCATGTTCATTTTTTTCTGTACTTTTGTTTGTGTGATATTGCACGTGTAATTGAGCTTCTATAGATAGACAATGAATGCCCTTAGTATGTTAATTAATATGATTTTGTATTTTCTCTAATATTTATCTAAACAAATTAAAATTATTTTGTTTATATACCACATGTATATAGGTTTGTATCCCCAATACGGTTTATATATTTTAATTTTTTATTTGAACTCATTAGGTTAATTTTGTATGTTGTTCCCCCATCCCCCCTTTTAAAACTTTCAAGATGTTTTGTAAAAGAATTACCTGTGTTTGAGTCATCTGATGATATGGACAGATCAACAGCTTGTATTCCAGTGACTTTTCCTGCATCTGTAACAGTGTTTGCTTATTTACATCCTATTTGTGTTTTGCTTAATATCTCCTTCAAGCTTTTTTTGAGTTATAATTTTTAATTTGTTATTTCTTATAAATTCATTCAATTCATATTCATCTATACTGCAGACTCAACCTTGGTTTCATGCTTACTTATCCTCATAAATTAAAGAAATTGCATACATGATTTCACTGCTATGCAATTAATACAAAAGGTGATTTTAAAAAATTTTCTTAAATGTTTATTATCTTTAATTGTTAAAAAAATATTGATTTATTCATGAGAAAAGCTAAAGGTTATTTAAGAATGTTAACAACGACATTGCACTTTCTATATTTATTTATATACAATTAAACCTTATTCAAATTTATGTTTGGAATTTTATGTCTGTAAGTAAATGTAAATATTTTGTTTGAACTCATAAGATTAACCCTAAAATAATCTTTTTGTTTCTTATAAGATGATTTCACAATGTTTTGTGGGAAAATGTGATATAAAAGAGTTCATTGCAAGAGATTACCTGGATGCAGAGGGTATTACAAATTTTATTCCAGAGTTTCCAGCAACTGTTCCTCCTACTGTTGCTGCCCTGGTAAGAAAGTTTGCTTTTTTACTAATAGTAATTCTTTGACAGTTAAATCGTAGTCTGATAAATCGAAATCGTATTCAGTACAATTAATTAATGAAGTTATCCTCTTTTAGATCACTGTTACATTTAATGTATACCACTATGTGATTATCAATATAAATATAATTGTAATGAAACCAATAGTTTATGTAAACATATTCATAAAGTTAATATATTATCTATTAATACAAAAAAACAAAACATTGACAATTTCGATGATACAGACTATAACCTTATAGAAATTTGATTTCACAATTAACTAAATCAAACCGTTAAGCCATGAATCTAAGGGGGGGGGGGCCCCCGCAGGTAAATGGTTATGTATAAGAATTAATTGAAAAACTAAGAATTGATGCTTAACACTGTTTTGAGCTCTCTAAACACACTATAAATGTGAAAACTAATTTTTTAGGTATTAATCTTCATTCATATGTTCCACTGAATAAAAAAAATTAATACTCAAATGCAGTTGTTTCAAACATGCAAGGAGCATAAAAGAAAAGCTTCATTTTCTAGTTCTAAAAAAAGATTACAAGTATTTGATAGTTAAAATATTAATGATCCTATTTTAAATTCTAATGTCAATTAGATTTTATTTCAATGGACGACAAAGATTGGATGTTATTAATAGCATATTTTAAAGATTAAAAGAAATTAAAGTTTATGAACCTAGTAATACTGTAATGAAAATTAATACTTCTAACATTTAATTTCAGGTGCTAAAATCACTAGATCCTTATATAACTGTTGAGGAAGAGAAGAATTTAAAAACAGTGTCAGCAAATTTCAGATAAGGTTGGCTCAATGATACAATTATTGATTCTTTTTTATTCAAGTTAACTGAAAATGCCACAATTTTTATATATTTCAATTTGGGAAAAACATTTTACCTTTTTTTCTTGGATTAGTGATGTATTGAAACTAATTTTTTTATTAATTCTGGTAAATATGAATTTTTATTGGGCATTAATTATAGCAGATATAAAACATCTTAATATTATGATCCCTTTCGCAATGCCTTAAATGATACTTTTAGAGTTTTGTTATAGAAATGGTGCTTACTTTTAAAAGATATATTAAATTTTAGTAGCTATTGGCAAATAGGCAATTATAATTGTCATGTTTATATTCGTTATTATGCACATCAAAAGATAAATTATCTTTAATGTGAGAATTCAATATTTTTCTATTAAGAGAATATATGTATAAAAAGCTACAGTAAAATGACCAAGATTTAGTTAATAATAATTTTGAATAATTAATAGAAAAGCAAGATATCAAGTTTTGTTCATAATTACGAATCACTTCTGTCGATCTTCAAGACACTGACATCTTTTTGTAAAGATAAATTCTATATTGGCACTGTGCCCAAACAGTAAGACCAATTTTTATTTTTTTCAAAAACTCTTTAATTATTCTTCCAAATTTATTTTTTCGCCTTCAAAGTAATCCCCTTCGGACACAATGCACTTATGCCAACTTTTTTTCCAATCCTCGATGCATGCTAAAAAGTCATTGGCTGGGATGGCCTTCAAAGCATGCACCAATTCACGTTGAATCTTTTCAATAGACTCAAAACGGTGTCCCCAGCGTGGTCTTTTGAGTTTAGGGAATAGGAAGAAATCGCACGGTGCTAAATCAGGGGAATGCGGTGATTGTGTAACGATATGGGTTTCATTTATGGCAAAAAAGTCACGAAGAATCAAGTGTGAGCTGGCGCATTATCATGATGCAAAAACCAAGAGTTGCCTTTCCATAAATGTGACCTCTTTTTGTTCACGCAAACGGCGCATAACACTCAAATAATATTCCTTGCTAACAGTTTGGCTCGGCGAAAGGAATTCATAATGCACCACACCACGGTAATCGAAGAAAACAGTCAACATAACCTTGATTGTTGAGCGACTTTGGCGTGCTTCTTTCGGTCTTGCTGCATCTTTGTCACGATATTCGCTCGATTGATCGGTTGTTTCCGGGTCGTAAGCATACATCCAAGTCTCATCTCCAGTTATGATGCATTTCAACGTGCCCTGATAGTCAGAAAGCATTGTTTCACTCACTTCAACCCAACGATGTTTTTCCAAAAAATTCAGCGTTTTTGGTACCAATCGAGATTGAGGCCTCAAACATCTTTTACAACGGAATTGACAGATCCTTTTGAAATTCCAACATCACCAGCAAGGTCTCTAATTGTAAATCGACAGTTTGCAAGCCCCAAATCTTTAATTTTTTGGACGTGAGCTTTGTCAAGTTGATGGTCGACCAGAGGGCTCTTTGTCTTCAACGCGTCCTCTGCCTTCTTTGAACTGTTTATACTACTTGTAAACATTTCTTTCTGATATAGGAATGCCTTCTGCAACATTCTATATGTTCCGCACACGAATATTCATTCTACAAACAAAATTTAATGCAAGTTCTTTGTGCAATTAATTCAGACATTTCAAAAATCACTTTTAGCATCGCAAAAAGCCAAGTGTAACTCAAATATTAATGAAATTTTGACATCAAATTTAACACAGATGTCAAGGATAGTGCCAGCAACCTATGGAAGGGGGAAAAAAAAATTGAAATTCCATATGCCCAGGAATTTTAAATTGAAAATTGGTTTTACTTTTTGGGCACAGTAGTATGTATTTATTAGAGGATTTTTTTAAAATAAATATTTATTTTAAATTTAATGTGTGTCTGTGAATTCTTTTATTACCTATATAAATTTGTTTCAATATGCATACAAAAATTGATTGACATATACAAATTTTATGTTAATATTTACAGCAATTAAAATTCAAATTTATCTTAAAATAAATTAGACTAACGAATTACATATTTAAGAGGATAAATACAATTCAAACTACATAATTTATTTAATTGCTAATAAAGTACAAATAATTTTATTGTAGAAGCTCAGGATACTAATGAAAATTATCTAATGTCTTGGAAAGATTTTTAACATAAAATTAATCGCATGAAAGAATAAAGATTAATAAAATGTGGTAAATTATATAACTAACTTTTGAGGTATTGATAATCATTCATAGTCATCTGTTACAACATCTGATCCATTATTATCAATGATCTGACATGTAAAAAGGACAGACGTAACAGTTATGGTAGGGGGATATGTCTATTGTCATCTGGAGTCCTTTCACAGTACGGAGGCATGTCAACTTTATTCTACCTCCCACCTCAGATTGCTTTTTCTTCACTTCTGGGACTAGATTTCAACAGGATAATTTCCTGACACCCAATGAAATCATTTCTACTGATTGATTTCCTACTTGTCAAACATTTCCATGGTCTGCTTTGATCAGCAGAATATTCCAAATTGGATTTTATAGAGCAGATCACCCTAATCTAATTCAAAATAATGCAACTACAACTGTGCTATTCAATGGCATGTCCTTAAACACCTTTTTGAACAATGTAAAGAGGAATACTGGAAAGACAATGTTATTTTGGCGTCATAAGTATCTAAAAAATTCTACAACAGTCAATACCGTTTCTCAAGTACCTTCTTAAGGATAGATTACATTTCACAGAAAAATGACAAAACATTTTCGCATGTGAAGGAAGCTCTTGCACTGATTTGAACCATTTCGTCATATATTCTCTCAGTTCAAAACTATATCATTCTAACAGACAATCTTTCTGATCAAACTTTAAAGAATTGCAATGTTCAATCTGATCTCATCATCAAACTTCTAGGAAGTCAATTAAATAACATCTTAAAAATTTTATCATTTGAAATCTTAAACATGTTTGCATTACAAAGAATGAGCTAAGACTTTCTAGCAAAATCAGTAGCAGACACTATTATTTTTCATTGGATATCTCCAGAGGATCTTATTTTTGAACAAAAACCGACGACGCTACAAAATATAACAGATCAATGGGTATGCTCCAGAATTCATTCATTTAAATTGCCTTAAACCTTCTCTCTATAAATCAAGAGAAAGATGTAATACTTTCCACATTTCGCACAAAAACATTCTGATTGAAGGCTAAACTCAACAGATTTGGTCTCACCCCATCTCTTTCGTGTCAATGTTGCAAAACACCAAAAGTTGTGGAACATATTTTATTCCAATGTACAAAATATGACAAGCCAAGAAATAAACTACAAAGTGCTTTCGGACAAAAAGTTCTATCACTTTCTTGGATATTCTATATGTCTTAAGATGCATATTACAAACTTTAACAATACTTAACTTTCTACGAAAAGTCTTGTTACTTTGTAATCAAGGGAGAGTTGCAATTTTTTTTTTCTTTAGTATTTATTCAAATTTTTTTACCCTTTTTACAATATTGTGATCTAGGCATCTATTCATATTTCTTTTAGTTGCCAGAAATGCAGTGCAATAATTAATTTCATCAAAATCATATTTAAAACTCAACATGAGATCTATCAAATCTGAAAGACTATCATGGATTCAGGTTTTATAAGAGTTCGATTAATTTTTCGATCATCATAATATCTGCATTTTACTAGCATTTGGATAAGTTGAGATAAAGCAACTCAAGTCAACAATAAATTTTGTTCTCTTTTGTCATTGTTTGTTGCTAGGTTTTTTTTTTATTTTTATTTATTTATTTATAATACAGATTTGTTCCTTGAATTTAAGAGTTGAAGAACAAAGATTTTTTTTTTTAAGATTTGGTTTCTTGCTCTACAGTACTTTTTTGCACACTTTAGGCTAATTAGATTGGGACCCACAGTTTAACATGGATTCCGAACCACTAACAAACATCCATGCCACTGCCAGGATTCGAACCTGAAGCACTAAAGGCCAGGGCACTATCAATTAGGCCACCTATTTTAAAGTGTTGAATCTAAAGCAGATTTATAAATATGGAATTATGTGATTTTTTAAGATTAAAAATTTTGTGTTCATTGAAATCTAGTATAATCTAAACTAAGATTGTTAAGTTTGATTTTGAAATACAGGTGCTTGTAAGAGAGGAAATGTTATAGAATTATGCTATTCCAACATGTTGACTATATAATTAAAAAGAATTTATATAAACTGAGATAAACATTTGAAAATGTCATAAATATCAACAATTAAAAAATTCAAATATTTAATGGAGAGAGCATATGCAAATTTTTTTGCAAAGTCAAATCAAATTACAATATGTTGGTTTTATCCTCTGATATATGCTAATTAATGTGTGACACAAAGTTAAAATATCTAATATCTTAGCAAGTTATATTAATTAAAAGAACTATTGATCAAAAGCAGAACTTCTTAAAAAGTTAAATACCACTTTTTATACAGCTAATAATGATGATCAATACGTAAAAATTTGGCAGATGGATATATGAAGAATAATATAGAATGGGAACATATTTCTAGAAATCCAAGCTTTCAATTTAGTTAACAATACAACATTAAATTATATTTAGTGATTAGTCTAATTAAATTAATAAAATTTATATGTATTATATACCTAATACATGAAAGTAAAATGCATGTTTAAAAGTCAAAAATTTAAATATTTCTTAATAATAATTATTAACATTTATCTTACTAAATTATTTATTGTAATAAAATTTCATTTTTGAATTGTTGAATAACAAATAGAGTTA
This sequence comes from Caerostris darwini, assembly GCA_021605075.1. Lineage (NCBI taxonomy): Eukaryota > Metazoa > Arthropoda > Arachnida > Araneae > Araneidae > Caerostris > Caerostris darwini. The sequence goes on from BPLQ01002691.1 coordinate 43,445, forward strand.
TGCTATGTATTGATGGTTTTGTTTGTCGTTCTACGGTCATATTGTGCACACTTTAGGCTAAATAGATAGGGACCTAGTTTAACATGTATTCCAAACCACCAACAAACATCCATGCCATCGCCATGATTTGATCCTGAAGCCTTCCCAATGGCCAGTTAGCCATCAGGCCACACCATGTATTGAAGTTTATTGTTTTGGTGAACAAAATACAAAACAAGATCACAAACATTTTAATTTTTTATAAACACAGATTTTATTTCTATAATTATACCAAAATAGTAAACAGTTAAACTCTTAATCCCTCCTCTGATTGCTTTGTGATGGCTGTTTGCTTTGCCCCATAGAATCCCTTACTTCTGGCCGGGCCTCTTCAGTTTCCTACTCGTCTGAATCCTCCTTGTCAATTTCTTCATCTGACCCTTCATTCATCGGTGCTACATTAACAGCAGGAGGTACTACATCAGCATCAGAGTGAGAAAAATATCAGCTAGTTAAAAAAAAAATTTAAGCATCCTTCTTTTTTGCACAGTTTTACTAATTGAGCAATAATTCTAAACTCACTAAAGTTAGAAGTTTTACTTAATCTAAACTGTCAATTGATTTTATAATTTATGTATATAAGTTTATTAGAACATATAGACAAAATTTATTTCCCTTACCTTCTAAATAATTTTAAATAGCTGGGGTTTTTTTTTCAAGGGATGTATGTCTTAAATATTTAACAAACTTTTAAATTTTTTCTAAAACGATAAGCACCTTTTTTTAATATGAGCTTGAAGGAATTTGAAATCTTAGATATGTTTAAGTGAAAATTAAAGTATATTTTTCTGGTTTTTTTTATGTGAATATTGAAAATTATAAAATTTCTTACCTCCAACTTCAGTTATATTGAAAGAAATAGCTGCTTCTTCACCTATAGCTAGAAAATATGCATTCAATCAGTTTTAGTTCTCAATTTTCTAGACAAATAGCTTAATATTTTTTTTTTTAAATCATGATAAATTTAATTTTTTTAACAGACAACTAAAGGCAGCATAAAATAATTTTATAATGCATTCAATCTAATTTTGTTGCAGTAAAAAAAATTCGAAGATACAATTCTGATATTTACAGCAAATACCTCAAAATAATAATGCTGCAATAATTTTTATTTTTGTGTATTGTTTATTGTATCATAATAAAATAAAATTCATTTTAAACTTATAAAAAAATTCAGGAGTATAAATTTCATAATATTAACAAAAAAATTATTGATATGTTGCTTATAATGTGTGTTTTAGGTAGTCGATAATGGCCTGTTTATAAACGGATTATACAAATTTCTACCAAATGATGAGTATGAGTATTTTTAATCACCTGATAGTTTTAAAAAAATTAATTCAGATTATCATAAAGAGTGAAGGCTACATTTGTATATCTTAATCTTTATTTTAGATAGTTACATATTTGTTTCTCATACTTCAGCATTTAAAATTATAAAATTCATCGAACTATCAAAGAGAATGAGATATTCCATACAGCTGGAAAAAAAAATCTACAACCACCAATTACAAGAGCTTATTATTATATAGTTTTAATATTTTATTATCTTCACTTACAATATTTTTGCATCTAAAATTATGTGCAAGATAACAGTTTGAAAAGTGACTCATAAAGATTGTTGTTCTTTAACCAGGAACTCATTATTATCCCAGCCATATCCATAAAAGAGATGGATTTGGGTGGGTCAAAAGGTAAGTGTGTGGGCAGGTATCTCTTTGGATAGCCACACTGACTTATATATTATATCAAGAATCATTGTTAGTGATTGGTTATATAAGACAGACTACTAGGTTTTATCAGACATTCTTAATCCATTATGCAAATTCAGTTCGTCGTTCTTCCTATCCCACATCGTTCAAATTTGAGCTGGTTTCCCTCAGGGAAGCGTTCTAAGTCCTATCTTGTATAACATCTATATGTATGATTTCCCCCAGATGGATTTTGTGAGTTATTGTTTGTTTGCTGACGATTCCGCTGCACTCGTGCAAGGATCAACACTTAAATTTGTGACTAGAACTCTGCAAAACTTCCTTGAAACGCTCGAGGAATGGTTAACTTTTTGGGGAATCAGTCAACGCAGATAAAAGCCAGACAATTATTTTTAGAAAAGCTAATACTTCAACCCCCAGTGATGAAATTATACCTGTTTGACAAATCAATAGAATGGGTTTCTGAAATGAAATACTTCGGTCTTATTATAGATAAAAAATTAAATTTCAATAGTCACATTAATCATATCAAAAATAGATTCTTTAAAAAAATTCACTTCAATCTCCCACTTTAGGAAAATATTCAACTCTTTCTTTTAAAAATAAAATTCTCTTTTACAAGCAAGTAATTCGTCCAGTTCTTACTTATGTTTCTCCTATTTGGGGCCTAACCTGCAAAACCAATAAAAATAAAATTCAAATTTTACAAATTGTAAATTTGTATTCATTGTAATCTAAAAAAAACTGCATTTTATTCTAAATTTTACAATATAGTTTATTAAATCTAAAACTTTTCAGGTTTTGATAAAATTAAAAGATAATATTTTTAAGCCTACATGAATCTCCCAAAGCTCTTTGCATAAGATTTAAACATTCAAAAGTTGTCTGCTTCACATTAATTTACAATAATAATTCAGGAATATTTTTTCATACAAAGTTTAAATAGTGTGCTTCATATTTAAAAAAAGAAGTCTGCAATTTTAGTTTATTTGAAACTACAGGAAAGAAATTTGCTTCCAACCTTTAGAATAAAAATTTAATATCTTCAGCCAATACTAATAGAATAACTTTATGTTAGATCACAATAAGAATCCTAAACATGCTACCTTGAATGTTCATTAGTGGTTATTTTACAACTTTAAATCACTTAAAAAAAACTATAGCATATTTGACAAGAATTTGAAAATATAACATTTTCTTAAAATAACAGTTAAAATTTATAGTTCGAGAAGAATACGACAAAATTGGACCTAAAATCACTAAAAAAATAGAATTATATATACCAAAACAGTTTAAAAGTATTCTAAAGCCCATGGATCTAACTAAATATTATAAATTGAGCAAAACTGTTTAAGCAGCAGTTTAAATAGTTAATTGGGCCTAAATTGCTGTTTGTATTTTTCATAATTTTTTTTAAATGATAAAAAAAAAATGTAAAATATATCTATACTAAGTTATTTTGAAGCAATAAGCTTGCATCATTTATTTTAATAGCTTTTATCTAAGATTTGTATAAATATCTTATTCATACAAAAACTTTTGTGCACATATGAATATTTTAAGTCTGTATGAGACAGAGTAGCCAGTAAATTAGAATAAATCTCAAAATAGTGACTTTTTTTGTTGTTAATTGGCCAATAATGTACCAATTAAGGTTTCCTTGTTTCTACTGCTGTTTGCTTAACCTTTCTTATAGATGCAGTTGACTTAGGTATCCTCATTCAATGGAGAAGTAATATGATATTGGAATTTTCTTTACAAACAGATTCATGAATTTTTTAGAATATTTCTTTTTCTTTCAGCATATCTGTCTGGGCCAAAATTATAAATCATGGTCTTAGGGCTATATGACATTTTTTATTCTGCTTTAGAAGCAGTCAATCCTTGCTTCTCTATTTTGTGTACTTACCTTATACCATAATATATGCAAATAATGATTATTTTAAAATAAAAAGCCTGAATCCTACGATAAATTTTTGCTGCTTAGAAATCTTTTCCTCATATGTTTTTTGAGAAACAGATCAAAATGTTTATTTTAAAAATCAGATTTGTATAAAATTTCCTTTATTTTCAAGCATTTTCAGTTCATTCAAATAACAATATTAGTGATGATTTTAGTAATTTCATTTCTTAAGTAAATTCGTGACTCGTTCATTTTTTTGTTTATTTACTTTGTTCATTTTAGAATATATTTCTGCATTTGTATTGTTCTCATTATTCTTAGTACTCAATAATCATAGATTAGGGTGTAATATTCTTTGATATTCTTATTTTATATAACCTATAATACATCACTTTCAGTAGTCTTAAGAATCATTGGTTTTTGTTTTATTCTGTTAAATGGAAATCAGCAAAAACATAGCATTGCATTTCAGTCAGAAAATTAAAATACAAAATATTTAATGAAAATGGGCGCCAACTTTTTTTTCTAAAACAGTCAAAATTATGGGAGATCAAGAATTATCATTTTGAAAATATGCAATGCCATTTCTCAAATATAAAAAGATTTGATGCTCATAAAATGAGAAAGAGATCTGCCAAAATTAAATTTAGACATCAACTAACATTATACTCTCTTTTATAATCTTCATCTCACAAAGGAAATGGCTTTAATGAAAAAAACATATATCTCGCCTAAAAATCGGATTTTACCTCAATCAAGAAAACTCATTTTCTAGGATAAATCGCAGTACACCCAGATCAGCTGTTCTTAAGATAAATAAATAATACTTCCATCCGATTCCATATTTCAAATTCTCCATTTATATTTTTCTTATCTTTTTATAAAATTTAATACTTTTCAAAATTAAAATGAGTTAGCTCTCATTGGTAGTTGATTAAAAATTGATAAAATGGTTTTAAGCATAATTAAAAATCCTTTTGTTACTTTTTCAGTTATTTAAAATATTGTTTTATGCAGCATTTGGGTTTATGCATTTCATGATAATCTAACATGTCTAAACACATACTTATGTATATAAAAATAATTATTGTGTATAAAAACTTGTTACTCCTGCTAATAAATTTACATTAATCTTTCTTTATATAGAATGTTAGTGATTAGAATCTGTAATAATATTGCTTAATGATTAAAAAATAATATCTCATGTTTGAATATCTTGTATAAAATGTATTGATTTGTAGGTGTCTTTCATGTATTTCAAAATTCTTCTATCATTTGTTAATATTTAATATTCTCTTGAAACTCTTGACTTCTACTAATTCCTTACATTTTTATGAAGTGGAATTAATAGTGATAAAATTTAACTTTTAGCATAAATTTGTAAATAATATCATGAATTTCGAAATAATTATATATTTTTAGTTTTTCTAAAATCCTTCTCCTTATAATTCTTTATCTTTTTTTTATTTTTTTAAAAACAGGACCGTACAAATCTGATATGGTTTCTGTTTTTACCTGTCTTAGTATTGAAATAATTTAAAAAGGTAGTTATTAAGTTTACTTTATTCTATAATCTAGATTCCCAAAACCAAAATCATGTTATAACAAACAATGATTAGAAGCATTCTGAGATAATTTAAATTAATGGGATATGGCAAACAAGATACAATGTGAAATTCTATAACTTCTTTAAAAATATAGATGTCATTAAATTCAAAATATTACGAAGAATGAAATGGAGGCTGGTCATCTTACCAATATGCCAGCAGAATGAGCCACCTAAAAGGTTTTTGAACCTAAACTACTGATAATTCGTCATAGCAAAAAAACAAAATTAAGATGACTTGACATGTAGATGGTGACTTTAATGTTATTATATCTTGCAATTGGAGAAGTATTGCTGAGAATAGATCAAGATGAAATAGAAAGCTATAATCCATGGCAGATTATTGTTTCAGGGATGATGATGATTAAAATTTTTCTACTAGCATTCACTTTAATAGTTTGATTCTAGAATCTTTAGTATTTATATGCATCATTTTTATATATCTTTTGTTCCTTATCTGCTAATTGACAATTTGATTTTTCCATAGCAATAACTAACAATTGAAACCAATAAAAAGGATAGCAGTTCAGTTTGAAACAAAAATATGATTTAAAATATAAAAATAAATTAAGCAATTGAAGACATATCTAATTTTAAACTTAAGAAATTAAAATGAAATAAACTACTTATATTTCAAGACCAATTTTTCACAATATTATTTTAATTCAATACAAAGTTTGTGATGAAATGATGACTGATTATTGACCACTGTAGCTAGCCTTATGTGATTGGTTAATGTGAATTTTTTTTATTAGATGTGTTACAAGAATTATCTTAAATTTTCTTAATTCTTAAATATCATTGTTCTTAAATGATTGTTATTCTTCTAAATGTTCTGTATGAAGTATCTTTTTGGTGCAGAGTTGCCAGATGTGGCAAGTTTTTGCTATTTTGCTTTATTTCAGAAGTTGCTGCTCAAAATAAAAATATTTTTGCATAAATAAATTCTTATAATTTAGAAAACTAGAAATCTTGTATATGATTTTTAGAAAATAATCATAATAGCAAAATTTACCTTAACTTTAAAAATTATTTTAACTTTTATTTAATGTAAAATTTTTAAATTGTACTAAATATCTGTCACAATTTATCGAATTCAAATTTAAATGAATTATACAATAAATTATTAGTCTTCTCAATCAGGAGAAAAATATAATGTGTCGCATTCAATTCATTATGACCACTGTATTACTTCTTGTTGCTGCTAACCATTCCTGATCTTTTTTTCTAGATTTTCTCAATTTATTTCTTTTTTATTTTTCATCATTACTTTTTACACATGAAATCACTTGCAAAGTTTTGTACGTACCAGAGAAGCCAATGATAATAAAATTAAAGAATGCATTATGCTTTTTATGGATTTAAGAGCACATTTGTGTTGCAAAAGCAAATCAGTAATTCCGTACTCATAGGCTATATTAAAGATATTATATTTGTTATAAAATTGTTATAATAATTATAATAAAAATAATATTAAACCACTTATAAAATGGTTTAATATTCTTCTTCTTTAGTGAATATTTTTCTTGTGTTATAAGCCTTGTTTCTTTCTTTTTTTTTTTTTTTTTTTTTAAATGGTGGAAATGCTTTTATCCTCTCTTGCAAGCTATCTTTGTTTAGCTTTTTGAAATTGTGCCAATATATTAAGATAAAAAAAATAAAAAATAGTATATTTCTACTTGATTAAAATTTTGAAAAATTTTTACAGAAATAATTACAAGTTGATATTACACATATGAATGCTAGAAATACATTTTTGAAAAAATGTTTATTCGTTGCTTATTAATTTTTATTTTTATTAATTTATATTTCCTCTTCTAAAATTTTATGACTCATTTTGATTTCTACTTTCCTTCTTCAAGTTATCTGGAATAAAAAAATTTAAGATTTTATTTTGGAAAATTTGAATAAACAAAGTAGAAATTTAAATTTGTTTATTTTAAAACTGTGTGATAAATTTAAAAAATTCATGAAACTTTACAGCTGTTTTTAAAAATCAAAATATTTGTTATATAAAACACTTTTTCTCAGAAGATCAGCAATTTATAAAAGCCTAAACTATAGTGATCGGACTGATTAGTGAATCATGAGGATATTTTGGACATGTAGAAATTGAAGCGCTGTGATTTGTGGTATGATCAATTTTTTTCTTTGTTCCAATTTATTGAATTTAGTACTTCAAATGGAAATAGAGCGAATTAAAGAGAAAAAGAAATATTTAAGAAGTTCTTTCAGTAAACACATAACTAAAGTAGAAAATACATTGGGAATCGAAATTTCGGAAGAAAACACGAAAGAAATGAAAATTAATGAGCTTAAAATCTCAGCTCACGGAAAAATTAAAGGATTCAATTAAGGCAGGAGATGAAGTACAATTAAAAATTGAAATAAGTTATATGGCGGCTGAAATTGCTTCAAGCGAAGAATGCTAAAATACTCTAAGGTATTGAAGAAAAATCTAAAATTGAAAGGTGTTTATAAACTTTATAATAAGGCGTAATTCAAGTAAGCAGTACAAAGGACGGGATATATATAAATAATTCAACGCAATTTGCGTCTAATATGCATAATGCTTCCTTTAGAAGAATAAATTAAAAACTTTAAGCTTATAAAAATTAAAAATGCAAACATTTTATGGTGAGTGTACCCATTTTTCAGATTTTTGGAATTCCTTTGAGGCCGCGATTCTTATTAATGATTCATTAACAAAATTTGAAAAATTTACAGATCTGAAAACCTATTTAAAGGGAGTTGTGCTAAGTGCAATATCGGGATTTTCGCTTACAGATCAAAATTATGACGCATCCATACAACAATTGAAAGAAAAGATTTAGTCAGACGGATAGAAATTACGTCATAACATATGCTTAAATTTTGTAAACATATCCAGTTGAGAAAAATGTATAATGTGATAGAAATTCAAAGATCGCTGCAACTATTAGGTGTGGCTGCAGAGACCTATAGCAACTTATTGTGCGCAGTAATGCTCCAAAAATTACCATAGGCATTAAATTTTAATCGGCAACGTAAAACAGGCGAATTATTTGACATTTCTCTTTTGCTTCAATTTATAAGGGATGAGGTAAATTGCAGAGGGGCAAATAAATCTTTTATTTTAAGCGAAATAGCTGAGTCGTTGAAATTAAAGGTAATAAAGAAGAGTTAATTACCTCTATGTTCGGAAGCAAAACGGCAGAGAAGCGCATATAGGATATAGTCGAAATAACTTTGCAAAGCATAAAAAATTTTAATCTGAGAATAAAAATGCAAGCGTAGTAAATGATTCTATTACTTTGACACAAATCAAAATTCCGTCACAGTTTGTTCGAAATATCGCTTTAAAAAAGGGAATTGATGTTAATACATCCGAGGAGATAAATATTTTAATAAGCTCCGATTACATTTCAGAAATTTTGAGTGAAAGGAATATAAAATTTAATAAAAGACTGATTGCGGTGGATTGTATTTTTGGAGCTTTGCTTCAGGAAAAGGATGAGGAATCTTAATTGTCAGATAGTACCAGTTAATCATTTAATAGTGGAAAAATGAAGAGTTAGATTAGGATCGGATAAAAAAAATTGTTATTAGAAACAATAGGGATAAATTTGGATGAGAATGTATCTCTATCGGATAAAGAGATTTGAGAATTATTTGAACAAAATACGACGAATACTAATAAATTAATTGGGAGCTAATTCATTTCATTTGAAAATGCTTCGATAAAAAATAGTTTTGTTTACAAAATACATATAGAATACATTTAATGGAAAAAAAGTGTATAATAATATATTATACATAGTAATGGTCAATAATACTATATAATGTTGTTGTTGTCGTCGTATCCCTAATGGTAGGAAGGAAGAGGGGGGAGGGGCACTTTCTGTTGGGATAGAGCACCCTGTAGGTAGAAGTCTGACTTCGGCTCCGTGTCGCTGAAAAAAGGGAGTATCTTCTAAGAGGACTTTTAGGGGAACTACCCCACATTTGTCTATCGTATGAGAGAAAACTCCTGAATCTGAACATCACAAACGCCATCGAGTCACCTCGTTTTTTGAAACAGTGTTTACAACAAAGCCGCCAGTAGATTGAACCACCTCCCTAATGTCCACCAGCGGTGCAAGTTGCCATCGAGCAACGAGTCAGGCAATACAATATAATAAATTATATATTTGTATACAAAATTGTAAAATTAATAAACGTCTAATACGAAACATACCTTAGTTAACTTTATTCGTAGAATCATTATGTTTTCAGTTCCAAGCATAAAAAATTATGATGATTAGATTTCATTTCTGTTTTTATAAACATGTGAAATTGATTAATAATATATCAATAAATGTTATTGTAATAAAATATTTTTTATTAAAGTTAGTGGAGTTATACATCTGTAAACACACATATTATTCTCTCATCTCTCATGTTTGTGAGTGGTTTCAGTAAAATGAAAAGAGAAAAATTATTTCTTCATATAACATCAAAGTTATTTTAAATAAAATAAATTAACAAATGTCATAAAAACTGCTATTAGTAATCATTATCAACATTTGAACTAAATAAAATATCAGTTCATTCAATGCTAATAATATTAAACATAAATTTAATTCGGTTCTTAATGTATTCAAATTTCAACTTAATCATTTTTAAGTCTTTTGGATTTCTTTATAGGAAAAAAAGGACCATGTACATGGTAGAAAAAATGTTGTTGCTTAAAGTGAAAAATTACTCAGAAGTAAAAAATACGTACAGTTTATGAGAAAGAGTTAAGAATGTAAAAGAACTATCTAATTGAAAAGTAATGATGATTTGGTTAGGTTATTCTGAGATGTAAATTTGGCATGTTTAATTTCGAAGTTTAATCTATGTTGCAAAGAGAAAACATATTTTTCGTAGATTTATAAAAAATATTAGTTTTGATTATAGAAAAAGAAATGAGAAAATATGGATTTCAAATTGTAGTATTAACATTTTAGTAAAAAAACAAATACGTCTCAATTTGTTTACTTTCTTTGCATCTCTTATAAGAAAAACACAATATATTTAATATTAAATTCAATTAACTTTTTATTAAAATTAAAGTATTCAGTATATTATGATCTGAAAAACTGTTTACAGTTCTTTTAAATAGCTATACAAATGTAATGCAAATTAAGTAAAATGTATTTCATTTTTCTGTTGAAAAACCCTCAAAATATTTTAACTGTCAAATTCATTTTAATGGATGATCCTATGTTAGAGAAGGATTTTTTAAAATATGTTACATTAATATGATCTAAATTATTTACCTTGCATCTACTTTTTCATATAAACATATGTCATTCAAAATCAAATTGATGTAAATATCTAATTTCATCATCTTTTTTTTAAGATTACATAAAAGTAGATTAAATGTGAAAGAAAAAAAATTACGATATTTATTTATTTTGTTTCGGTACAATACCTTTTAATAACGTTTAATTGAGTGCTTGTATCTACTTCTACATTAATTAAATTACTATAAGCTAGTTTAATAATTAATTTACTTAGAATTTTTGGTCTGCTGGTATACGTTAGTAGGCTTGTGCAAATATTAACATAACTATTAATTTAACTATTTTGACGAAAAATGGCGGTCAACTCCAGTTGAACGAAACGAAAAATTAATGATTACTTTCAGCTGTGGTACTCAACCTCTACGGCGTTGAGAGTAAATAAATTCAATTCTTCGCATATGAAAGATTTTTTGACGATTAATTTCAGCAGTTATCTAACGGTTCTTCACAGCCTCGACGATAAGGTGGAGTTTGACACCAGTCTATTTAACTATTCTGATAACATGGATTTGATATTAGCAGTTGATTTTAACACCTCTTTAAAAGATTTCAACTCTTTTGGTAGGGAAAAGTTGATTAGCGTTTCACCCAGAGTTGCAATAAATTTAATTCTTACACCCGCGACTGCGTTATTGTTTAACTCCACATAAGTTTAACATATTTAAAACTTAAAGCATTCTTACTGAATATTTCCCTCGCTTCGCAGTTACTATTTATTTATTTATTCTTTTGAATATTTTTTATTTTAATATTTTTTAATTGCTTTTGCATGATTAAGTTATACATACATATTACATTGAGTAATTTGCAAATAAGACAAGTAATTTCTATATGATGGTCTAATCGCGTAAAGATACGATAGGATGCCATGACATCTTATAAGATATGATGTTATGTAATACACATATTTTTTTAATTCTAATTCATCAATTTAATTAAATTTTTTTAACAACCAAACTTGTTAAAACAAAGAACGTTTACTAAAAGTGAATAATGACGAATTTTCTTTGGTTTTAATATATTAAGAAATAATGTAAAAAAAAATTCTTCTAAAAGTGTTTTATTTTTAACCGAGAAAATATTTATCCAGATAGATATACAGATTATCAATGGATCAACACATCGATTTTTTATGCATACATTTTTGATTGCATCTTTTCAGAAATTCATTTAAGAAAAAGTTATTAATATTTAAGTATGAAAAATTCATATATTCAAAACTATATTTGTTTTATTAATATTTTTTAAAGAATTTCTATAATCCTTTTATAATTAAAAATAATTCATTCGTTTTATTTAATTAATCAGTGTATTCATTGTGATTAAAAAAACAAATCAACAAATCTTTTGTTAAAAATATTTCGTTTAATATATTTTAAGAAATGAAGCTGAATCAAAATTAGTTTATTTAATTATTTCAGTCGATAATATTGAATAAGAAAAATTAATTTTCGGCAGATGAAAAAACATTTAGTGCAATTGTTGGACAAAGAAAATATAACACAAAAATGTAACATTTCTCTTGGTGCATCTCTCGATAAATATATGCTACGTTACGATTCAAAGTATTGCTGTTGGTTGTATAGTATTCATGTACATAATTTAACCACTCATTAAATAATTAAGGAGTGTTAAATTGAACGGCTAAAATTGAAAGTTCATTTATTTTATCATTAATGTTTAACACAGTAAACGAAAATTAACAGTTTTTACCATCTGTATACTTCAGAAAAACACTTTGAAGACATTTTTGCTATTATGACATTAGAATCATTTTTAATTTCTTTTTTATCAATTGTTTTGTCATTGCCATGTTAATAATTTATTGTGATATTTAGAATTGTACATAGAGCATTTTAGTTTAGAAGAACATTTCTTAGTTCAACGGTTCTTTTCAAAACAACGCAACGATTGCAATCTTTTAAACTCTTTTTGATGTCTTCATGAGACACAATACAATTTTCTATTACGTATCTTCACCTGCACAAAATAAGCACGCACACGCAAAATAATTAACAGCTGCGTTTTTGTTTTTATTTCGACTGACTTTGAATGCTGGATTGGCGCCGACCTTGAAAGAATTAGGCGAGTTGAGAAATGGTTTATTTTTCCATTAAGAAAATGAAAATGTTTTTTAGGAAAAATTCACATTACTTTTAGAGTAAGATATATCTAATGAGATTTGTTCACGACTTTCCACCTCTATTTTTAAAAAATTCATGAGTTCATCGACACTAAAATTATCGCTATTTGTTTTTTGACGAGCAAAATTAAGGGCCTTATCTCTTGCAATGTATTTCATTAACCAAGGATAAAGTAAATTTTGTGTTGGTTTCTAATGAATACGGCGATATAATTGGTACGTTACATGTATCATATAATTTTCTGAATGTATACGTAAACATCATTTGAACTTTGGATGTGTTACAAATCTAACTTCATATATATATATATCAGAGAGTCTTTCCCACCAATTCTTTACGAATTTAATGTGCTTCATCATAATTCTCGTGAGGTAATGAACATTTTTCAACAGTTTTAAAAGCCGCCTACATAACAAAATAATTAAAATTTTCAAATTTAGATAACTTTTCATTTTGATTTTTTTCAAGGCCTACAAGATTTCAGCCATTCTTGAGTATTTCCATACGATTTATCAATCATAATTTATGATAAATCTTATTAAATCGATTTTTCTTTATCTTTTACTGGGAAATTCATAATTTTGTTATCTTCTTCTCTTTCGCAACATACCCAAAGTGGGTCAAGACCGTCTGCCTGTTGGCAGATTTCGAGACAAGAGATGATTTCTTTTTACTGGGTAGAGATGTCAGCCCTACGCCCAACGCTCTACAGTCATATTAGACAGGAACCAACGGTTTAAAGTAATTTTGTTATCTAGTATCTTTAAATTGTCAGACTTTACTTTAAGCAGTTTACACTATTCTTTGCAATCAGAAACATAATAGTAAGAATACATGCGTCAGGGATTGTTATAACTTTAGTTATGGATGATTTCACTACTGCACGTTATTTTTTAAGTTACGAAAGTTCTGATTTCATTATTGCTTCAATTGGACTGGCATCACGCAACTCCTCCGATCTTGACAATACAGTATACAGTCAAACCCATTTTTGGGCGGGGAATAAGGAGCGCATAAAAATATTCTTGAACCTTTGCAAGTAATTATAAAATATATTGCTTACAAAACATTAATTTTTTTTTTCATGTGGTAAATAGGGATAGAATAAAAGAATTCACCTAGAAAATATATAAATCAAAACCTGTCAACAAATTATAATACACAATACACAGCATAATTATAATACACATACTGTTTTATATAAAGAAGCATAAGCATTGCGTAGAGCCCTTACAAGGAGAGAAAAACAATACGATATCAGATTTTAAAGCACAAATCGTATAGCTAAGAAACTTTGGGTTTAAATATTGCTATACGATACAGTATAAAAAGTTAGAAACCGTGTATAGCATCTCGTGTATTCAAAATACTTTGTAAAAATTTTGAATTAACTTCGATAATGAAGAGGATGAAAATGAAGATAACAATACTTTAATGGGATCGAATATTGTGCTTTTTTCCGTATCTCAGCTTCCCTTTCTTCTTGATTTTCATTGAATAATTGATAAAGGAAGTATTTCTATAATATTTGCAACCCTATCACACTTGCGATTCCTTATCTTTGAAAGAGTGAAGGAGTTGCAGCTCAGTTGACTGTCAGACCAGAAACTCTTTTTCTGTATCAATGGAGGGCCGAGAGCGTCGTTGTTTATTAGTTAAGATAGTTTTTGCAATATTAGGAATGATATCTGGAATTTCAATTTTTGCTTCTTTTCTACACTACAAAAACTACAGTGCTGCTATTTGGGGTCTTTTGTCAGGTAAAACAATATTTTTTCTACTCAATATTTTAGCAAACTATTGCTGTAAAATCTGTATTAAAACCAACATTTTAAATGTTGTGTAAATTTTAATTAAGAGTAATAATGAAAAAAATGTCATACCATGTTAAAGATGCTTGAATTTATTTTGAAAAGGGAAATCGTTCTGTCGCATTTTTTTAAAATTTGTATTTTTAAACAGTAATACGTGTACAAGACAATTTTTAAAACATGATTAATTGAAAATAATTTTTAATTGCAGTAATTTTGAAAATATATTACGCAATGCAGTAATATTATGTAGTCTTAAATAAAACGTACATCACATTCCATTTAAATCTAATAATTGCTACTTGAAGCTTGATTTATTTAAATAAAATATTATCTTAAAACTAAAGGAAACTAAGAATGGCTTACATATTTTCTGTATATATTTGTATCTTTGAAAATTTGTGGTTGTAACGCGAAATAAATTTAGAAATTTAAACATTCCTCCCGAATATTTTATTATTAAATCAAATCAAATAAGTGAAGCTGGGAGATAAGTCTAAAAAACAAGGACAGGAAAGTTGGAAAATTTATGGCGATAAAAGATTTCCCGTTTCAAACAATTGCATTTTAATGTTATCAGATATTGTTTAGTTGTCAGATGTCTTTGTTAATGCGGTTGAGTACTTCATTCTATATTATATTATTTTAAAGTGCAATTCGTGTTATTTATTTATTTATTATTTTTTTTTTTTTGTCTTGTTATCTGAAAGGAATAATTTATACAAGGAATATAGTTTTTTCCCTAAAAATAATATAGCTGTAAATCCACACGCACAAGGAATTTTATGAACTCTAAGAATATTTTAATTAATATTTTTTCAAATCAATGGATTTGTGTGCTCAAAAAAAAAAAAAAAAAAATTACAGATATTCAGACTCTTATTTCTTGCAACTGATAATTTGATTAAAACAAACAATTGTGACCATTAAGCAAATTACATTTATTCCTGACAAAAAGGAAGTTTTATAGTGAAGGTCGTACTTCATGATATAACACAATGAAAAACTTTTCGTCGACAGCTTTCCGATAACAAAGAGGTTACATTATCTGCATTTTATACGATATTTGTTTTAAGAAATGAGTTTACTTCTACTTGGAATACAAACTGAATTTATTATCTTAACTTTTATATTGTTGTAAGAATAAACAAAAGAAACAGTATAAGCATTAGATAAGGTTTTCTCAATTTTATATCCATATCTGAGTAGAAATTAGGGCCTGATATGGGTGTGATCTTGATTCAGTGAATTTTGTTGCTGTTTTGGCAGAAAGTGAATTCTTTCTTTAAATCAGTGGTCTCCAAACTTTCCAGGCTTAGGGCCATACTGCTTACTCCAGTAAGTACCAAAGGCCAAAACCGTTTTAATGTTTCGGGCATTATCTATATAATTACGTAAATCTCAGTAGTATTTTTTTACAAGTGGATAACCCGCGGTTTCATTCGCGTTAATTTAGCTTTTCCGTTCCTGAGGGATTTTCAGAATAAAAATCATACGTTTGATTCAGGATATATGCATTCCAAACATTGATATACATACATATGCAATACTCTTTATCCCTACATAACTACCGAGGGAAACCGAAGGATGTTCACTAATTTATAATCTTAGTGGGATTCATTTCAATTATTTGTTAGTTGTTATGCTTAAGTTAAATTTTCTGCGTATTATGCTTGTCATTAAGCTTTACCTAGCAAATAAATAAAACCGAGTTATTATCATTCTGTATTTTTTTTATCCCACTTATTACAGCAACAATAAGCTATTCGCTGTCGCGGGCCGGATTTGGTCCGCGGGCCGTAGTTTGGAGACCCCTGCTTTAAATGAGAATTCGAAACGCTTAATTGTCCTATTTATTTAAAATTGAAAAGACAGCATTGTACAATTGCAACACACAGCTCAAAACAAAACACACGGTAAATATTTACAAAATCATATTAGAGCAAGCTTGTTTAAGGGTCTTTGTAAGCTTGTTAAGACCCTGCTTCCCCCTCTACTGCTTAGATCTCTTCTCTCGACTGTTAACTGCTTTTTTCTCTCTCTCTAACGTAAGTCTAATGTAAGGGTAAACACGTGCTTGAAAGAAAGACCTATGACCTTTGAACTCTTCCCCGTCTATATGTTCTTGTGGGAATGCATGGTGGATCCTTACTAGTTGGTAAGCAAAGTATTTGTCCTTTTCATGACATTGAAAAATGCATTACAATTTGCAATCGCATGAAAATTTAGTTAAATATACTTTCATTGTTTTTTTTCTTTCCAAGTTATAATTTTTTCTATTTCAATAAATGTATGCTATTTATAATGATATTTAAATACAATACTGAACAGAAATTATTGTTTCCCGTTAGTTACGTGTAATACACTGATGTAAATGCATCATCAACAAGGATAAAATATAATGCTAATTTTACTCACAGCTTTTCATACAAAGATAAAAAGTTAAAAAATAAATTCAGTGGACTTTTACATTTGTCAAAATCAGTACCAATAATGACAGCCATGATTTGGCGCATGACTGGGGTTTTGTCTTAGGGGCGGGAAGCTCAACAAAACAAGTGTAACCTTTTATGAATGCTTACTATTTCATACTAAACATTAAGCAATAGGAAATGTATCTGAAGATTACATGTGGACACATATGATACATAAAGTACATAGAATACGCATACATATCGAAGAATACACATCAATATCGAATTTCCATATGTTAATTATTTTATTAATAAATTTTAAATTACACTAATTTGGTTCAAATAGATTAAAAAGATAACATTAAAACTACGAAGTATTGCATGAAAATAAAAATTCAATTTCTAAAAAAATTACAAAAATAAATTATAATTTAAAATTTAATCGTCTTTTTCCTTTTATACTAATATACCTTCATCCATTATATACTAATTTATGCCAACTTCAATATTTCGATAAATATTCAATAAAACTATCTCAGGAAAAACGCTGACTCAATTAAAAAATCAGGCATAAAAATAATGATAAAACTGACACTGACAAGAAAAACACCGATTCATGCAATTGGGCCTAAATAAAAAGTGTCAATAAGTTTAAACACGTTTCTTTTATGGGCTTCAGAGAGGGGGGAGCCCTCCAGATACCCAACGCCTGGGTGGCCGCCTGACTATGATTAACAATAAGCGGTGTTATACGGTGGAGCAGAGAGTGGAAAAATCTGTGAGGTCACACTACTTTCAGTCTAAATAGATTCAATAAGTTGCTAGAATTTATCTATAATTGCCACTGATGTTTTTTGTCATTCAAGTCTATGTGACATATATTATATGAGTTCAACTAGCGAAATATCAATTAAAGTAAAATTGCAACATGATGTGTCTTGAGGAAGTGTTGGACTTCTTGAAAGGTAGCTATAGGGTGCTCTTGAATTTGCACACAACCAAAGACTTTAAAAAATTTCTAATGTAACTTTTACTGGTCAGATATATGAGCTTAAATAGAATGGAGATCAGAGTTATATCCACTCATAACTCATTACCACACCTACAAGTGCATAGTTGGTATGATGGATGTATAATGCAAGATACTAAAATGCATACCATTATAACACCATTCATGCTACTATGTAAATCGTCTAGCTCACCATTGTAGCCGTAGATGGCATAGCAATAGGATATATCCGACATTTAAGACAGCATAGCAATTGGAGAATCATGGAACATATCATTATAGCTATTCAGACAGTTCGGGATACTAAAAGCAAGATTTTATCATGTGTTCACATACTTATTGATGTGCCACACACACTGTACTTCTTACACCAGTGAGCATGATGTCACTGAGGTAGTGGGCCATGAACACATTCGCAGCATAATAATTTATTGTCATGATACATATTTATATGCATATTTTTTAATCTAGTTCAGAAACATTTTTCTGTTTTTCGTCTATTTACTAAAGCATATTATTTATAGAACAGACAAACTTAAGGATGATATTAAATTTTATTAATCGGCAGTTTCAAATATTATAAAAGTTTAAACATAAATTCCAAAATAATTTTCGTACCATTTTTGTAATCAGCATACTCCCTCACAGTGCCCCTTGCCTTAATTATGTTAGTTTTATTTAATGTTTAGGTAAAATACTGCATCCAGTATTTGAAAACAACAACAATAATAAACATATTGATCTCAGTAAACTATCCACGTATATTTCAGATGTTAAAGCATCATTGAAATAAATATTTAATTGAAAAAAAAATAGTATTATTAATTTTCTTCCATACAAAAAAAAAAAAAAAAAACATTTATACAATGTTGCTTTTATAAAGTAATTTTATACTATTACGAACGTTTTCATTATGTAATAATTTTATTATTGTCTGCCAATATTATTTTCCATATAATGTAAGCAAATTTTTATTTTCGTATGCATGAAAACTGCAAATGCTTTCTTTTGTCAGAAGACTTTCAAATAATAATATATTGAACACATACAGATTTTATATAATTATATTCAAATAAATTAGTAAGCTTTAAAAAAGACTTTTAGGGACATTCTAATCTTTCCTCTTGTTCTGCAAGTCAATGAAATCCAAACAAAAATAAACTGGTATGTATTTCTATTTTAATATAGTCTTTTATATTAAACAAAATTATTTGTATTAGTCTTTTTCAGAAACAATTTCGGTGGGTAAACCTTCCACGTATGAATGAGTATTTTGCGAAAAATAATAAGATCATCAGCATTTCTAAAACCGTAAACAAAATCAGAACTTTTTCATTATAAAATAAAAGATTTGTTAAATTAAAAAGCATTTCGTTTCCTAAGATTCATCTTGAGTTTAAATATATTCCCACTTTTATAGAAGTAGTTACTGCATAAACATAAATCATATTTTTTCTTCTAGTAATTGAAAAATAATAACATTATAAGAATAATAAGACATTAAAATCTGTCTTATAATTATTTTTACACAGTTTTAAGAAAAAAAAGGGAAAAAAATATTCAATTTATGCATAAATAAGTTATGTGTCTTAATATTCAGTATTACTTTATTGATTTGTTTTGAACTCATTGTTAACTGTTATTCTTAATTTTGATAAGTTTAAATAAATTTTAATTTTAAAACTAAAATTTTTGCATATTATAACTAATATAATATATAATAACTACAAATGCTTCATGTTAACTTTTTAGCATAATATATTATTATACAAGGTGTCCGAAAATTAATGTACATATTACAAAATTACGTACAAAAACAAGAATAACAGAAATGAAATGTTTTTACTATTCTTCAGTGCAACTATGCAATTTAATAAATGTCCATGTGATATCCTATGGTTGTTCCTAGTGAGTTCAAGCTGTATTCAGTTTCATATTAAGTATTAAGTACCTGAAAAATAATGGAATTAATAACAGTTGTGATCGGCTGCTTCAGTTTCAGCAAACTAGTACAAAGCATCTGATATAAATAATGTCTTACGTAACCACACATGGAACAAACCATTGTAGTTTAATCTCAAGTATCCACGTAATTCCATAATTATACAGATATGTGCAAATGCATAGAAGGAAATCAAGTGTCACTTGGATGGGTAAAGAGCAACCAAGGTATCTCACAATGAAATCGATTTTTTCTATTTAAATTGTATTCTAGTAAAGATATATTATTTCTATCTCTTCTATTTTTTCTATATATTTTTGAAATGTGTTCAATATTTCCGTACAATCTGTATGAAATAAATTTTGAAATCGTTGATCCAAAATTTGTTTTTAGCAATCTTCGCTTCTATCAACTTAAATCTACATGTACTCTACAGAAGAAGAGCTTTGCATCTCAAGCACACTCCTGAGAGCCTTCGCGTTGTGAAATTGAGTGGAGTAATATTAAGTATTGCTGCGTTAATAGCTGCTGCGATTTATTTCATCTTAGTAGCCGTCTATCATGAAGGTAAAATAATTCATTCATAAATCATTTAACTAATTAATTATTAATTATTAAATATCACTTTGATAAAATTCTCAAAAATCAATCTAACAAACTAATGACTTCAAATTCATTTGTATTTTAAATTTATATATTTCAGTATGTTATTAACAATAGTTTGCTCACAAATTCCTTAGAATTATTCTTCTGCCATTGCATTATAATTGATATCATTATAAATCAAGGAATTTGCCACTTTTTTATATTCGAAAATAGTCCGTTTGTGTATATAAGTATTGTAAAAATTTACTCTTATATTTTGAGAGATCCAATTAATATTGAAATTTAAAATAATTAAGAAAAATACAAGTCCTCCATAACCAGTTCTTCTGTTACATTTACCGATCATGTTGAGGAATTTTTTGGTATTTCTTTGGAACTTAATTGAGAATAACTTATGCAAGATAAAAGAATTCATAAACGTGGATAAGAGCCTTCTTCCTTGTTACACCAGACATTTTACAAATTATGATACCAGAATTGTAGGGCCTTATATACTCTATGAGCAAATAAATCAAACATACTGCAATAAAAAATTTTTCAATGCGTATTATGTATTTTAATATTTAAAATAAGCATTTATTTCGCATAACTTTATTTCAATTTTAATTTATTCTATTTAACATGAAGAACCTTTTTTTGTACAAAATTACTGTACAAATTTTAATCACTTAAGATGAAAATATCAAATATTATGTTGTTACTGAAAATAATATATTTCTTAGGATATAAAATTGATGGTTTTGCACCAGCTGGAATTTTTGCTTTATTAACTCTGAAGTGGACGGTTATGTTGTATTTT
>BPLQ01002691.1:64748-310673 GCA_021605075.1 Caerostris darwini
ATAACCATTCTATAACTTCCACCTAGATAAACGGTGCAAAAAATACATTGTAAATTGCAATAAATACAAAAAATATACAAATACAAGAAACACATACATTGATTATATATATATTTACACATACACACACATATATACAAAGGATGCTCAGAAAATTATCCAAAAATTCTAGCAAGGCTTTTTGCCACTGAAAATTTAAATCAACTGATTAAATTTAAAAGCTTAGAGTTATCTTACAATCTTTTTAAAAACATTTGGTCTCTTCCACTCCACTGTGGGGCAAATACTTTCAAAATAAAGTAGTGTGAAAAACATATACATCGAAATTAACGTATATTTATAATATAACTCAAATTATTGTTCTCTCAACCTGACAAACAAGCTGAATAGACATTTTCCTGTTTATGCACATATTCTTTGTTATTCTTATTTGTACGTCAGTAGTTGCTTCTAGCTATTAAGCTTCTGAGTTGCGATAGCTCTTTTTGAAGCCTGAGAGTAAATCTAACAGAAACTTTCCTAATTATGCCGGGGTCGGGCACACTAATGTCCCTTCATCGGGTTTGTGGAGTAGGGCGTGAAACCCTTAAATATGTGTCAAAGAGTTTTCCTTTTCCGAATTTGGTGGTACCAAAGTTTACGTGGTGTAACAAGCTCACAGTGATACAGTAGGTGATGATTATGTATTATGGTACAGTATTTATATCATAATTTATTCACTTCTGAAAGACAATAATTCGTGATATATATATATATAAATATTAATTTCGATGTGTATGTTTTAAATAACTGCCGTATCATTGGTGATTAACCTCAGATTAAGTGCCCAACAATAGAGAAGAAAAAAACACTTTTAAAGTTCATCACTGTTTAAAATAAGTATTTTTTTTAAAGTTGCACAAACCCTTTATATAAATTTATATCTAAAGTGCAATGCAATAATGCATTCATGTACAATACATTGCAATATTAACGCAGATAATGCAGTAAATATGAATTTTTTTAGAATATTTTATTTAAAAAACTATATGACCTTTTTCTACTACTCAATATCTATGTAAATAATACTTCAAATTGAAATCCTGTAAAAAATGTGCACCATAATAATAATAAAGTATTAAAAATATTAAACTGAAATAAAAAAATATATAAACTATAACCACTCTATAACTTCCACCTAGATAAACGGTGCAAAAAATACATTGTAAATTGCAATAAATGCAAAAATTACACAAATACAAGAAACACATACATTGATTATATATATATATACACACATACATACAAAGGATGCTCAGAAAATCCTCCAAAAATTCTAGCAAGGCTTTTTGCCACTGAAAATTTAAATCAACTGATTTAATTTTTTATATCACTTTGCTTTCTATCCTCCTGCGATTTTATAGGTAGGAAATAGTAGAAAATAAAATAATTAGTGTGCTTTTCTTTTGAGAAATAAGGGTTTGCAAAGTTCTATACGAAATTAATAAGTGTTTTAATAAAAGTTTCATATTTCATTAATAAATTCTCTCATAAAATTGATAATTGAATAATCATAAATCATAAATTGAAATAATTATACATTGAAAATAAATAATATTGTTACATTTATTATATAAAAATGAGTAAAAATAAATTTTGAATTATTTTATTCATGGAGGATCTACTAACAGTTTGAATTCTCAAATCTAACAATTCTAATAAATACTTAAATATTTGATTAATCAGAAATATTAAGAAAAAAAAAACACCATGAAGAGTACACAAATAATATTTCTGTTAATATTTTAGAGAAAAAATAAATCACGGAATAGACAAACAATTTTTGTCAAGCGCAAAAAAAAAAGAAATCCACAAGATCGAAGATTGTTTTTAAAACAAATAGTAAATCCCAGGAAATGCTGAAAGTTAAATCGAGAAAAAGAAACTACTCGCAGTACGGTTTTTTGCGTTCAAAAAATTCCATGAATAGGACGTCATTATAACTTTCAAATATGTCAACACTGACATCAGCTGCATTTGCCACTGCCTCTATTGTCTCTTCGTCAGGCATTACAGAAGTTGTAAGTGCAAGTTTTTCTAAATCATTGAAATTGTCAACGAGTACTTCAATCCAATTCTCTGATATAGTACTATTAAAAATGAAGCACATTTTAATTTTTTTCAGTGCTTCATTTTCCCGGATTACGGACACGAAATGGTCGTCGAAAAAGGTGGCATCCTTCAGAAATAGTTCTTCCAAATTGGGACACTTTAAAAACAGTGTAATTAAATTATAGTGTCCACAAGCATTCAAGTTCGTACAGGACAAACGCTTAAGATTCTCAAAATCATTTGGAAAACTTTCCCAGGTGAGAAATGTTCCATCATTATCCACTCTTAAAGATTCCAATTTTGGACAAAAAGTCAGGACAGAATACAAGTTAACGCAATTTATTCCATAAATCGCTAGATGCCTTAGGCGGGATCCTAATTCAGTTAAGTAGTTCAGTTCAGAGTGAAACCGACTTTGGAAATGCACTGATTCAATTTCCAGTAAATTTAAATTTTCAAACAAAGAAAGACGAGAAAAAATATCAGAAAAATGCTCTTGTGACATTTGAACGTGAAGTTCCTCGAGATTAGGGCATGCCGAAGCAACAATAGAGACATCACGTTTTTCATCTTGGTTTTCAATATCTTCCATATCTTCTACGTAATCATGACTTGGATTTAGATTTCTAACTGGCGGCGAATTTCGATTCAAGAAGCACTTGCGCAATTGATAAGGGGGCAGAAGTAATTTAGAGTCGCTCATCTTTGATAAAATTGAAAATACTTCAATATTTCCAAAAGTTTCTAGTTTAGGACAATATGCCAAAATGTCTGCAAGATCCCCATAACGCATGAAATTAGCCACGTGTGCCCTACATATAGTAAACACGCGAAGGCATTCATTAGGTTTTTTTTCAAAGTTTTCTACAATCAGAATATCAGAAAGGGGTTGCCTGGGTACAAAATGCAACTTCAAATTATGCAAATATGTACATCCTCTGAGTACTCTTAAGTCAAAAGGGATGGAAGTATGAAGTTGTTCCAAACTTGATGCTGCAGACGATGTTAGAAATTTCTCCAGTTGTTTCGTTACTTTTCTGCTATGTCTTGGAGGTATACCAGTATTTACCAATGTCACTGATTTCAATCCTCTACATCCTAACATTAATCTTAAAAGATCAATATTTTCCGTTCCTAGAGGGATATTTACAAACATAACATGCATGAGTCGTCCACTTGTGAGCAAAAGATTAATATCAATAGCCTTGAAGCCATTCATAGGAAAATCAACGTAACAACAGAATACATCTTGGACAATTTCTTCTGACATTCTGCAAAAGGGATTAAATGGATATCGATTTACATAACCCTCCCTCAATAGCTCACATGTTTGCAAGAGACACGATTCGTATAGTGTATCCATTGCAATATAATAATAATTTCAATAATGTTTTAGCAGGAAACAAATGACTATATATTCGATTTTTTTTTTTTTTTTTTTTTTTTTTACTTGCAATAGATCTTGAACTCGAATTATTTCATAAAGTTTTTTTATATGAAACGAATAAAAATATATTTGTTAATAAAATCGATCATCTTCAGACAGGAGTCACATGGCAATAATAGTTCCTGAAAAAAAAATATATTTTAAGCTGAAAAAGCTTCACTAGGCACATGAAATGAATTATTGAACTAAAAGAAATTAATAACTTTTTAATATTTACTTACACTGAGCAAAATATTAATGTTATTTCTTATAAAAGCAAAAAATTAACTTTGCCTATTTTTATTGGCATAAAGAAAGAAAATAAAAAAATAAGTTCGTATTTTCAAGGGTGTTTTTTTAATCGACTAATTTTTCTAAGCCCTGATTAGTTAAAACTCAATATTTTCTTTGATTAATTTTATACAGAATTTAATTTTTCTATTTAATTTTTTGACGTACATCGGCGGGTCTAACAATCCTTTGGTTTAATTACACTGCATTTTGTGGCTGAATTTGGTGGCATATTTTCAATATATACGCAAATATATAAACGAGTCATTAATGCAGTCAAAGTCAATAGACAGAATCATATTTGAATGAAGTAATGTTCTAGAATTAGAAATTCCAATTTTCTACACTTCCGGTGATCAGTTGCTATGTTACAAGTTACAGTTCGATAACTCCTTCTTGGTGCATGTATTTTTATAATAATAACATAATCATTATTATTATAGAGGTATTGGACGAAAATAATACTTCTTTCTGAATAGAAATTCATTCCGATTTTTATCAGAATTCTTTTTATGTAAATTATTGTGACCAAACCTTTCAAATTTGAACATCCGTTGATAGTGGATGATAATTTAACTGTAATTTTTTAGCAGCAGTTGGCAAATAACAATTTTTTAATTAAAAAGCAATTTTTTTTTTAATTTCCAGACCTCAAATGTAAAATAATTGAAATGGAAGCGTTTATAATTATGTTTTGAAAATACATATTATATCAGAGAAAATTTTATGATTTGGGGAATTGTTTTAAATAGGAAACATTACATTTCTTCTAGGTCAGAGTTGAAAACTGTTCTTAATGATAGTTATGCTTATGTCCTAGAAACAAATTTGCTATAGTATCAATTTGCTGTTAAGTTAAAGTTAACTTTTTTAAATATTAAAAATTATAACTTAAAAAATTTTAATGCTTGTGATTGAAAATTGTTATCAAAAATTACTTTTCAGTATTATTAATGAAAAAAAATTACTTTTGTATGATTATATTGATATTTTATTCATGAATTATAACCCTATAATACACACCGAGGTACAAATTACAAAAAAAGTTACCATAGATGCTTATTAAAACATATAAACAGAAAAATCAATAAAGAAATAATATTACTAAGTATTTAAATTACTATTATATTGTAGTGTCTACTAAATATTATTCTACTAAAACGGGGAAAGATGTATTAATATAAAGTAGATAACAAAGTATAATTTAACACATCATTGCTGCTAATTTGAATATTCTTTTACATAAAAAGATTTTTATTTATAAAAATGGAATATTAAATATGAAATGGAACAAATCATATGAAAAATTTAAATATATACATTAAAAAATAGGATCTTATTTTATTACACTAAATGATTGATTGATTAAATGAATGGATCTTTAGAAAGTTTATTTCAAAAATGTTTTGATGTTTCTACTATTTTTAGAAAGAAATTCAAATGATTTAAATGTCAAACAATTACAAAAATTAGATTTATTTAATGTCACTAAACTATTTCCCGATTGATTATTGCAGCTTTTAAACAGTTTTTTATCCATTTTGAATTTACTGTTTTCTATTAGTATAAAAAAGCTGCAGAACCAATCAGTTCAGAATCAAACTTTTTGAAATTTAAAAATATATATATAATTCTTACATTAAATATGTTAACTTCATTTTTTTTAAATTTAATATAGTAAAATATACTATATTTGTAAAACCAGGCAGCACGCAATTATATATGCAAATTATTTTCACCAGTAGGTCACATATCGAGATAAAAAAACACATACAATCATAATAAAGAAAATGAGAAAAAAATATCAGATACATAAATTGCTTTCAAAATTAATATAAAAAAATGGATGTAGGCATTCAAACATTCATAACGTAAGGACGGAAAAACATCATTAAAATTAATCTTAATTTCATAAAAAAAAAATTTTTTTAATATTTTTTTTATCTTTTTAATAAAGTCGAAAAAGAATTTGCATTACTTTACTTTACATAATACATTTTGAAAATTATGATACGAAATTTTTAATTCACAAAAAAAAAATCAAAGGATTTATTTGAAAAAAAAAAAAATTAATTAATAAAAATACACAAAAATATAATATTTTTTATCAGAAAATTCCATTAAAATTTAGCAAAAATTAACAGATTATGGGATGACCATTTTTAATGTTTTGAAAGGTAATGTCAAATATCACTTCGCCATTCGCCACTCCATTTTAAAGGACGATTCATATACACCGGCTCATTCAACAGTATTTGTTTAAAATGTAATTAAATTTAAATAAAAGTAATCGGTGTTTAGGATGTATTTATAATTAATCACTTACGTGACTTAACGAAGTACAATATGGCGATTGTTCTTGCACAACAGAGATCGATGACAACTGTTGAATAAAGAATGGGGTAAATTTGAAGATCCACCAAAGATGGATGGAACAGATACGTCTGGCAATTGAATTTGCTGAGAGCTATGTATTTCAGCCTACGCTTCTTCACAAGACATGTGCTGCCCTCTGTTTAGTAAATGAATCTTTTTTTTAAATTGTGTTTACTTCACCAGCTGTATTAATTTTTTTTTTTTTTTTTTTTTGTCTCTTAAATATTATTTTGCAATTATGCAGATACTTACAGAGAAAATGAATGCTTTTCAAAACTAGCCAACTTACCAAGAACAGTTGAGAAGTATTCACGAGATTTACAGAAAAAAAACTTTTTTAGAAAAAAAATTGATGGAAATTTCACAATTCCTTACGTAATTAAATTAGAAAAAAATTTCTTTTTTAAAAGCAGTAAAGTTAAATTTATTTTTTTAATTATTGTGAGCCATACATTTTGTTGAGATTTGCAGTGAAAAAGTCCTCAATGGTATTATTGTAATAATCAATTATACTATTTTTAATGAGCATATATTTCAAGAAACATCATCCTTTTTTCCATCTTTAATTGTGAGTACATAATATAATGGGGAGTTTTACAGTCACCGCTTTTAAAAACGAGGAGCCACAATGAGATTCCGTCAGCATATGCAAGCATATCACATAGACAATTGGACTGCCTTATGGGAGTTTTTAAGGTTTTCTTCCATGGGACAAGCTAATGTGAGACAATTATCCTTGAAGATCCTTTTTGTACCTGTCGGTAGGCTGTTCGTGGAATATTACAAGTAACAGGAAGATAGCAATTAAAATAAAGTTCTCAAAAAAAAAAAAATTGTGATGGGAGGGAGGGGGAGAATTTTATCTAAAAGAAGAAATATGATTTTATTGTAGATTAAATTTTTCAAAGTGTTGAAATCCATAAAATTTCTCAATAATTAACTATACGCTTCAATTTGCATATTATAGTAAGAACACTTTTACTGAACAATGGAGAAAATTAAAAAGGAGACAAGTATGGAATCACGATAGATAAGTACACTGGTGTCCAAAAGTTAAGCATAAATCGTAAAATGTGAAAAACATGGAGTAAATATTCGTAAAATTATTCCAAATTTCTTGCGAATATTAATTGGGTGAAGAAGAAACATTGGGTTTATGCAAAACTTTTCAGTCGACTACGTCCTGCGCGAAACACTGCGCATGTCGAAACGCAGAGAAACCGATTCACGCAGCATAGGCAGTTTAGACAAGTTTCGTGCAACTGCTGTGCGAAGGAACGTTGTTAACCATCAAACAAGGTGAATGATGGCACAAAGATGCCAATTGGACATGTTTGCGAAAGGAAGAATCGTTGGAATGCTGGAATCCGGACGATCACAAACCGAAGTGTCTCGCATTTTGAATGTGGACCAGTGTGTGATCTCAAGACTGTGGCAGAGGTTTCAAAGAACGGGAGATGTTACCTGACAACCAGTATCAGGTCGACCAAGAGTCACAACCCCTAGCCAAGACCGATATCTGCTAATAAGTGCGCGACGTCAGAGGGGCAGTACTGCCAGAGCACTGGGTTCGGCGCTCACAGTCGCCACAGGAATACTAATTTCGAGACAAAATGTTTACAGGAGACTCAATCATGCTGGCCTGTATGCCAGAAGACCAGCAGTTTACATTCCCCTCACATCTGCGCATAAACGCGCTCGTTTGAACTGGAGTTAGAAACATTAACATTGGAGTGTGGGAGAGTGGGCCAATGTGATGTTCAGTGACGAGTCCCGGTTTAGTCTGAGTAGTGATTCTCGTCGGGTAACGATATGGAGAGAACGTGGAACACGTTTTGAACCAAGAAACATAACGGAAAGACATCATTTTTCATCAAGGGGAGTAATGGTATGGGCAGGCATCATGATGGACGGCCGCACAGACCTCCATTTCTTTGACACGGGGTCTGTGACTGGTCAAAGATACAGAGACGAAGTTCTTGAGCCTTATGTTCGCTTGTTTCGAGGTGCTGTCGGTCCTGACTTCATATTCATGGATGATAATGCGCCATGTCACCGATTGGTGCTGGTTGATGACTTCCTTGAAACGGAAAACATCCAGCGCATGTCGTGGCCTGCGAACTCCTCTGATTTAAATCCTATCGAGCATGTATGGGATATGCTCGGGAGACAAATTGCAGCCCTTTCGCTGCAATTTGTCTCCCGAGCATATCCCATACAAGCTCCGTTACAGAACTGAAGAGAGCTCTCCAAGAAGCTTGGAACCATTTGAGCCCACAACTCATTCATCATCTCATAGCAAGTATGGTAAATCGCAGTGCAACGTGCCTGGCTGTCAGAGGTGAACACACGCCTTATTAAACTGCAACATCAGTATTTTATTTAATGTTTTCTTTCATTTTTTCTTTAAAGTGTGAACCCTTGCTATGCTTAGTTTTCTTTCAAACTGCTACTTTGGATAATAAAATTAATTATTATCGTTCTTTTGATTTGCTTTCTTATTTTATAACCATTTTACATTCGCATATCACGTTTCCCGCCATTCTGATTTACAGTTCCTTCTTTATTCACATAATTATAAATTATGGTTAACTTTTGGACACCAGTGTACAGTAGAATCTCTTTAAGTCGAACCTCGATAAGTCGAAAACCTCCACAACTCGAAAAATGTTTTTGCTCCCTTCCTTTCAAGCCCCAAAACCTCCATTACTCGAAATTTCAACCTTCTATAAGTCGAAATAATTAGTCAATCCCCACAAGCCATTTTGGAATATATTTTCCCTCCGTAACTCGAAAAAAAAATTGGACCTCTGTATCCCGAACATTAGCAATGTTTGATTTTACAATCTTTTTTACAACCTTTACAACTCGATCATTTGAAACTAATTACCTCTATATCTCGAAGAAAAATAAGTCACCGACTTTAAGGATTTGCCAACAATGCACGTCATTGTTTCTTAGAAAACAATGCATGAGTATATAGTAAATAGAATAACCAATTCTATGAAATAGCAATTCGGAAGAAAAAGAATTTTCTGCTTTTTATAGCTTAGATAATGCTATAAATAGAGAACGATCGAATTGTCTAAAGCAAAAAAAAAATAATAATAATAATAATAATAATAATAACTGACTTTTTTAATACATAATATTTTTAATTTTAAGGTTGTTTCGGAGTTATTTTGATTTTTTATTGTAGTACATAATATAATTTTTAAGTTGCAAATAAACATGTTTATTACCTCTGTAACTTGAATTTTTATTTATTTTACCTCTCTAACTCAAAATAAGTTAGGAAGAATCTACACCTCTACAAGTCGAATATTGCCTTACAAAATCCGCGTAAGTCGAAAACTCTAGAACTCGAATTATTTGGCGTTACAGAGGTTCTACAGAGGTCTCCTACAGAAGTTCTACTGTATAAAAAAAAAAAACATTTTTTCGTCTTTTTAAAAAAAATTTTATAAGACGAAAAAATGTTTTTTTTTCCCCCGACTTTTGAATTCTCTGTGAGCATCAATAGTGTAAATAGGCCCTTTCTAACTCACTTTCTTCAAAATGAAGACGAAGCTATAGGAGAATGAGGAAAAAATTTGGAAGAGAAAAAAAAATATAATTACAAAATATGTTTAAAGGAATTATAAATGCTTGAAGAAACAATTAGATTCATAATTAAAACTGCTATTTTTCCATTAGGTTTTTTTTTTCCTATATAAGAAAACAGATTGTGATAATTATTAATTCTGATGACATTTTTTTTACTTATTTATAAGTTTTGACTTACTGATAGATAGATAAAATTTTTTTGTAAGCAACAAGACAAGCTTCGACATCAAATATTCCATTGAGTCGTTGACCATTAAATTTAGATAGGATAGGATTCTTCATTTAATTCACTTAAATTGAAAATTTCAGATCTCAAACTGTTGAACTCTTCTATATTTATGTATAAAAAATTTTAAATAATTTTTCATTCGTCTTTTAGGATACAATTTCAATAATACCTGCATTTATACATTAATAACCCCATTCTAATATTTTTACGCATTTAAGAATTTTTAGTTCAATAGAAGGTATATCTGCAAAGTCTATTATCCCTAATTTATAAGCAAGCGTACTTCAACATAATTCGTGAAATAGTTTGATATAATTTTTATTATCATTATTATTTATACATAATCCAATATTGTTAGAAAATTTCTAAATCTCAAGCCATGAATTTCTTTAGGACATTTGAAAACAATACTCTTTTCTTGTTCATTTATTTCGCCATTGGGTGTAAACACAGATCTAATTTCATCTTTACCTAATTTCAAATGAACCCAGCTAATTTCTCAAGCAATTATTCTGTTAGATAGAACAATATCTTAAATATCTATAATGAGTGTTATATCATCTATTTAAACGGAAATATTTTTTGAACGTATTTATAATAACCTAATGCTCTTGCATGAATTCCATCTTCTAAAATACAACGTTTATCATCTGAAGGTGAGAAAATCTTTTATTTACTAGAATGGAATGGAATTCATGTATTACGCTTCTAATTAAATTCATTGTTCTATAACGTATATTTTTATGAAACAGTATTTATAACTCTCGAATGAAATTCAATTTTATTTTTATGAAACATTCTTTATAGCTCTGGAATGAAATTCAATTTTATTTTTATGAAACAGTCTTTGTAACTCTCGAATGAAATTCAATGCGTATTTTTAATACTTTTCGATTTTATTTATTTTTTGTTGTTGTTTCATCTGCAGTTTCACATACATAGACATAGACGTCTGTCTTATTTAGTTATAAGACAGACGGCGATTTTAGTTACATTTTAGACCTTAAACCTATACGTTCATGAAAAAAAATTTCATTCATTTCACCCTTCATTTTATCCAAAAAATTTGTATCGATTATAGTTGTATTATATGGATTATTTTCTTTATAATTTGAAGTATCGAAATAATCAATCCTGCTTCTCATATCTTCATAAAAATCATTAGTTTTAGTAAAAATAAAACTACTTATATCGATATAAGTTAAAATAATAAGTCGAAATAAGTTATAGTAAGTTAAAATAAGTTATATCCTTATAAATAAAAATCTTACATTAAGTACTTTGACAAATTTAAAATGCTCACATAAATAGGTATATCAAATTTTGCTTTGGTTTTGTCCAAATGAATTGCATCAAAATTTTCATAAAAAAGGGTTCTCGAAATTTTTCAAAAATATTGGCTAATATTACAATTTTACACACCTTATGCTTGTTATTTATTAATTAACTGTAATTGCTTATTCAACACTAGATTAAAATATAAAAATAGCGGATATGGGAAATAAAATGCGTAATATTTCCCAAACTTTTAACTTAAAATATCTAAAGTCTAGGCAATCTTTATTATGCTCTTGCAACTTTTTTTACTTAAATAATTTGAGGTTCTTTTTACATACGAAATATTTTTTGTATTTTTTTAAAGTAAATAACAGCAAATATAAAAGACCGAGAAACTAAAAAAAATAAAAATAACAAAATAAAAATGCCATAATGAGTGACATCTAAAATATTGAAGAAACTAATTAATAAAGCAATAAGATTGCAGAGAATAAAAACGCATGATTATTAAAAAATTTAAAGCTATTCAACTAAAAGGTATATTAATCTATAGCGATATACAAATTAGAAACTGGACAATAGAAATCCGTTATCAATATAACCAACATGACTAAATGGAAAACAATTTTTACAAAATGTAAATAAGTATAAATAAAAAAAAATATCGTTGCTACTATGAAACTGTTTTTCAATGAAAACAAATATTTTCTTACTAAATATTAAACATGTTAAAAATTTTTTTAAGTAGCTCATTAGAAAACTTCAGTAAGCAAATTAAAAAGTTTATTCTCATTTTATTACTCTAACTGGTTGATTAAAGGATTGAAGTATTTAAGATTTTATTCTAGTTCAAATTTTCTTTGAAATTTTCGTAATCTTATGAAAAATAAAATTAAACTAAATTTCAAACAATTCAACAAATTATAAAGATTTTTTTTGCTGACAATTTTCTTTTATATCTCATAAAAGAAAAAAAAGAAAAAAAAACAAGCTATCAACTTGTTTAAATCTGCTGTATTCTGTTTTTGTTATTTGATTAT
Organism: Caerostris darwini; assembly: GCA_021605075.1. NCBI lineage: Eukaryota > Metazoa > Arthropoda > Arachnida > Araneae > Araneidae > Caerostris > Caerostris darwini. The sequence continues at coordinate 77,086 of BPLQ01002691.1, forward strand.
TATCTTATTTGATTTATGTAGTTATTTTGTCTTAACGACGTTTCTATTAAATCAATCAAAGTTGAACTGTGTAGCTATCTTTTTTTTTCTTAATGGAGGGTTTCGTTATTTATTGTGTAGTAATGCAGTCAGCTGATGCAGTAACTTACAGCACTGACTTTGCATCTTTCTCCTGTTCTGTATTTTATGTATTCAAATTAAGTATATATATATATCATCGTTTACGTTAAGAGGATATTCATATATTATCAAAATAATAAAGAGAAGAAAGAAAATATCAAATAAAAAAATTTGTTTTTGCCGGTACCTTGAAAGTGCATGGCAACGCTTTCAAGGTACCGGCAAAAAATTAACAACTTACTACACTTACTGAAAAACTTAACTGAAACACAACACAGACTAACTTGACACCGAAAAATAATACACTTAGATGGCATATTACACTTAGACTTTACTATGTGCCTGATAGCCAACTGGCTAGCGCTCTGGTCGTTGGTACCGAAGGCTTCAGGTTCAAATTCTGGCAATGGCATGGATGTTTGTTGGTGATTCGGAATCCACATTAAACTGTAGGTCCCGGTCTTTTTAGCCTAAAGCGTGCATAAGATGACCGTAGAGTGACAAAACTAAACTAAACTTTACTACACTTAATGACTGAGTCCGTTGAAAAATATAAATACTGCGTTAACGTTTCATTTTTGTCTGAAATCCTTCTCGTAATTGCATAGGTTCATTCTGGTACAAAATCTTTTATGAATAGTTTTGAATTACATATCCTACTTCTAAAACAACAATATATTTATTTTTAGAAATCGTTAAAAATTTAATAATCTTTTACATAATAGGAAAATATTAATATTACGAAAAGAATCGCATGATATCAATTTTTGTAACTGCTCTACAACACTTATTTTGTCAAAATTTTACATTAAAAGATTCTCAAAAATATTTTTTGTCAAATTAGAATAAAAATTAATTCTATTTTTTTTAATTGTACCAAAACTTCTGCTTAATAAATGAGCTGAACAACTATAACGTCACTCTTTCCGTTTCCTTAATTGTGAGCACAAATGAAAAATTCCTTCACAGAAAAAGGAATTATCTAGGATGAAAATTTCTTGTTTCTAAAAGTAGAATTTTCATTTTATTGCAGTTTTCAAATTTTTTCATGGATTAGTTGCTATCACTTAAAATTTAAAGCATCATTTCTACGCTTAAAATGCAGCATATGTTTTCGGGAGTTTCTTCTAGGATAATTGTTAGTTGCTTACCCTATTAAAATTTTGATGAAATCTGTTTCAATAATATTGTGACGGAATAGAAGAAGTTCAATAATATGATGACTTTTTTTAATCTGTAGAGAGATATAATATCTAACAGAGGAGGCTAACTTATTTATATGAGAGATTTTTTTCTTTATATAAAATAATAATTTCGTGCGTCATTTTATTATGCTACGAACAATCTACCCAAGAGTAGATGGGGATTATATTTTCCTGGAGAACTTTCGGGAGTAACTTCCCCCATGTTGTGATTATTGTATGGTGAGAGAACCCTGGAAAAACCCATCAAGCAGTCTGATTGCCGATGAGGAGTGCTCATGTAAGCTGTCACAGTTAGATCGTGTCCCTTCATATCTGAAAGCAATGACTGCAATGTTGGGTGCGTTGAACGTGCGTCAGGCGATTCTCCTGTACCCTGCTGCTTGATTTCAGTCACCACAAAGACAGATTTGGGCTATGTTCCTGAAGGTTTAGTCGTATTAACCAATTAATCTGTTGTGCTTTGCAAACTTTTATTACTAGAAGACAAAAAAGAGGTGTAGTTATAATGAGCAAAATATTTATAATTCTTTAAATTTAAAAAAAAAATTTGAAAAAAAAATATTTGTATCAGTCTTGTGTGGTGCAATAATTTGCACAGCTCAAAGCTTCTCACAACAACTTTTATAGCTTATACTAATAATAAATACACGCACGAGAAAACCTAAAAAGTAAAACACACCAATTTCAACTTCTGGGTGAGTAAAAATTCTTTAAAAAAGAGTTTCAAATTTGTTAATTTAGAAAATTTTTCTTGGAAAATTCTTTTCCAATTTAAGGAAGGAAATTCTTTAATTTGCAAAGCCAATTCTTTCTTAATTTACAAACACTCAGTATAAATCAAAATATTGTTTGATTTTTTTTAATAACAGAATTTTTTAGATATAATAAAATAGATTACAAATCAAAATCTGTTTCTGTTTAAACACGGAAAAGGGCAAGAAATAATTTTAAGATTAACATTTTTCGTAGTAATTTAGTATAATAGTTTTAAATGTATGACAAAAAATACAATAAATGAATTTTCTTACAAAAATTTAAATTACAGTAATCATAATATCATTATCAAAATAAGTCCAGAGAAATGAAGCAAAATAATTTCCAAGATATTTTGTATGACTCGTTATTAGAACTGCAAAATTGAAAATTCTGTTAGATTTTCTGACTTAGAGAAAAAAAAGTCTTACATTGTAACGTGTTTAATTGAATGTTACAAATATAATATTTTAAAAGCAATTAAAAAAAATAAATAAATACCGAGGCTTAATAATAATTGAAGCTACTCATACAAATGACAAAATTGAATCTGCTATTAAACAACAACTTGATTTATTTAAACGTACTAAAAAAGACTATTATTTTGATGGGCATGCTTCTAAATTGAATAATATTAATTTTAACAAAAGCATCAGCATCTGTAACGGCGGTGGTTCTGAAACAATGGGGAATTATCCTTAAGGGACTTTATTTGGTTTGTCGCTCTACGATCATCTTGTGCACACGTTAGGCTAAACAGACCGGGACCTACAGTTTAAAGTGGATTCCGAACCACTACAAACACCCATGGCTCCGCCGGGACTGGAACCCGAAACCTGTGGCACAGAGCACCAGAGTGCTAGCCACTCGGCCAACAGGAGAGCCTTAAGGGACTGTGGCGTATTTGAAATATGTGGTGCCCATCAGGCACAGACCCAGGGGTGAATGGCGGGCTTCAGCAACTCTCCCCCCTCCCCCAAGCCCATAAGTGAAATGTGTGTACATAAATAAATGTGTGTAGGTATGCACACTTATGGCCGCTTCTTACTTAAATTCAATTATTTTTGTTAAATATTTAGTATTTCAAAGAATCAATGTTTTTCTTATCAGTATCTGCTTTATTATAACGCCTAAATTTGTTGATTCAGCTAGCGTTTTTCTTGATTTAATTTTATTAAATATTCATCGAAATATTGAAGTTCACATAAACGGCGTAATCGATGAGCTAGTAAAACTCTGAATTTTAATTTATAATTTGTTTATGTGATTTTTTTTTTAATTAATTTTTTTTTTTTTTTTTTTTTTTTTTTGTGCAATACCTCTTAGTTTTAATGTTCTCTTTTTTATGTATTTGAACCAAAATAGTGCAATGTAAATTTTTTAGTGTAATTAATATACGGAATTTTGATTTCAGATACAGAGATCAGAGATTACTGATATTTTAGTATGATCTATTAAGTTTTCATAAAGATTTAAGCTTTATTTTGTTAAACTAAGACAAAATCCTGGTTGCTCTCCTGGGGCCCATAACAAATTAATCACCTAAAGTAAGGGAAAAAATTTAAAAAAAAAAAAAAAGTGACATTGTAAAATTTTTTGATAATCACAAATTTTAAAAATCGCGAATTTTATAATTTGTTGCAATTAATCTGTGATGAATTAGTATTTATCAATTTTAAATATAAAAACTTAAAATTTATCGATATTTTATATTAAAATATGTAAACCTTTTATTGAGGAGCTATGGTATTAAAGAGCTTAATTATTTTTGAAATAAAAAATTAAATATTTGTTAGTTAATTATCATTATGTTTCAAAACAACAATGTTTACGATGATCGTAATAAAAATAAATAGAGGGAAATACAGCAAAATAATATTTAATATATTTTATACTACTCGTTATTATAATCGTGAAATGAAATTTCTGCTTGATTTTTCCGACTTAAAAAAGAAATGTCTTAATTTAATACTTGACTTGAACGATTTATTGTCTAAACTTACAAAAAAAAGCACTCAGTACACAGGTTTCGGGTTCGAGTCCCGGCGGTACCATGAATGTTTGTAGTGGTTCAGAATCCACTTTAAACCGTAGGTTCTAGCCTAACATAATCGTAGAGCGTTGCGTGGGTATTGTTACTCCGCGTCCGTAGCTTATATTCAAGCTAAACGCACCTCCTGGGTTGTGCTAATTGAGTAACGTCTGTGCAGCGCTTGCCTTAAGGCATCCAAGACAACTGTCTAAGTGTTTGCCAGCTGCATTAGGACAAAAAAAAAAAAAGATTTAGAGAAGATTGTCCACTTTTTTTTAGGTCTAATATTCTGAAAGCTTATATTTTGAGCAAAAAAAAAATTGCAATTTATTTATTTATAATATAAAATAATTTAAATAAAATATTATAATTATTGAACCATTTAGTGATAAAAAAGAGTTGGAGAAGAGTTGAAAAAATAAAAAGGAAATATAAAATAAAATAATAAGGCAACTATTACATTTGGAAATATTTAATCCTACATCCTTAATAGTGTGTTACCGAAATAAGGTTATAACATTTTACTTAAATTTTCATTTCCAGAGAAATTATAGTGCGGAATATATTTTTTAAAATATTTAGACTTTTTTAAATACAACTAAAATATTGTGCAAAATATATTTTTTCCAAAACCATTTTCAGTTTATGTCTTTAATAAAAATAATTCATGTATCAAACTCTTTTCAGAGCATGTCAATTTCATCAAAATTTCTGGTGCAATGTTACACCAATTCTATATCACTCTGAAGTTATCAAGAAGAAAAAAATGGTCACTTAAAATTAAACTCCACGAGAAAGTTAAGTATTTCAGGTAAAGTATGAATAAAAATTATATTATAAATAGATATGTTGTAATCTAATCAATTATTATATAGTAGTCTAATTTTTTGAATAAATGTAACAGATTGTTCAATTAAAATTATTTTAATCATTGTCTTAATGTTTTTCTCAACTTTGTAATAAAACATTGATTTATATTGTGTGGGAATTGTTGAAGTTATAAAATTTAAATTACATTTAGTTATACTATTTTGTCCACATTCTATTCTTTTTATATTCACCATACAACAGAACTTTTCAAATTGAACACTTCCTCTATTTTTATCAGAAACGTTCATTTTGATTGAGTGATCCATGTGAGAGGTAACCATTATGAATCAATACATTTCCCTCCTGCTATGTATTTGAATGTTATTGAATGTTATATATTTGAACCAAACTAGGGCAATGTAAATGTTTTAATATAATTAATATAAGGAATTTTGATTTCAGATCCATTTTCTATTACTGATATTTTAGTATGACCTATTAAATTTTCATAAAGATTTAAGCTTTATTTTGTTAGAAACTAAGACAAAATCCTGGTTGCTCTCCTGGTGCCCATAACAAATTAATCACCTAATGTAAGGGAGAAAATTTTTTTTTAAAAATTGACATGGTAGAATTTTTGGATAATCACAAATTTTAAAAATCGTGAATTTTATAATTTGTTGCAATTAATCTGTGATGAATTACTATTTATCGATTTTAAATATAAAAACTTAAAATCTATCGATATTTTTTCTTAAAATATGCCAATTTTTGTTGATGGTAATGATGTAATTTTTTCTATGGCATTAAAAAGCTTAATTATTTTTGAAATAAGAAATTAAATATTTGTTAGTTAATTATCGTTATATTTCAAAACAACAATGTTTACGATGATCGTAATAAAAATAGAGAGAAACATAACAAAATAATATTTAATATATTTTATACGACTCGTTATTATAATCGTGAAATGAAATTTCTGCATGATTTTTCCGACTTAAAAAGGAAATGTCTTGATTTACTACTTGACTTGAAAGATTTATTGTCTAAATTTACAAAAAAAAAATGACTTAGAGAAGATTGAAGAAGAACCTTCCTATAACTAATTAGGTTATATATATATATATATATGTGTATATAATTTTTGCTTTCAAAACCATTATATTTTTGAACAAGGAATTACAGCTAAATAAATACTAAGATTAGTTTAAAGGTAATAATTTGCCAGAATTTCGCAGAACTCAAAATAGAATTGAATCGGAGGAGGCAGGGGAGCAAGAAGAGAGTACCGGGAGCGTTGCTGGGCAACAGGAGGATCAGCTCTGGTGGCGACATCAGAAAAGATCGGCACGTGCCGGCCATCGATCGAACCCTTTTTAGAATCTGAATATCTCATTATCGATTTGTAGGGATGGCCCGAACAACGAAGGGATACGTAGTCTGAAAATGAAACATCCTGATTCCGTCTACAGTAGGAAAAAAGTTTTTTTTTAAGTAAATGCTGAGCATTTTGGCTTAGTATATATTATATATTGAAGTAAAAATTGACTTCATGTGTTATATAGCGCAGAATGCATTAAACAATATTCATTTTTTCCAAATGATCAATATGTCGTTCGATAATTTTTGATAGATCGTAATAGCTTTAGATATACGGCATGAAAATAGTACGTATTTAATTTTAAGATAATATGTATAGTTTGACGATTGTTTATGCTGTCTGGGATTTAGAACTATAAATATATAAAAAATTAAAAATATTAAAAGAATTTGAACAAAAGTGCTTTTTTTTTTATCAACCCCGCATCCTCATCAAAAAATTTAAACGTTATCACTCAGTTAAACATTCCATAATAAAAATAGCTTCAAGGAGGAATGAAACAAAGGATAGAATATAATATAAATTCGAAGGGGTTATAGCATAATATAATAGAGATTATCATACATAAATTTTAATTGAGAAGCTGTTTAATTCGCATCCTTTTTTCAAGGATTCCTGAAATCTCTTTGGCTTTGTAACCAATATCAATGCTTTTTTTCTCGAGGGCTGTCAAAAATGATTGAGCATTAATTTATTTTTATAAACGCTAACTATATACGACAGCAAAATAATTCTTTCCATATACAGTGGCTGCTAAAACTGAGAATATATCGTTCTCTATTTTCTTTGAAGATATAAAAAATTAACATTATATTCTTGTTTATGGTTCATTTAAAAGATCTATAGGGCCTGAATGGCCGAGTGTCTGGCTCTCGGTGCCACAGGTTTCGGGTTCGAGTCCCGGTGGTGCCATGGATGCTTGTAGTGGTTCGGAATCCACTTTAAGCCGTAGGTCCCGGTCTCCTATGACTGTAAGAACGTCACGGAGCCAAAGTCAGACTGCTACTTACGGGTGCTCCATCAGAACAGAAGCTGCACCCCTCTTCCTTCCTTCCATGAGGAAAACGACGACAACAATAACAAATTATCTATAAAATAAATAATAAGAACTGTATAAATCTAACAGACAACACAGAGGAATCAATAATATTTTTATTATAATAATTTTTTGGCAAAATTATAAATTTTAAAGAATACACGGCAAAAGTGATTTGTTTAAATTTTTATTTATTTATTTATTATTTTTTATTTTTAAATGAATCAGCATAACAGTTTTGTTTCTTTCAGATAACCATCTTTGATTTCCAAGTGAAAATAAAATTTTGAAAGTTCGAAACGAGTTCCAAATGTGAAACAATTGTTGAGATTTGAAAAATTGCTGTTCGGTTATCTAAAGACGGTAATTCTCTATGGGAAACTGTAAAAAAAAAATTAAAAAAAAATAAAATAAAATAAAAAAAAAATGAATCAAAGCAATTATGGATACATTCGAAAATTGCCCCAAAGTAAAAAATGAAAAATGTTTGGTGAAATTGCAAATAAACATGAGAGGAAGAAAAGAAGTTCCGCGACCAAGATAAGATGTTACAAAACATCCCAAGGTAAATGCAGCAAAAATTATTATAACTGCTTCTAGAACAATAAAAAAGGTGTGTTTTGTTAAAAAAAAAAAAAAAAAAAAAAATTCGAAGAGTATTAAAAAAAAAAATTCTAAGAGCGAAATATAACTCTCGCATATCAGATGAAAACATTTCATTTCCCAAGAAAAATCGAAAAAAAAAATAAGTTTTGGTTTTATTTTATCGCTCTACGGTAATCTTTTGCACACTTTAGGCTAATTAGACCAGGACCTACAGTTTAACGTGGATTCTAACCACTAACAAACATTCATGCTAATGCCAAGATTCGAATCTGAAGCCTGTGGTACCAAAAGCCAGAGCGCTAGCTAGTGGGTCATCAGGAAAATCACTTTTGATATAAGTCATATTTTTAAACTTTATGGCTTTAAAAATCAATTAATATTCAATGATGAAAATAAGCGGAATAGTGAGGGTCGATATTATGTTTTTAGAAAGCCTAACTCTGAACGTCTCCATAATATAATTGATCTGGTTCAATTCTTATATTTGGCTGTATGCCTGCAAAAAAAGTGGGACGGCATTTTTTATTTATTGATGGACAAAATGAAACACGATGTATCGAAGAGTAATTTTTAACGAAATACACAAAATTTGTGGTTTAGCGAAAAGGTTTTATGTTTCTTCAAGATAACACGAAACATACAGCCAAAATTGTCACGTTATGACTGTTGTGCGACTCTGAAATTCAATACCATGCCCTTGCTCAATCTACAGATATCAATATGATTTAAAATTTACGATATCGGTTGGAAAAATTGGTTCAAGAACACAATAACACAGACAAAGAACGCTTAAAAATATTACAAAATGAATAGTCAAAAATATGTAGATTAACAAAGAAAATTCTTATTAATACATTTCCACACTAAAGGCATTCTAAATGCAAAAGGATATACATCAAAATATTAATTCATATTTTTCTTTTGGTTTTTGTCTTATATAATCAAAGGTGTATACTCAAATTTGTCATTTAGAAGTTCATAACCAAGATGCAAAAATAACATTGATAAAAACAATATTGGTTCTTCGGTATTGTTTTTCAACCTGATACATTTCTTATCATACATTTTGTAGTTTTATTAATACACTCATTGCCATATAAATCAGCACACCAAAAAGGAACTATTTGATCTGCTTGAAATTTTAAATGTGTGTTTGTAACATTGATATAAATAAGTTATTACAAAGTGAAAACAAAAGGATCGTTTATTACAGTGAAATTCATAAAGAACTACAGGATCTAGTAAGCAAATTTGGCACTCAATGCAAATTCAAACCCATTGCAAATTCAAAACCCTTTTTTATTATTATTTCAGAATTTTTTTCACGGATTTTTTTTAATTAAATAAGTGACTAATATTTGGTTTTACGAATTTATTTTGTGCTTATTTTTTCTTTTTATACCTAGGTATTTTGCAACTTTCTACGATAATAATTTGACTGTGAAAAATGATATAATCTCTCTTCGCAAAGAAATAAAGCAACGTCGATTTATTTTCATACTCTCTTTCTATCTAATATTATTTTGTGATAATCGTGCTTGGGTAAAAGAACGAGAGAGACCTAGAAAAAGTAAGAAGCATTCAAATCAAAAACAGTGACATGGGCCTGAATGGTCGAGTAGCTAGCGCTCTGGCGCTCGGTACCACAGGTTTCGGGTTCAAGTCCCAGCGGTGCCATGGATGTTTGTAGTGGTTCGGAATCCACTTTAAGCCGTAGGTCCCAGTCTCCTATGACTGTAAGAGCGTCACGGAGCCAAAGTCAGACTTCTACCTACGGGTGCTCCATCACAACAGAAGCTGCTTCCTTCCCCTCCATTCATGAGTAGATCACTCATGGGATGTCCGTCCCGCACTGCAGGACATTGAGGGTTAGTCACAACAAAACATTGACTGGACTTGACTTTGAGATTTACGCTCGCGTTAGCTGCTTTATCACAATTTATCCAATTGTTCAAGAAGAAATAAGAAAAGATAATACAAATAATAAAGATCCTCAAATAATCAGTAGGGCTTGACTGTTTCCAAAAGTATAAAAAAAGAAGCAGCGAAATAGGATGTTGTGCAGGACTTCTGTCACTAAACAATACAAAAAGGCTAACACACACACAAACTACGTAAATTTTCGTAGGAAATTAATTATTGATATAGTTAATCGCTTATATCAAATAACCATAATAGGATAGGATTTTGCATCCAAAATCCTGTTTTAGTTTTTCTCTTTGCAAGTCATATTTAGTGCATTGAAAGAAAATATGTTTCTCTGTTGCAGGTTTATTATATTTTGAGCATAGCGGAGAAGATGTTAATCCAAATCTATTGAGTTTAACTTTAGAAGGACAGGTTTCGGTGCGAAATCTTGAAATTAGTACTTCTTCTTTTCTATTGATAGGTAAGAGATGATGAGTTCGTTTGATACCATTTAAATGAATCAGATCCAGTGCGTATTTTCCTTTGTTCCATTGTTCATCTGAGTTTTTAAATGTTGTATTTTTTTTTTATGATAGTGGATTTCTTCCTGTGATATCCAATTTAAAATCATCGTGTCTGACGCAGATTTTGCTAAGAAATCTGCTTGTTCATTTTCGAGTGAGTTTGAGTTTTTTTACTTTTAAAAACATTGTATGTGTAACATCGTGAGTGATTGTATCCATTTATTGTCTAAAAAATAACACAAAAAAAAAAAAAAAAAAAGTTATCGAATTTTTATGAAACAAGTTATAAAGATTTACGTCAAATAAATAGCCATTGATGTGATAGGCATAAATAATCCACTCTAGCCCATAAATAATCTACCTGAAGTACTCGGTACACAATTTATCTGCTGCAAAGGGATGTGTGGCGGCTTTGTAAAGGTTGCGTAGTGTTATTAAAATCCAGACGGCAAAATAAAAGACGATAATCAATTTTCACAATTACAGCATCTTTATTCTTCTTCGAACGCCAACTACGTTCTTGTTTTCATTCTAGCGGGAAAATTCCCTTTTTTAACAGTGAAAGTAGAAGTAGTTCAATTCTTACTCCATTTTACATCAATAGGTGTCGCTACATCACTCCCCTACCAGTAACAAAGTTACGTTACTTTAAAAATGGTAGAAGAATTAATATATCTATACAAATAATAGCGAACAAATACACATTGATACAAATTTAAACTGTACAAAATAATTACAAATACAATTACATATAAACATTTACATACAATAAATCAAGTTAATTAGGAAAATGGACATGGACGAATTATAATTTTGAAGAAAAGTTAATAATGCCATTGAAACGAACAGGAAGTTTTACTTGTCTTCCACAACATGTTGTTGTATTTGGTTGTGCAACTTGCTGACTTGGTATAAATGTTTGTTCACTCGGCGGAGATGTATGATCATTTAAGGACGTTGGATTTAGAAGTTCATTAGGTTGTAACACATATGCCGGTTTTAATCTATCCACTGAAATATTAACTTGTTTATTTTTAATTGATAGAAGAAAGTTTTTCGGGGCTCTTTGCAATACCAAGTAGGGTCCTTCATATGGGGGTTCTAAAGGTTTTTTAACTCTGTCAATTCGCAGAAACACATGTGAGCATGTGTACAAATCTTTTGGAATGAAGATCTTTTGTTTACATTTGTTTTTGGATTGGTATGGTTTTAAGTCGGCCATCTGTTTTCGAAGATTGCTTACAAAATTATCATCAGATATTGGCAATCTGGATTCTTCAAAGAATTCGCCTGGTAATTTAATAGTTTTGCCATAAACCATTTCAGCTATTGTATACTTACAGTCCTCATGTAGAGCAGCTCGCAAACCCATAAGAACCGTTGGTAATGTGTCCGTCCAACGAACGTTGTTATGACATCTAATAGCTGTTTTCAAGGTACGGTGAAGACGTTCAACTTTTCCATTACTCTGAGGATGATAAGAAGACGTATGGTTTACTTTAACACCACATAGCGCAGCTAAACTTCGAAATAGTTCTGAAATAAATTGAGTGCCTTTGTCAGTAATAACACAAGTAGGTACACCAAATCGGGTAATCCAATGCTCATAAAAAGCTTTTGCTATACTTTCTGCAGTGATATTTGATAACGGTACCACTTCCATCCAAGAGGTAAACCGATCAATACACGTCAAGCAGTATGTGTATCCATTAGAAGGTGAATAAGGTCCAATTAAATCTATATGAACGACACTAAATCTCTCATCTGGTGCTTGAAATTGGGAATATTCGGATTGTGTATGTTTATTTTATTTTTCTGACAGTTGATGCAAGTTTGAGTCCACTGTTTAACATCTTTTTTCATATTTGGCCAAATGAATCTTTTAGTTATTTCCTTTACAGTAGTTCGAATTCCAGAATGAGCTAAACTGTGAATTGTATTAAATATTGTCATGCGAAAATTTTTTGGTATGAATGGTCTGATACTGGAAGTAGAGGTATCACAATACAAGAGCTTTCCTGATGGCAATTGGTGTTCCTTAAAATGTAATGATTTGGAATGTAATTTCAATTGTTGTAGTTCATCATCATTAATTTGTGCATCAGCTATCAAGTCATAATCGACAATAGGTGAATCGATGTCCTCAATTCTAGACAGTCTGTCTGCTACCACATTGTTTCGACCACTGATATGGTATAGGTTAGTAGAAAAATTGTGAGATATATTGTAGATGTCTGAGTTGTCTGGGGGAGGCTTTATCATTGTTTTGCTTAAAAGCAAATATTAACGGCTTATGATCAGTATAAATATCAAAATCTCGACCTTCAAGTAAATGCTTAAAATGCTTAATGGATAAATATATACCCAAAATTTCACGGTCGTAGACGCTGTAATTTTTCTGAGCATCATTAAGTTTTTTAGAAAAAAATGCAATTGGCTTCCATCCATTTGGTTCTTTTTGTTGAATAACTGATCCAATAGCCCAATCAGATGCATCTGTAAGAAGTGCCAGAGGGTAATCCGAGTTGGGATATGCCATTAACGCTATTTGAGCAACATCTTGTTTGCATTTTTCAAAACTTTGTCTAGTTTCATCGGTCCATGGTATTTTGCGTCGATCTTTTTTTGTAGATCCTTTCAAAAGTTCATGTAGAGGGCCTTGAGTTTTTGCGGCATTATTTATATAATTACGATAAAAATTGATCATTCCTAAGAAGGAACGTAATTCGTGCATAGTTTCTGGTAATGGATATTCTATGATAGCTTTGATCTTTTGAGGTTGAGCTTGTGAACCTTCCGCAGATATTTGATAGCCTAAAAAATCTATTACAGGTACTCCCAAAACTGATTTGCTAATATTAATCCGTAGACCATATTTATCTAAACGCTGGAAAACTATTTTAAGATGTGAACAATGTTCTTCCTCGCAAGAAGAGGCGATCAACACATCATCTAAGTATGGAAACACAAAGTCTAGACCATAAAGAACTTCATTTATAAACCTTTGAAATGTTGCAGGGGCATTTTTGAGACCAAAACTCATCACATTGAATTGATAAAGTCCAAAAGGTGTGATGATGACAGTTTTTGCCTTATCTTCATCTGCTACAGGAATGTGATAATATGCTTTAGTAATGTCAATTTTAGAAAATATAGTTTTATTAGTTAAAATATGCTGAAAATCCTGGATTCGAGGTATGTTATATCGATCAGGTATAGTTAAATCATTCAATCTTCTATAATCACCACACGGACGAAAAGAACCATCTTTCTTTGTTACTATATGTAATGGACTTGCCCATTCTGAGCTAGATGGACTAATAATGTTATTGTCTAGCATATATTTAAATTCTCTTTTAGCTATTTCCAACCGTTTTGGATCTAATTGTCTTGCTTTACAATTTATAGGTTGTCCTTTAGTTATAATATGATGTTTTACATTATGTTTAACACTTGAAACAAGAAAATTTGGTTTTGTTATATTTGGATACATAGAAAATAAATCAGAATATTTACATAAGCTGCTTGTTGTATTTACACTTTCATTAATAGAGATGGGTGCAATGTCATCATAAACTGCAAGGTTAGTTACACCATCAATTAATCTTTTATGCTTTATATCAATTAATAAATTGAACTTATTTAAAAAATCTGCACCTAGTATCGGTTTACTAATTTTGGCCACAATAAACGGGAATTGAAATTCTCGGCGTAAACCTAGATCAAGATTTAAAATTTCTGTACCAAAAGTATCGATTGCAGTATTGTTTGCAGCATATAATTTATAGTCACTAATAAATTTGTGTTTAGAAGTAGAAGGAATAAGACTTACGTCTGCTCCACTGTCAACTAAAAGCGTAAACCCGTTTTTTTGTCGTTGACAAATAGACGGTATTGACGGCAATGTTTTGTATTTTCAGCAGCAGAGTCTGCCGTTAATTCTGTTGCTGATTCTGGTTTTCCGTAGGATTATTTTTCCATGCACATGGAGCTTTGCATTTATCAGGAAAACATTTTTCTCGAAAACGAAAATGGTAATAACAGTATTTGCCAGAAGGATTGTAAGAGCGATTGCGAGAATTACTTCGATGAGAAGAAGAGTATCGACCCGTATTTCTTGATTGGGAACGAGAGTTCCTTGTGACACTCAGTTTTTCAAGTTTATTATCCAAAGATGCAATTTGTTGTTGTAACTCAGTTATGGCATCTGATCCTGATGAAACATTATTGCTTACGCGGTAAAGTTCTTCTTTTGGTTGCATTTCAAGAATACGATCTGCCATTAATGACAGTTTCTCAATTCCTTCATCACTAACTAGTAAAATATTCCGCACGGAATCAGGCATCTTTTGTAGAAATAATGTTGTTAGTACCTTATCAGTTATTCCATCAGTAGCCAGGTTTTTCATTTTTTGTAAAAGTTGACTGTGTTTAAGATCGCCCAAATCAAGTCCTGTCAGTAGTCTCTGAAGACGCTTATTTTCGCTTTCTTTAAAAGTATTCAGCAAACGTTCTTTCGCAGCGGTATATTTTGTTCTATTATCATCACTTATAATGTCCCACAAACTTTCAACAAATTTCGGTTCTAATTGCGAAACTAAGTAGTTGAATTTTGTATCCTCAGCTGTTATTCCACAAATTGAAAATTGTGCTTCAACTTGAAAGAACCATATTTCTGGTTTTTCTGCCCAAAAAGGAGGTATTTTGACACTTACCCGCGCTACTTCATCTTTTTTCGCCGATTCATTACTTTCAATCATTTTGTAAATAATTCACTGTTTGCAAACAATTCACGGGTCACCAAGTATGTGGCGGTTTTGTAAAGGTTGCGTAGTGTTATTAAAATTCAGATGGCAAAATAAAAGACGATAATCAATTTTCACAATTACAGCATCTTTATTCTTCTTCGAACGCCAACTACGTTCTTGTTTTCATTCTAGCGGGAAAATTCCCTTTTTTAACAGTGAAAGTAGAAGTAGTTCAATTCTTACTCCATTTTACATCAATAGGTGTCGCTACAGATGCTTTACTGTCAGAGATGCCTATACCATGCCGACAAAGCGATATCAGAATTTGTTGGAGCTAATCGAGAAGCGAAGAATTATTGGAATGATATAGACTATATTTTCTATTAATTATTAAGATTCTTAAAAGATTATTTTGTATTTTTCTTCCTTTAATTATATTCTAGATATGCATACTTTGAATAGGACTTAAAACTTGTGTAAAATAGGCCATCATATTAAATAAATAAAATTAAATTCGAATTTGTGTATTTAACTTCGTATTATGGTGCGGTTCTTTAAAATGCATGAAATATCGGCATGACCCCTTTGACCTCATACATGTTCATTAGTAACAATCAGGAAAATAAAGTGAGTAAATAGATCTGGTTCCAGTAAAATTGTATAAAATCAGCAATCTAGAGACAAAAGAAATGTAAAATAACAAAATCCGTATAAACCGCTCTAGTCGTCATCATCATTCTTTAAAGTAATTTCGAAGTAGTTAACAATATGGGTGTGCACTCAATCTTTATTTGGACGATACTTGATATGCTTGTTTTCCTTTTCTTGTGTTATGAAACGGTTAATGCATTTTGCATGAAAAGTTTTCTAAGGAAAGTTTATCCTGATTTTTATGTCGAACATTTCTGTTTTTCTCTTTTAATCATCAATTATGCTTTCTCATTAGTTCGTTGCACGATAATCTAAGATTTCTGCAAGCAATTCACATATTTTGATTCGGCTAGCAAACTAAACCGAAATTTCCTGTATTTACTCCGATGATAAGCATAATAAACCAGAAAAACCATGAATTGGATTCAAAACAAAGGATACAAACTAATGAGAGGGCTCCTCTGAGGGGAATTCTTGTTACAAATAATTGTAGCGCCAGAGACCAACGTTGGCCCATTGAAGTGGTAGTTTCATTGTAAAATTATCAACAAGCCTCGTATATTCATGGTCTGACTCTTAGAGACATAGATAATTTTGAATTAGAAAAGTGTCAGTAAGTTTTCCTTTCCTTGATAAATAATCCGACTAGCCTTTAGCACAAGTTACACGATTTGCTGGACAATTTCCACATTCAAATTTTTGCATATGGATTTGAGCTGAAACCTGTTAACCGCGTGTGCGTTGTATTGTTTGTTTACATTAGAGGACATTTGTATAAGTTCGTTGTAAAGCTGAAATAAAATATGAATTTTATCCGGATCTCCAGGCATTGTATGGTTCGCAAAGTATTTATAAACAATAAAGTATGTTAATTTATTTTAAAGTTTAATCTTTGAAAAGTGCTGTGTTTACAAAATTGATGATCAAATATATACATTATGTACAAAATAAACATATTTTTATATGTATACTGTTACATTTGTCTATATTATCTAACTGTGAAATATAAGATATTACTTTCTATTGTTTAAAATAAATTTTTTTATTTCCTAGTCGAATAAAATTGGTTATTTCAAAATATTGCATTTAATATGAATTAACCATATTATTGAAGTATATTTTGCTTATATCTAATACTAGATAAATTGTATGCATAATACAATCTAAATTTCATTATTTATATTTAAAATTACTTCTATAGTTTTCTTTCTTTAACTGTAATTTGTTTAAAACTATTTATAAGTAATAATGCCTGTCAGCTTATTTTTTAAGATTATGCATATGTACGTATAATAAATATATATGTATTTATATGAAATAATGCTATAAACACATTTAAACTGAGATTTTTTTCTTACAAATATATTTTTACTTTTTATTGGAAAGTGCTGATTTAATATATAAACTTATTTGGTTTCTTTTTAATCTATAGCAGTTTTAAATTGTCATTTTAAATTTCATAACTAAAGTGTGATATTTTGTGATATTTTAGATACATCAACTTCAAAATAAATTCTGCCGAAATTTCGCTAGTGTGAATACTTCATTTAAGGTATGCATAAATATAACATTTATTATTTGCTGTGAATAAATGTAAGGTCACTTTTAGGTTTCATAATTAAAATGTTTATTTTTCTTGTGTTGTAAATTAAAAACTAATAACAAAATTTCTTTTAATTAATATGGATAAAAATATACTATTTACATAACATTTAGGGAAAATATTGATAATTCAGTGTTTATAGATTTCAATGTACCCATTCTTGTAAATATGGAACATTCCTAGAAAGGTAAAGAAAATCCACAAATAGGAGAAACATTACAAGAGAAATGTAAGCAATTAATCTTATTTAATTAAAAATATTTGAATTTTTAATGAGGCTTATTAAACTTTTAATTAATTTTTTTGTTACTTTCACTCTCTGTTTTTAATATTTTAATTTATTTATTTCCAGAAGAAATAAAAAATATAAGTCTAAATGTTTGTTTTCAATAGTAGTTTGTGTTTTTTTGTTTTTTTTTAAATAAAAATTTGCAATGAAATCATATAGTACAAAATAAAAAAGACAGAAGTTCAAAATTTTAGAAAATAATTTTTCTTTTTAGCTTTTTCAACATAATGTGTAAGATGATTTTCCATTTTTAATTTTGTGATAACGTCCAAATGTTTTGAAAAATGCTTCAGTACTTTCATCAGTCATTATTTAATGCTTTTTCAATAAGAAATTTTGAAAAATAAAATTTAATTTTTATAAAATTGTGAACAGCATTCCTTAAGAATAGCATTTAGCATATTTATCCAAGAGAAATAGAGAAAAATAATTGAAAAGGGAAATTTTAGTATTACAATTTTTAAAAATTATCAATAGAAATAATAATAAAATTGACTTAAAAAACCAAACAAGATGGGTTTTTTTATTTGAAACATAAATAAAAGAAAATTGCTATGTCTTTAAATCTTTTGATAAATATATGAATTTAATTATTTTTAAATCATCTTATAAGTTAAGAAATATTAGGCAGAATCAATAAAAAATTTCAGTTACATTAAATAATGAATTATCAAATTTTTAAGTTAAAGGAAATTAAAAAGGGAATTGAAATTTTGGAAAAATTAAAAGGGTATGATATTTGTTAAAGTTTTGTAACATTAGATATTAGTTAACATTAATGCAGACATATTATATTAAATGTAGTCATTAACCTCAGATTCTGTCTTCTCAGATTTAAGTTGAAAAATAATTTTTTTTACTTATAAAAATAAAAATTAGAAATATTAAACTGTTTTACTTCTGTAAAAAACATTAATTTTGAAACTAATCATTATTTATTATTTCATTATTAGTATTATTTTAATCTTTATTTATTAAAAAACCATATTAATTTTTATTATATAGTATTCTGATCTGGTCATTAAAACGTGCAAACCTGAAGAAGTAAAAAATAAGCCGGATGATCACTCTCTTGTCTTTGGAAAAACTTTTAGTGATCACATGTTTGAAGTAGAATGGACTGAAGAACGTGGCTGGGGAAAACCTATTATCTCTCCATTACATGATTTGGTCCTTCATCCTGCTGCTAAAGTTTTGCATTATGCTCAAGAAGTATGTTTTACTTACTTCGTATTTCATTGAATTTCTAAGCTCAAATCCATATAATCACATTGATTGTTGAAAAGATGTTAATAATGAAATGAGTAACATTTTTAGCTTTTTCTTTTAATATTTTAAAAGAAAGTAAAAGTTTAATTTGAATTAAGTATATATCAATCCTGATATGTGTATGTTTTTCCAACAAAAATTAATGTATGTAAATAATTTATGTATTTATTTTATGTAGTTGTTTGAAGGCATGAAAGCATTTAAAAGCAGAAATGGTCAGGCATATCTCTTTAGGCCTGATTTGAACATGAAACGCATGTTATTAACTGCAGAGAGAGCTTCTTTACCTGTAAGTGATATATATTTTTAATTATTATAACATTAAATTATGTGATTAAGTCAGTTTTGCTCTGAATAGTAATTTTTAAAAGTATCTGTAAAATTGATAATATGTACTGTTCTTATGTAGATGGCTTAAAGCATACTTGAAAAGTATGTTAGCAAATGTATTGATGTATAAACTTGTCAGTATTTGTTTTCCTGTGTTTAGTTTAAAATTATTTCAAGTATTGGCCTTTTTCTATGTTTAGTTTTATTGTTTTATGTAACATAATCACAAGCATAATTATGTATTAACTTTTGTCCATCAAAATCTTGTATGTATAAGAAGTTGGCTCAATGTGTTTGACAGATTGGCAATCATTTGCTACCAAAATTTCGCTTGTATTTGCTATCAAATGATTGCCTCGTTCACTACATCTGGTAACTTATTGTCATAAATGAGCACTTTATTCTCTACTTAAGTTAAGCATTGGCAATCATTGGTCTTGTGATGATTTGATGATCATATCTGGATTCATCATATAAAAGAACACTAGGAGAGCACAAACAATGGGAAAAAACTTTTCATGGTTAGCCTGTGTAATCACATGCTGGTATTTCTATCATTACAAATCATTTATGATTACAATCTGTGTTTGTATTTCACTAAATGATTGTTGTTATGTATGCAACACATAGCGAAAATTGGCCTTTGTGCCATTAAACTGCATCTACAATACCTACCTTAATAAGAAATTTTTTTTAATAGATGAAAGGTGCATGGCTTTTATATCTCATTAAAATAAAAAAGTTTTGTGTTTTTGTTTTCAACTGATCATGTATGAAGTAAGTTCTTGGTATAGGAGGAGTGAAACCTAGAATGAAAAGAAGAAGAAAAAAAATTGTTTGAAACCATATATGGAAACATATAACATTAAGGAATGAATGAAATGCATTTGTCATATTCAGTATGCACTATAGAGCAGTCTTTGCAGAATGTCTTTTATTTAATGTAAAACTTATATTTCCCCTAAACTATTTTAAGCAGAACTATTTAATATTTGCATCAAAAAACAAAGTTTAAATTTGAACAAAAACAAAACTTATTAATATTGATTTATTATAAATGTGTTTAACTGTTCCTTGCTGATGTTCATTAATGGAACATTCTAGATATCGTTGACAATTTTTTTTATAAGTTCTTTTCTTTCTTTTTCTTTTTTTTTTTTCATATGTGCTATGATGCATATCTTTATAAAAGTTGCTTTTTATCTTCTACTGATAATCCAGCTTTTAAATGGTTAATTAACTCAATATAATTTTAGTATCAACAGTTTAAGAGGATTTAAATAAATCTGCTAAATTAATATAAACAAACATCCAAAAATTCAGTTTTTTTATTTTTTTAGACACATTTCAATAAAACAACCATAAATTTTCTATGAAAAAAATTATTTTATATATTTTATTATAATATGGTCTTAAAGGATTTAAGTAACTAGTTCTGATTCTCAGTAAGTTTATTTTAAGGATCAGTATATTTTGAAGAATTTGTTTTAACAATTTAAGTAAATATTTCTAATGAATTTAATGAGACAATTTCAAATATTAATATGAAAAAAGTTATACAGAAAAAAAAAGGCTAAATGATGAGAAAGCATAATAAGCACAGTCTTGTGAGGTATAAAAAATGATATTGAAGATATGTTATAGTTCCAATACTGATAAATAAAAACTCCATAGCATATAAAAAGAAAACTTGTAGGAGTAAATTTACACATGTATGGTTGATGGAGCAGTGTTGCACTGAGATGCTATTTTTTTTTTTATTGAATTAATTTTTACATTATTAAATAATTAGATTAGTTCTTTTTGATGTATACATTTGCCATGGTATTCCTGAACCATAACCCTCCAGCTGTGGGTAACATACATTTTCCATTTTACTTATTCCATGTTATTATTGGATTTTTTTAATAATTTAAAGATACTTGAAGCATTGGAAAGCTCTATTTATTCATTGAATCTACTTTTTATGTTATAGCCCTGAGAGTTGTTTTTCCACCATTCTCATACCTGACATATAAGCACTTAAGATATACTGTACTAAGAAAATTACTCATTTTTTGTTTCCTCTATTAAATATAACAATTAACTTTCCTGAATATGCTAACTGTTTTATATGCTTAAGTTAATAAAATATGTTTTTACTTATTTTTGTTTCATTTTAGATTCCATTAATATAATTTTTATGTTTTTATAAATAATGCAGTAAAATATCTCTCAATTTCATACAAACAAAATTTTAAAATTTCTTGTGGCTGAAAAGCTAACATTTATTTTCATGCAGATAAGTATATTGAAAGAAGAGTAAGAATAATTTTGATAAAAAATTTTTTAATGTATTTTATATTTTATAAGATACTGCTGCAGAAAAACCTTTTTTTGCCGTGTTATGGGGCTAGTATTGTAGACTTCTGCCACCTATTATATATCTTGAATACAAACTGAAGAGTTTAACTTTTAAAAAAAATATTTTATTAGGAATGAAAGGATTTATTCCTATTAAATTTTCCTATTAATTCTCAATAACGTAAATTTAAAAAAATTTTATGAAAAGATATATATTTATATCTTTAAATTTTGGCATTTAAATTATCTTCACTTTTTATTAAGGAGCAAACAAGATAATTTGATGAAGTGGGCAAGAAATGGTGTTTTCTTTTTAATATATTGCATTATTTAATATCTTTTTAATATTTTGCTTAAAATTACATCTTAATAAACCAAGTTGCAATACTTTAAATTTTCGAAATTTATGATGACTAAAATTAAAATGTTTATAGAAATTTGATGGTGATGAATTGCTCAAATGCATGAAAAAATTGATTGCCATTGACCAGCATTGGATTCCTGAAAAAGAAGGTTGTGCATTATATATAAGACCTACGTTTATTGGAATCGATGTAAGTTACTCATAATTAAAGTGATATTAAAAGTTTATCTAAAATTTAAAGTATTTGAATATTTTTAACTCCTATTTCTTTTTCATTTGTTAAGTATCTGTATTACTTCTAAAAATATTAATTATTATACATTCAAAATTTTAAAATTGCTGCTTATTTTTAAGAAAATTTTTGATGTCTTAAACAATAATTTTTATTATTCAGCCTTAATAGTAACACTGCTGTGGTGTTTTTACATCAATATCGTAAATATTCCTCTTCCTATGTAAATTTTGGAATTATCTAATTATTAATTAAAAATTATTTAACTTATTACTTATGATTGGCTTAAATAACTTTCTATGATTATATATTTATAATAACTCTATATAATTATATTTTGGCTTTCATGTGTAAAACTGAATTTGTATTGATGGAAAAATATATATTCCAGAAATTCAGTTTATTTTTAAGATTTGTTGTATTTAAATTTTCATAATAATTATTTTCTATAAATTCAATGACATTAATATTAATGAATTTTATGTTAATTTAAAAAGTGTGCTTTTAAAAAAATAATTATGTTTAAACATTTGAAAATTACACTGAAGTGACAAAAGTCATGGGATAGCAATATGCAAATTTTCAGATGGCAGTAGCATCGCGTAGAACAGGTATAAATGCGCAGTGCTTTCGCAGAGCTTTCATTTCTGTTCAAGTTATTCATGTGAAGAGGTTTTGACGTGATGATGACCGCACGACGGGAATTAACAGACTTTGAACGCGGAATGTTAGTTGGAGCTAGACGCATGGGTCATGCCATTTCGGAAATCGTTAGGGAATTCAACATTCCCAGATCCACTGTGTCAAGAGTGTGCCGAGAGTATGAAATTTCAGGCATAACATCCCACCATGGACAGCGCAGTGGTCGACCGCCTGCACTTAACGACCGAGACCGGCGACGTCTGCAAAGAGTCGTAAATTCTAACAGACAAGCAACACTGCGTCAAATAACCGCAGAAATCAATGTGGGACGTACAAGGGACTTGTCTGTTAGAACTGTGCGGAGAAATTTGGCTTTCTTGGGCTATTCCAGCAGAAGACCGACTCGAGTGCCTTTACTGACAGAACGACATCGCTTGCAGCGACTCTCGTGGGCACGTGAGCATATCGGTTGGTCCCTAGATGAATGGAAAACCGTGGCCTGGTCCGATGAGTCACGATTTCAGTTGGTAAGAGCTGATGGTAGGGTTCGAGTGTGGCGCAGACCCCACGAAGCCATGGACCCAAACTGTTAGCAAGGCATTGTTCAAGCTGGTGGTGGCTCCGTAATGGTGTGGGCTGTTTTTTCATGGCATGGACTTGGTCCTCTGGTGCGACTGGACCGAACATTGACTGGAAATGCTTATGTTCAGCTACTTGGAGATCACTTGCAGCCATTCATGGACTTCATGTACCCAAACAACGATGGGATTTTTATGGATGACAATGCGCCATGTCGCCGGGCCACAACTGTTCGCGATTGGTTTGAAGAACATTCTGGACAATTCCAACGAATGATCTGGCCACCTAGATCGCCCGACATGAATGCCATCGAGCATTTATGGGACATCATCGAGAGGTCTGTTCGTGCCCAAAATCCTGCACCATCAACGCTTTCACAATTATGGACGTCTATCGAGACAGCATGGCTCAATATTCCTGCAGAAGACTTCCAACGACTTGTTGAGTCCATACCACGTCGAGTTGCTGCACTTCGCCGGGCGAAAGGAGGGCCGACACGATTTTAAGAGGTATCCCATGACATTTGTCACTTCAGTGTATATATTCTAAAATATAAATGAATTATAGATGTACCAATCTAATCTTGTAAATATGCAATCAATGATTTCATTAAAAATATGTAAAGTTTTTTTTTTTTAAAGAATATGGTTTTGTATAAAATGTTGTTTGTATATATGTTTTTGTTTTGTAAAAAATCAATCTGTTTTGTCATGTTTTTTTTTAAACAAATGTAATTATTTTTTGTTTTCAGAATAGTTTTAATTTAAGATTATATATGGTTATGAGTTTCCTTTATTAATCTAATTATGTTAAATGAAAAGACTTCTATAAATTATAGTAGTGTATTTATCTGTGTAATGTGAATATATTGTTGTGCATAGTTTAATTAAGTGCATAGTTTACATTGTATAATTTTGTTATAGCCATCTTTGGGGGTTGGAACTTCTAAGAAAGCCTTATTATATATTATAATGTGCCCTGTTGGAGCATATTTTCAAAGTGGGCAAGAAAAAGCGGTTTCTCTTTTAGCTGATCCAAATCATGTGAGAGCTTGGCCAGGTGGAGTTGGCAGCAAAAAAATGGGATGGTAAGTTTTTTAATTATATAAAATGGCATTTTTAATCATTAATAATTATTTTCTTAATTAAATTAATATCAATTAATTTTTCACTAACTGTATCAAAGTTAATGCATTTATATGGATTTTATAGTTTATGTGGAATCAATTTGTTTTACTTGAGATTTTTTTCCCTTTTTAGTGATCATATTAATGTTCAAAATCCCTGTGGAGGAAAACATTTTAACTTAGAAATTTAAGAGTTGAATAAAAAAAAAAGTTATCTTTTTACTAATGTAAAAAGGTAACATTTTTTTTTTTTTATTCAATATTCAATTTTTTTTTTTTCTTTTTTTTTTTTTTCCAAATTTGCTAAAATATTCTCACATTAATAATATGTGCTTGGAAATTTTGATATAATGTGCTTCTTAAAGATTCAAATGTTAAAATCTCTAATTCTCTGTATTGGTATAATGAATTGTTTAGATCAAGGCATTGTTATGTTATAACTTTATTCTGTATGAGCTGCATAATTTGATTAATGACAAGACTGTTTTAAATTATCATGTGCTGAGCATTATTTAAATTTTTATTTTTAATGACATAAAGCACATATCCACTCAGATAGAGGATCCTGTTTTAAAATTCCATGAATTAAAATTATATCTAAGCTTTCTAGGAATGGCAACTAGTCGTACAACACCTTACAACCTTCAATTAAATGACCAGGTTAAAAGGTACAATGGAATTATATGGAAGATGATAGAGCTAGCATTGAAATCAAAAAGGAAGGAGATGAATAATTGGGATTCTGTGTTCTCTCTGCATTCTATATGTTCTCTGCTATGCATAGCAACAAACGCCATTCCTCAGGAAAGGATATTCATGCATCCGAGAATATCCTTCAATGGACTTTCCCTACCAACTTGGTTGACCAAACTAGAATCTGTCCTAATGAAGAACCATATTTTGGCCACAAAATAAGAACCTAAAGTCCTGAAGTGGAGCTGTTTTAAGCCAGAGGTGTCCTTGTTAGACTACCAGATGGCTGGGAGATAAGTATTTTAATCAGGCGTTTGGCTCCTGTGCCTGAATCTCCTAGTATAGAGACTGAAGAAGAGAGTAGTCTACAAGATTGGGAAGAGCCATTGGAGGAACTTCAATGCCTATTGCCCAGCACGGGTCCGAATGATAGGAACTCAGTTTCTGAAGACGATTTTCCAAGCTTTCCAACACCGGAATGAAAATGTTCCAAAAGAATATGCCGACAGCCAGCATATATGCTGCTTGTGACTGCGTTTCAAATTTCAAATTTTCTGATAACACCTCAGATCAATGTGTAAAATACATGAAGTCAATATTTTATTATACAAATCTAATAAACCTTCTTTGAAAAAATGAATATGTGTGAATAATTACAAGAACTAAAAATTGTATAAAAGTGACTAGTATTTAACACATTGTAAAAAAAAAAAAAATAAGGAAAAATAAACAAAATTAATAACAAAAACGAAAACATAAATATTACTAATAATAAAAAAAAAGAAAAGGAAACAATATTAATAAAAAGAAGTTAAATACATTAAACTTTAACCTGAAAATAAAAAGTTTAAAAGGGGTACTTTTCAAAAAAAATTTTGCAACTCTTATTTTAAGAATTACTGATGAAATTTGTATTGCTTGTTAAATATTAATAAAAGCATTAAATTTTCAACTAATTGATCATAATGCTTTTATAGAACCATATATTTGTATTAGACCTTTTTTATTTATTTAAAAGTCATGATGTCTGTTCTGTTCATAAGGAAATTTTTTATCTTTTGGAATTGTAGATGCTACATTTTGTTTTAAATTAAAGTTTTGTATTTTCAGTAACTATGCTCCTACAATACGTATTCAACAAATGGCTGAAATGCAAAATTTACAGCAAGTACTTTGGCTATTTGGAGAAAATCATCAATTAGCTGAAGTTGGCACCATGAATATATTTGTTTTGTTATCAAATAGTACTGGAGGTATAATGTTTAGTATATTTTTATTTTTATCTAATCAAGCTTTTAACAAGTTACATATATTTAGGACTTGATTCATACATATATTCAATGTTTTATTATGCTGTTTAAATCTTTTATTTCAAAATTTTTGTTGATTGCTTAAAAGAATTGGCAATATTTAACTTTTTCTTAGTAATTCTCAAGTTTTATTGAATTTATTTACCCACTTTGAAATTAAAGAAAGTAGAGCATATTGGCTTTTTAACTATAGATGACAAATTTACTTGATTGAATAAGACCGTAAATAAAACATGATTGACTGCAATATCATAAATGTTCCAGAAACTAGGAGAACCATGCTTCTATTGATATTGAGCTTCGAAAATGTCATGAAATTGAGGAAACGTTTCATTACGTTTCAAGTGATGTGGACTTTAATGTAAAAACCATTAATTATTTCTAAAATTTCCTCTGTTAAATTTTTTCCCATAATAACTGATTAAATTGAAATGAATGGCCATTTTTTTATTTTCAAGGTCATACTTGCTATTAGGAAATAATTTGCCTATCATTGGTATTTGCAAACATTTAAATGATTTACATAAACTATATTGTCATAATTTTCTGCCTTAAATCCACAGCAGCATATAACCTACAGACATAATTGTGGGTCCTATATAAAAAAGGTCATTTATAATCATCAGAAAATATATTATGTACATTAAGTTTCCCAACATTTATATCACTTGATATGCCATGTACCGATCAAGATCTATTTTTACAGCCATGGCATTAAACTAGCAAAACATCTTTTGTATTTAATGAGTATTATTAATTTTTATGTGTGTATGTGCTTTATTTATTGAAATACTACTTTATTTATTGACCCCACAATGCTTCGCTATTGCTAAATTTGAATAAATGTATTAAGTAAATACGGTTCAAGTTTGATAGCAATTAATTTATTTAATTAGAATGATATGGATTATGTTTTATAGTTATTTCTTTTCTGTTTTTTTGATATTTTTCTTCTGCTTTTTAGACTATTTGGTTACTCTTGGGCATCTATTTTTGTTGTATTTCATTCATTAATTTTTTTGTATTTAGTGTCTCGAGACAAAATGCTTTTTTTTTTTTTCATTTGAACAGATATAAAATTAAGTACTATTAAAACACTGAGACTCAATGATAATGAAAATATTATTATTTGCTGTTTTTTTTTTCTTCATATTTTTGTACTACATTTCAAATTTTGTAATTCAATCAATGAGTCATTATATTTGACAAATTAGAACAATCCTGGCACTAATAAGAACAAATTGTGAATTTTTTTGCAAAATTGATCCAGTGATCCAGTAGTTTCTTGAATATATAAAGCACACACATAAAGAGATTGCCTTTTATTTATGTTGATAGATAAAAACAACAATGCTACTATTGGATTTCTTTTAAACCACTTTCTAGACACTCCTGACAGTAATAAGAACAAACTATGAAATTTCCAGCAAAATCAATTGGGTAGTTTTGAGTTCTAAAATCAGAACATCCACTGTCATCAAGGAGAAATCTAAAAATACCTAAAAAAAAAAATTTTCTTAAAATTTGATTGTTTTTTGTTTATTTAATAACTATAATTATCTTGTGTTTGTCATAGTTAAATGTAACTATTAAAAAAAGTGATATATATTTTGCTTTGGTATTTCTTTTTGGAAAGGATATCTCATTTTTAAAAAACTTGAGCTAGCTTGCATAAATTAATATAAACTCTATGCCAATTATTTACATATAAATGAAAAAAATTCTAAAGATCAGTTAGTTATGTACTCATTATAGACTCATTCACATTTATTTATATACATACTCGCAATCTTTTGCTTTGTTTCTGCAATGTGTGTACTGTGATAAAAGTACTACAGTTTTATATATCAGCTTTATTGTATTGAATAGATCTGGAACTTGTCACACCTCCTCTAGATGGCACAATACTGCCTGGAATCATTCGTCAGAGTTTGCTAGATTTGGCTAATGAATGGGTAATTAAATTACAAACAAAATCTATATAATTCCTTTTTGATTTTTGCATATTTAGTCTGTTAGATTCATATTATGATATATTCATACATCATCATTATCATCATAATAAATTTTCCTGATGGCACAAAGCGCTTATGTTCATCATTTTATATATCAGTTTCTTAAATATTTTGTATTGGTTTATATAGTATATTTATATTGTGCCAACTTTTTAGAATGAATTTAAAGTATCTGAAAGACATATTACTATGAAGGAAGTGATCCAAGCAAATTCTGAAGGAAGAGTAAGTTTTATACTAATGACTTAAAATACATTGTTTATGCAATATGTTTAGTTATTTCTTAAATTTTATTTTGTCTAAATAATTAGCTACTTAAATATTAATAAAAATGTAAAACAATATTTTTTTATTTAAAAAGAAGAATACATATTTCTAACTTTCAAAACCTTAGACACCATCTAGCAGAGAATAAAATTTTCTGTAAAAACCAATAATTGAAATTTATTTGAAAGAAGCATTTCATACTCTTTGAGAGAAAGGGTTTTATTTAACATCATAGAGAAAAGCACTCTTGGCAGAACCAACTTTCTTCTATTTGAGTTATTTCTTGAATAAAGGGTTCAGCCTTGTGGTATTTTTTGCAATCTGTTTCATTCTTTCGTATTATAACAGTTCTCAATACATGAAAAATTTAAGACTGCATATTTTTTTAGAAATATAGTAGTTTGTAACAAAATAATTAGATTTTTTTAAATTTGAGCACTTGTGTATTAACAACTTTACAATTTCCGTGGACAAAAAAAAAAAAATCCTATCGCAGATTATTCTATTTTTATTTGAGGAAAGAAAAGTTTATGCCAGAATGGTAGAAAAACTAGAACTAGAGTCATCAGTTTATTGGAAAAATGCTGTATTAATGTGAACTGCTTTTTTAAAATTTATATTATTCTATTTTTTTGACAAAGATTAATTTATAGATTATCTAATTTATTGAGGAAAATAAAAAAAAATGTTTTGTGTATTTATTTTGTTTTACTTTCAGTTACTTGAAATATTTGGATCTGGAACTGCTTGCGTTGTTTGTCCTGTAGGTTCAATCTCATATCTTGATGAAACTATTTCTGTTCCCACATTGAAATCAGAAACAGCTCTCTACCGACGTTTCTCGAATGTACTTTTAGATATTCAAGTAAGTAACAAGTGGTCTTAATAATTTATATATATAGGAATATATATACATCTTAACTTCTATAGCATTTGTACTAGTAGATATTTTAAACTTTAATAGTTAAAATATGCATAGCAGATTGATAACAATCTGATTTACATGATCTATTATTATTTCTAGTAGGTTTGCTTACATTTTAACCACTGAAATTTTTTTATTTTTATCTAGTATGGCAAAGTGCCCTCAAAATGGGCTGTTCCCATTGATAAACTGTAAGAGATCAAAGAACTTCATAGAATATGAATTTCAGCCAAACAATAACCAAGAGTCAAATTTTACAGCTGCCATATCTAAAAGTTATTCAAAGTATATTTTTATATGTTGCTTTATTTGTATATTTAGTGTAAATTATTAAAATATTTCTTATTAATTTATCTCAGTATCTTTTTTAAACATATTTCTTTACAGAAATGTGAAGTAATGACTAGATTTTAATTCTGATTGCATTATAACATTTTTATACAATTGTTTATAGTAAAAAAAAACTCTCAAGTTTTATCTAGATTTCACTTTTGTATATAAGAACCAATATTGTTTTATGCATTTTGAATTTGTTTCTGTGAAAGTGGGATGCTTTATAAGAGAACCCTCAGGTAGAAATTAAATTTTCCTGAAGATTTTATGTTGTGCTACAACTGTCATAGAAAAAAGAATTTTTTGGTTTAATTTTTTTTTTAAATACAGCTGTGTTTGTATTAACCTTAAGGTGAATCATTGGATCAAAAATAGAAACTTGTTTAATAAAGTTATGTGCTCAGAACAGCAACAGTATCTTAGAACAGCGGCAATAAAGGGATTACATAAACTCCTGAATATCCCACTTATATCTTGGACTTTACCAGCAAACATGCACAAGATTGCTGTTTCTCCTTACAAAGATTGTGTCATGCATCTTTCTTTCCTAAATTTTCTTATAGGACATAAAATTCTTTTTATGTATGTGTAGATATTATTTTTATGAATTTTAATTATTTTCAGAGAGAATAATATTTTAACATGTTCAGCCTTTAGAAGTAAATTTTTATAAACACTTTTTTTTTTAACAAATTACTTGAAATTCTTATAAGAATTTCAAGTGTTACAAAAAAAAAAAATTCCAAAATCACTAGCTTTAACTTTAAATGAGATTATCTAGTATGAATTCATGGGTTTTGAGAATGTATTAAAAAAAAAAAATTATTTAACAGAATTCAAGTTTTCCTAAAAAATCAATTTCAATTTAATATGAAATCCAACTTAATAGTTTTTAATAACAAAGACATTAAAGAACATTTTTAGTTACTATTATCAAATTATTACAATACATATTAATTTTAAGTCATAGAAAAAGTTAAAAATATAACAAATTTTTTACTTTGGAGATAGTTTTCAACAACAATGATTGTTTTAGAGGTTATTTTTTTTTTCAGTAAATATTTGCAAATTCATTTGACTTAAGTTTTAAGAAAGCATAAATATTAAGAGTTAATATATAAGCTTGTAAAGAAAACAAAATCTTATTTATTGTAAAGATGTGCACACATATTAATAAAGGATATTATATATAATGTTTCTAAGTTGAAAATATTTTAAAATAATAAAGTTCAAAAAATTAGAATATAATATATATATATATACCATTAATACTTGAATCACAAAAAAAAAAAAAATTTATATGAAGATATGTGCCACTTTAAAAGAAAAGTTTAAAATCTCTATAAAGCTATTTGTTTTACTGAAAACTAATAATTGCCATGAATAAACTTGATTTTGAATGCATTTATTATAATATATTAAGTAGCATCATTATTTATAATTCAATTACTAAAACCAAATGATTATCCATTGATTTGATAAATATTTCACCTTTGATGAAACAATTTGGATAGTAATACCTTTATAAGAAATATTACAAATGTTTTACATACAATAAATACAAACAGACTACTTAGTAAAGGTACAGTTTCCACAATTTACTCATGTTTCATGAAATACTAGCATAAGAGCATTGTTATAAAATGTTATTATTAAAGCTATTATCAAATCTTGCATCATTACAGATAGTAAATGAGTCTTTTACTCCCCAAACTTTTTTTTTACTTAAGACAGGTAAAAAACGTCATAATTTATTTTTGGTTGCTAAATACATGATTTATATGAGATGTAAATTATATTTTACATTAATAAACGTAATCACAGGAAACTTCATGCCAGACTCAGAAAAACAACACATATAAGATACAAAATATTAATTTTATCAATCTTAAAAAAATATATAATTATAAAATTTCAATTTATATGCTTTTATTATTATTAATAAAATGTACATTTTACAATAGGTAATAATAACTATTTCTATAATCATGTTCAGATTCTCTTTGTGTTATGTAAATGTAGCTTTTCACAAATGTTCTGGATAAATTGAACATATTTAGAATCAATTATACATTATTCTTTAACCGATATGAAAAATTCTGATGAAAAACTCTAAAATAATTTCAAATGTAAATATAATATTAAATTTATCTTAGTAAAATGATATAAATACACTAAAACTATGAGTAAACTGCAAATTATTATCACATCAAAACATACAACAACAAATTCAACAAAAGGGGGTACATAATATCAACAAATATAAAATTTTTTTAAACAAAACAAATTTTCAAATAACAATATTACAGATAATCTAGAACATTTTTGGTAATGTTTTTAAAAGTAAATAAATAAACAATAAATGACTTTTATATAATACTGAAAAAAAAAAAGAATTTTAAAATAACAAAACAGATAAAATATAAACTCATTGCAGTAATTCTTATTTTTGTATAGTTATATCTGAGGAAAAAATACAAAAATTTACTGTCTGAAAATAAATGAGTTATATATTGCATAATGCCACAATATGTACAGTTGACAATATTGAAAAATATACAGAGTGATAAAATAACCAAGTTAATTTAAAATATTACATTATTTTTTATACATTAAAAACATTATATGTAAATAATTTGAAATGCGATATAATCCAAATATAATGAACTTAAATAATTTATTTTTTGAAAAAATTCAAATTCCTTGTGTACAATTTCACAAGTAAATTACAAAAATTTTATGAAATATGAATTTACAAGATTAAAGTAAGTTAAAAACAAAAACAAGAAACATAACATTTAAAAATATAACTGATAAAAAAATTAAACAATTTTAAATGATTGAAATTAAGACTGATAAATGAAAATGAAATTAATAAATAAAATTGCTCTTGAAGAAATTTGTTCAAAACATTAAATTATGAACTTCTTTATACATAAATAAATATATCAAAATGCAAAACCTGAAAAACACAAAGGATTTTAAATTTCTGTCAATTAGAAGTAAGTGAAAAGCAAGCAATTGATGACAAAGACAATTTTTAAAATTTATTATAAAGAAATGATGAATAAGGTATAAAAATTATGTACTTCATGGTATATCAATTACTTGTTTCCCAAGTCACAAATAAAGCTAACAAAAAAGGTTCCACTTTGTCAAAATCACACTCCACCACCACTGCGGTCAACAGATAAAACACTTCTATCATACTGGATGTCCACAGCTGCAGCAAGTCTACTTTGTGCAATAGCTCCAGTTTTTATAGCACTCATTAACTGAAATGTTCAATACCCAATCAAAAGACAATACAAAATTTTATAATTTTGCTACAATAATGTTGCTTTTTTAATTATTAATCATTATCTATCAATTTCAAATTAATAGCTTTTGAATTTTTAAAAATTGTAACTACATCTAGCTAAGT
The DNA here is from genome assembly GCA_021605075.1 of Caerostris darwini. Classification (NCBI taxonomy): domain Eukaryota; kingdom Metazoa; phylum Arthropoda; class Arachnida; order Araneae; family Araneidae; genus Caerostris; species Caerostris darwini. The sequence continues at coordinate 110,604 of BPLQ01002691.1, forward strand.
AAATAAAATATAATTTTAATTCAGTAAATAAAATAAACATTATAACATATATATTTATCGTTGCTTTTGATATAATTTTTCTTGTGGCATATAATTACTAGACTAACCAAAAATATTTTTTAAAAGCGTTTCCACAAGATTTTTTTTGAGCATTCAATCGCTGTTCTCTTATCACCCACTATTTTTCTGCAAACTCCGTTAATGTTTGGTTTTTATAATAATAAAATTAGTGGAATTAATATATGATACAAAAGTAAATGTAGTTTCAATTCCATTTTTTTTTTTCTATGTTATGATCATGAAAGCTGGAGAAGGCATTCTCCTAATCGGAAGGTTTTTCGTTAATGTTTGTTGGAAAAAGTTTGGGTGTAGTCGTATCTCTAATACAATGTTAACAGAGTTTCTCAGTGGTGTGTCCAGCTGTAATCTCCTATAATATTTACATCCCAATGACATTAGCATCGTTTTTCTATTATAATATATTTGTAGAAATGCTCACCTTATTATCATATCTTCACACATTGATCAAAAATTTTCAGGTAAAAAAATTAAAAGTGTTATTATAGGAAATGAAGCTTCAGTCTCACATTACATTAGCATTAAATTTTCTTAAAATAATTTAAATTATTAAAATTTCATTAATTGTAATCCAAGAACATTTTTTAATTCATTATATTTTTAAAGTTTATGTCTTGCATCACTTTTCTTATATGAGAACCAACAAAGACAATCTTCTTTCAACTTTACTTCTGACAAATGAGAGAATATTTTTCAAAGGTAATCAGTTTTTGATATTGCTTTTACAAATTGCTAATTTTTGCATATCATGGAAAATTCCATACTATAGGAATATCTAAAAGATATTTTACAACCATTTCTTTAAATTTTGTAAACAAACTTAACATACTTTGAGTGGTGCTCAAGACTTTGGTTGGTCTCCAATCTTTACCACATATATAAACAAGCACCTTTTTCCATCAATTCCATTATGTTTTTTTTTTATGTTAGGTTTCAAAATCACAACAAATACAATAAAACCTGTTTTAATGTGGCTTTTTTTTGTAAGGTATATATAAAAAATTCCATCAAATGCATATTATGAATAAAAATTAAAAAAATGTAATTCAAAAAGAAAACAACAGATGGCTCACATGATATTATATCATCCCATTACTACAAATGTTATTATATTCGAGGTAGTGCTACATCGTGAGGTTTTGATTTACATATTTTCTATGTGGGACTTTTTTTATACTGTTTCTATTTACCACAAATTTTTTTAATGTATTGCAAACAAAATTTATCGAAATGTAATGAAATGTAATGAAGTTTCAATTTTTTTTTTATAGCCCCTATGCCTTGAAAAAAACAGATTTGACAGTATAACAAAAGCTATCTGGACTGTTAATACAGCCATGACTCTCCATTTTATTGAGCACAAAGCAAACAAAAATGAAAAACATCAGTGGAAGAGAATAACAAAAAATGACCCAACTAGTCTAGTAACTCACAGTAGCGCCCTCTAGAATATATATTTACATCCTTAATTAAGTTTTTATAGCTACAGTTTGAAAAGGATTGGTAACAACATTGAATACTCGCAAAAAAATATTTGATTTAAGCACGTTGTTTGAAACAACGCTACCTTAAAAAAAATTATGTACATGTGTAAAAAATAAAGATGCGTTTGGCGGGAAAACGTAGGTCCTGTGCTAATTTAATGATCATTTGTGAGTTCAGCATGTAATAAAACAAAGGACAGGACCGCCAAATTACGAAAACATTTTTACTGTTGCCTTTTTCAGTAATTTATGATATAAGTCAAAACATATCTTTCCTAATTTAAATCCTAAGTGGAAAATACTTTTATTTTTCTGAGGAGTCAAACTTTTTTAACAGAAAATTCTATGGATAAAATAAATAATACATTAACCATATCTAACGTTTCATGCTATGTTATAATAAGCAATAGATACTATTTTTTTATTTGAAAATTTTGTAAAGTTATATATAGATTTGAAATATAAAGAAATTTAAATAAATATCTTACCAATAAATATTCTCCAAGTTCCACCTGGCCATTCTTATTTAAATCAACTTCATTTAGCATATCATGCAGTGTCTCATCATCTACTCTTTCACCCTGCACCTATTTATATAAAAATATATTAAGATTAACAAAAAATGCATTTAAAGTTTTAAAAAAATTTTAGGACATTATGGCACATCTATACAAAATGAATTTAAAGATTTTAATAATTTCTTATTTAAAAATTTTACCATAAAAATAATACAATTTATACAGTTTGACATAAAAATTCATATATAAGGTAATAAATATTATACAGGGTTAGCAAGAAATAAGTATCCCACTTCAGAGGACTCTAGAATACGTTCCATTGGTGCAAATGAGATAAAATTTGAACTACTTATAATTCATATAATTCGCTAGACATCTATTAAATTTAAAAAAAAAACTAGTACAAAAATACTAGTACCAGCCGCTGTAATACACATCATTTAATATGCTTTATAAAAGTTACATAATATAAAAAATAGCATTTAAATTACTCACTATGTCCTCCTTCATGATTAACAATATGCTCTAATCGCATAACCATATTTTTCATGGCTGATAGGAGCAAGCCAGTTGGATATTAAAAATCTAGGGCGTAATGCTGTACTTCATATCTGGCACAGATGCTGGTAGGATAGATATTGCCCTTCAGGAACCCCATGACCAAAAGTCGCAGGGAGTAATATCCGACGAACGAGGAGACCCTGCTATTTGAAAATGACGGCTGATCACCCGCGCATCTGTGAAATGCTATCTTAGCAATTGCTTTACACGACGATCAAGTGGAGTTGTGCCATCCTGAATAAAAACGATGTCCTGAAGTCATCTACACTGTTGAATTTGTGGGATTACAAAATCCGTCAGCATATTACGATATCTCTGTCCTGTGACGGAACAGGTTTGAATTCCATTTGCAGTTACCTCTTCAAAAAATACGGCCCAATGAAAAGTAGTTGTAAAACCATACCATACCATACTGTCACTTTTTCAGAATGCAGGGTTGTTCCTAGATAGCGGAGGATTTTGTGCTTCGCCAAATTTGGCAATCGCTGGTGTTAACTTTTCCCATTGAGACAAAAGTGGACTTCGTCACTCCACAGAATTTTTCATGGCCCAATGACGTCAACCATCATTTGAGCAAGCAACTCAAGTGCAAATATGTTATGAACCTCTGAGTCCCCGTCCTGCAATAGCTGCACAGTCTTGCTTTTAAAGGGATAAAAATTCAAAATTCGTTGTAAGATTTTCATACAGTGGAATACGGCATATCCAATACACGGGAAACTAGCACACTCACACCCATGCGGCGACAGACTGCTGAATTCAACGGCCGCGATAGCCACATTTTTATTACGGTATTTGCTTTGATCCTCTACCTGGGTAAATGCCGAGCTGACTAGTTGTTTCAAATTTCTGTATCATTCTGCATAGGGCACAGGGAGACAGACATTGGAAATATTCGTATTTGCTGCATACGACGGAATCCTTTTATGGACGGAGTTTTGCTGGTTCAGATAGAACAATTTTACCAGTAACGCTATTTCTTACAATGTAGGCATGATGTGCAGAGAAGTAACTAATGCTCGTGCAGAATCCGCCTTCTTTTTATCCAAAGAATAATGTTAATAGGCATGATGATGTAATACAAATGATGTTGCACTTCTATATATGTCAATAAATACCGATTATGTTACAACGCCATCTGTCGGTGAATTTTGGTATTAACTTTTTTATTTAATAACATAAATGATAAGAGCATCATTTGAATTACAAATAGTTCAAATTTTATCTCAGTTTGACCAATAGAACGCATTCTAGGGTCTTCTGAAGTGGAATACTTATTTATTGCTAACCCTGTACAATACATTATATTTATGAAAACATTTCAAACATCAATTTATAAAAATTGCATCAAGATAGATTATCCTCCCAGTGATATGGGACATTAATATTGATATTATAAAAAGCCCAGTTTCATTAAAAAGATAAAAAGCATATGACATGAAAATATACAAAAATTATAATATTTGAGATAAGATGAATAATGAGAAAATACGGAATAAATTTAAGTGTTTATATAGTAAAATTTTCATGATGCAATATTTTAAATAAAAATAAGGAAACAATACATGAAAAGCACAAGACAATAACTACTATAAATCTCTTTGGAACTGATAAAATATTTTTTTAGTATGAATACATCCCCTAAATTTTTAAAAATTTTAACCATTTGGTATCAGTTCTAAATGAAGATAAAAACCTAGCTGTATTAACTGCACGACATTGATTTCTGATTATCAAAGTGACTTATTATAGAACCTTATACAAATAAAAATGAAAGTTATGCATAAAACCTTGTGGAACCAATAGAATAAGACCAATTAAACCAAAGTTATGAAAAAATAATAATGAAAAATTCACTTCAAGATGCGACACTAGGTAATGGCAGCATAACTGCTAAAACAATGATAAGCATTGATCTGCATCACATTTAGGTTGTAATATGTAGGCAAATTAAGCTATATAGTGAGAATATCTGCAATAATTTATGATACTTTGTAATTTTCTAGAACATGGTAAGACAATATGTTGATTGTAAAATATATAATTTAGTGGGGTTTGTATTTTTTATTTAAAAAATATTAAAAATAATGAAACTACTCATATAATGATGCAAAATTTTTATAATCTGATAGCTTTTAAAAGAAACTTTTGGACTAGTTATGAAAGTCTAATAAATAATACAATCAATCTATATTTTAACTTAAAGCATATTTAAGTAACCATTATTATTTAAGCTAATTTTTAAATATTAAAAAGCATAAAGTATTTACTATTATACACTCATGTCCAAATTTATCTTTACACACCCGAAAATAATGATATTCAATTAATCAAATCAATGTGATCCATATTTGTAGGGAAGGTTTGAAAAACAAGTTTAATTAGCATTATACTATCAAAAACAATCAAACGGTTTCTGATATGTAAATCTAGGCTTACGTCATCCAACGTTGAATCAAGAGATGTGCAAAGTGAATATTTGAATGAATTTCTGAAACACAGCATTTGATTTCAGTGTGTAAGGGCTCAAATCGGTTTGTTATGGCTTTGAAGTATTATTTGGCATCATCTGTGAAGTGGCGACTCATAGGCCGTTTAGAAGCATGGCAACCAATCAGAGAAGCAGCAAGATGTTTGAATATTTCAAGACAGAGTCTCTACGTTATGGAAACAATTTCAAAAGAATAAAACTATTGTAAGAAGGCCATGGGGAAAGAAAGCTAAGGGTATGTGTTTCACTATCCTTACAACAAAAGAGGGATCGCTTTAACTGGTGCAAAGAACATCAAAATTGGAGTGATCCTATGTTTCCTTTACTGATGAGTCGATGTTTAGTTTTAGAGATGATTCTAAACGTATTTACATCTGGAGGGAGTCAGGAATCCGAAATTAGCTATCAAACATTATGGAACTTGACCGTTTCAGTAGTGGAGATGTGATGGTATAGGGGAGAATAATGATAGACGGACGGACGCCCATACAAGTTTTCAACAGCAAATCTGTAACCATCCAGAGATATGGTCTTAGGATGAGATGAGAGAGGTCTTACAGCCTTATGTAAGACTTTTCAAAGGTGCATATGGATCTGGCTTTTTATTTATGGACGATAATGCTCGTACACATCGGGCAAACCTCGTTGATGAATTCCTTGAAAGTGAAGACGTTTAGTGAATACCGTGGCCAGTAAAGTCTCCTGATCTCAACCCAATACAGAACTTATGGGACTACATTGAAAGAACAATTGCAGGTAGACATCCATCTCTTATAGTTGTAAATGCTCTGAAAATGGCATTGCTGGGAAGAGTGGAGCTTAGTTCCCCAAACTGTGATCAACAATGTTATTGCCAATATGAAAATGCATTGTGATACATATGTTCAAGTCAGGGGAGATTACTTTTCATATTAAATTCATAAGGTTACATTTTTTCTGAACTCTTTTTATTACCATTTTATTGTTACATGCTATGATTATATATCATATGCAGTACTCTTAAATTTTTTCCTTTGCATCTTTATTATTTATGTGGCTTTATAAAAAATATAATCAATTATAAAACTTTTACAAATATTCTTTAAAATTTAAAACAGGCTTTTGAAAAATAAGTAAACATGAAAATTAAAAAAAATTCTTGTAACTTTTTTATTCCTACATGCCTAATATATACAAATAAAGAGTACATATAAATACATATCAGAGTATATATATGTTAACAAAGTTTAGCACCTCCTCCCAAAGAACATTAATTTCACATTTATTATCAAAATTCTGACAGTTGGAAAAATGATTTAAATATAATATTGGTTTTTATAAGCTATTATAGATCTTGAATTCCTATTTAAAGCTTCAAACAATTTCAGATACATGAAATTCTGAAAACTCAATTTTTATTTAATCCAAGTAGTATGCATATCATAAAACTAGAACACTGAATAGAAACACTGAATGAAAATTATTTTAATTTAAAAGTAGAAAAAGTAATAGAATTGGAAAGCAAATTGCTGGGGAAGAAATAATTTTTTTTTAAATTAAAATATATACTTATATATTTACCTTCAAACTTTGACGAAGATCATTAATAGTTATGTATCCTTTTCTATCTTTATCCAAAGTTTGGAATTTTTTAGTATAAGCCATTATCTCGTCCTTAGAAAAGTTCACAGGAGTGACTCTTGCTTTACGGTTAACATCTTGACCCATTTCAGATTTAAGAAATTCCATAGCTTTTTCATATTCTTCCTAGAAAGAGTTTTGATATTAATTTAATTTTACTCTCTTGTATTGCTCAAATATAGAATGTACATATGTTTAATATAAAATGTACATGTATAGAGAGTTTAAGTCACAAATATCTAGCTTTCTTAAATAAGATTTTCAGATTAATGCTAAGAAAATACACTACCATTCATTATCTCATTTTGCTGTTTTTATTCACTTTTACAATATTCTTTTATTCCAATACTACATTTTACAAACAGGCCTACAGTGATATAATTTGCCTACCATAATTAATTCCATCGAGCAGATGGAAAAGGAACACATTTGAGTCACCCATGAAAAATTAATGATATTCCAGGTGTACATTTATATAAGCTTTTACTTAATTTTAGAAATTCTATTTTGAGTCTAATTTTATAAGTGTAAAATTTATTATTTTTTTTTTTAATTAATAATTATTCTAAAAAAAAGAAAGAAACCAGTGGATATGATAAATTAGACTGGTGGATATGCTTTAAAATTAAAACAACAATTATGTTACTTTCAGTGCAACTAAAATCACCATTTTCTATCAAATTTACATTATTTTTATTATTATTTTGCCTAATGTATCAAATTGCCTAATGTATCAAATTATTATTATTTTTATTATAATGAAAGACTTTCTTGGTATATAAAAAAAGAATAATTTCATACATTAGGCAAGTGCATCAAAATTTGTTGGATTAGATAATGCGCGCACACACACACACACAAAATTTAAATGTATTTAAAAAGTAAAAAATAATTTGCATGTTTTTTTTTAATATCAGATATTTCGTTAAAACAAGAAACTAAAATTAGTCTAAACCAGGCATTCTTTTTATAAAATAAGCAGGATACACTTTTTACATCAAAATTCATCACTAAAAATTTACATGGTTTTTTGCCTATATTTCAGCCAATATGTACAGAGATATTATAAGCTAGGAAAACTAAAGCTATTCAAATGCAACATTTAAAGAATATTTTTAAAGCTGAAAAAAGTCAGCTATTTTCCTGAATACATTAATGCAAAAAAAAAATATTTAAACATGGTTTCAAAAATTTTCTTATATGATACAATGAAGAGGAGGTTTTTGGAATATATTTTAATTTGGTTTTTAAGACAATGTATGCTACTGCTATTTTTACAAATTGAATAAATTATAACATTTAATAAGATAATTTTAATTTACTTTCTGCTTATTCTTGTTCCAGTTTAATTCCTCAGCCATAATGGAAATTATGGAAGGAAGGGCTTCTTCAGTAGCTTGAACATTCAAAAATGACAAACGAAGTCTTCGAGCAATAATATCAACAGCTGTACAAGCATATTCATATATTGCGTATCGTACCTAGAATATAGCTATGATGATCAAAATGAAGAAAAAATAATTATTTTAACATTCAAAACATTACTAAGTAAGAATTTAATGCCTCTAGTAAAACTAAATTTTCATGTGAATTGCTTTTACCATCTATAAGAGCATAAATAAATAACATAATTGTAATTTTACATACTTATAAAACATAGCATTACTTAATAAGTGAAAAATTTCTACCTCTGCTTCAATGTATGGATATTCTTCATGAAGTCTGCGACCTATTATTGGCCACCTTTTACCAGTAAGTGAAGCATGCTTTGCTACAGTAAAAGCTCTATCTCCATATGTATTAGCTAAATGCTGGGCAACCTAAAATTAAATATTCACATTACATTATTCATAAAACATTACAAACATAAGTGATGAAACTATATTTTAAATAAAAATACAAATGTTACAAGAAACATATAATATTAATATTTCCATTTAATATCAGAAAATTTATGGTAAATGTAATTTGCAGAATAAAAATTTAACATCTGAATAAAAGAAAGTTAAACTTTTAATTTAAAATAAATTATGAAAATAACGTTATTATTTTATTTCAAAGCTAGTTATATGTTGCCAAAACAGGAAAATTATATTTGTTTCATAAAATGATTCATTAATACCAAATTTTATTTAAGATATATATTTCATTAATGTACATAAAAATATTAATGAAACATCAAAACTAGGATTTTTATTTTTTCCTTATATTCAACTTCATTAAATATTAAAAAAATTACTCTGTCAATAAATAAACTACTCAGTATTCTATTCCTCATTTTGTTTATCATTCTTTGCAATTTTTTTAAGTTTCTGGAAGAGAAGATATGTAGTTAATAATGTTTCAATTAACAAAATGAATCCTTCCTATGGGGGAATTTTTCTGAAATTTGAAAAATCACTTGCCATTATAAACCTTTTATATTGCATTTCCATCAAGCTGCATTATATAGATTTGATTTGTTAAATTTTTTTTCATTTCTTAATTGTAGTTGTGCATTACAAATATAAAAATTAATAATAAAATGGGTTTGCATACTTTGTAAAAAAATACGAAATTTAATTAAAACCTTTTTTTCTTGATTAAGTTATATTGTATCAATAACTGATCAGTTCTATAGATATATGTTAACATACACAAGTTATCATTGCTAATTATAATAAATCATGCATGTTATTAATTTATATACAATGTTATCAACATACATATTTTAATTATATAATTAACCTATCAACAAAAATCCTTGACTAAAATTAGAATACATAAAAATTTTTGCTTCTCACTATATTAAAGACCAAAACAAATATAATAAAGAAAAATTACAAAACAAGTAATTTAAGTAATAATTTGCAAAAATTTACCTCACTCTCAAGACCATAATCTTGAACTAATCTAATGTACATGTTAGGTGTCCAGCCACTGGCTCCTTCTAACAAAAGACCATCAGTTTGACATTCACTTTTAGGACTCAAATTACATGTCTGAATAGCAGCATCCACTGCTTCTTTGGCCATAACCCGATATGTTGTCCATTTACCACCTCAACCATAAAAAATTAAACACTGAATGTTATAAAAGCATATTAAAAATAATAATTTCATCATTAAAAATTGAATTTCTTGATACATAAAAACCTTATAATATTAAAAAAAATTTGTTTCATTTACAACAACAACAACAACTATTTTTGCCTATCTGACTTCTTTTGCAATATAGCAGAAGACCATCATTATTTGACATTTATTATCATAGTGAATAAAATTTCAATAATAAAAATGTAAAATCTATGCATATTTTTATATTATCTTAAAATAATTCACCACAAGTCTAACAATCAGTAAAGACAAAAATTACTAAAAATACAATAAGAATATATTAAGATAACCTTTAGTAACGGGTTTATTAATACTAAAGTAGATGAATAACTAAAACCACCACTTCGATTTTCTAAAGAATTTTTTGCATTGGTCAGTGAAAAGTTTGTATAATAAAGGATATGCTTATAACAAAATTGGAACATAAATTTAATAAAAGAACTCAAATTTAAATGGGCTTTAGAGGAAAAGTCAATTCTTTAGATATTATGTGAAATGTTTAAGTTAATGTTTTAAGGATGGAGAAAAATAATGAACTTATTTTCTTATATTAAGACATATATATCTTATGTAACTCCATTTAAACTATAAATTCAGTGTATAGTTTCATTAACAATCATTTATAGTATTGTCAGGGTAGTTAATATGGTGAAAATAATTAATCTACAGCAATTACAGAAAATAGTAAATTTTATAACAAAAATTGATATTAAAGGTGTATCAGGAGCATTAACAAAAGCTGATGATGGCAATGCATTGATGTTACACAATCAGCATTTAAGGAATATTTACTCTCAAAATACTTTTGGTGCCATAAATCCAACGAAATTCACCCAAAATACTAAGAGATTGGAATGAAGGAAACTCTCATTTTTAAAATTCTTGATAACATTTTTTTTTTTAATTACGTCGAGGATCGGGTCGTATTGATCATTACCCTGCCAGCAGTCCAAAGTGGGATAAACCGACGAATGCTGTTACTCATTTAGCACTACCAAGGCAGCACATGTAGCTTGAAGATACGATACGGAGGCAAGTAACACTGGCCGCCCCCCGCGCACACAACTGGCTACAGTCAAATGAGACTGGAACCAACGGTTTAAAGTGGATTTCGAACCACTACGAATATCCATGGCACCACCGGGACTCGAACCCGAAACCTATGGCACTGAACGCCACAGTGCTAGTCACTCGGCCATCAGGCCCCCCATGATAACATTGTATGCAACAATAAAAGATCACAGAGCAAAATGATGAGTAAATTAATGAACTTACTAAAATAAAATAAGCATTTACAAAAGAAATTTATGTTGTCATTTTTGACGATATTTCAAAGGTATAATGTGTTTCTAATGACTTTCAAAGAAAAAAAATACTCAGCTTTAATGGAATGTGTTTCAATCCACTATTCATCAGACATGATAATATATCATTTGCTTGTTTTTACAAAATGCCTTTTAAATATAAAATCTTAACTGCCAATAAAGATATCAAATTATTTTTAGGAAAAATATTTCATCAAAAGTGGTATAAAAATTGTTGCTTATGATGGCAAAAAGTAACCAAACAAAATAATCAGTATGTTGTTTATCAAACAATTTGTTACCTTAAATATGTATCTTGTATTTACACAGAAAACAGTTATTTTTGGCTAGCTGTATTATTACATATTATTTCAAGAAAAAGATTTTGCAAAAGATGTAAAAAATAAAATTTGTGATCATTGCATTGATTTTAGTTCTATAAAATAATAAATACATAGACAATATCAAATTAATTTAAGACAATAGTATTTAGTTTTCAAAAGATGCTTATAAAATAATCAACAAAACTAAACAAATTTACAAAAAAATATTAACAAAGTTTTGGAACATTATCAAGGTATAGCATTTATAAATAAAAATACTTTATTGGGTTATTTACAAGTGTTAGTTTTATATGAGAAAATACTGTTTTTAACATTAGTATTGATAACGTTATTTTGTTTACATCGATTATTGTTATTTAGCTATATTATTATTCTATATTTAGTATGAATAAAAAAAATTGTACGTAATCAGCATTAAATTTACCAGCAATTGTGATTAAATTTGAATCACTAATATAAAGGACATGGTTTCTTGCTAAAGCTTCAGTTGATCCTTTATTAATATTTAAAACCAGAGGACGAATTCCACTCCATACCGACATCACATCTCCTCTACGAACTAGAAGATTACATAAGAAATAAAAAATAGAAATAAAAGGATATATTAATTGCTAGTAATATTCCTTAAAAACATCTAGACTGATTAAACTGAAATAATTTATTCCAATTATGCATATAATAGCCCATATTTATGAATGACAGCATATTTATATGTAAATAGTCTCTATAAATGTCATATTAACAGAAATTAGTAACAAAGCAATGTAATTCATGAAATATTAAATAGTCTTGTCGAATATTATAGCAGAAGAATAATGAATAATCCAATTTATCACCACCGAAATCATTTTGTAATTAAACTGTACGTACAGATTAATTACAAAGATTTAAGATTGTCCTAACATATATATATATATATATAGATATTGTTTTTTTAATTCTAAAACATATTTCTTACTGAAAATAATTTTATAGTTTAACAATAGTTCTAATAAGTTACCAAAAGTGAAAAACACAATTAAATATTTTTTACACAACCAAAAACAAACTTGAAACAACTAATGAATAAATATTAGATACTTAAAATGTAGTAACATCTTTTATAAGTTAAACAGTCCTTTATTACAAATTATGCAAATGTAATAACAAAATTATATACAATTAAACAAAATAATTGGTTTTCGCAACAGTTTTACTTAAGGGGAACAAATGTTTGAGATTATTAAAGTGATTAGTTAATTGGATATTTGGGCGGTATTGATTGTTTTAGGCTTTTATTAATTTTAGGGACAGATTCTGCATTTTTTGTCTTTTTCACTTCAAAAAGAGTGGTGGAAGGATGAAAGGAATTAAAATTTTAAGATTAACAGCATGCAAGCTCTTCAGTTTATTCCCCCCCCCCCTTTCTTCTCAATATTTATTCATGACTGAAGTGTTCTTTACATATATTAAAGATATTTTTTTTTTACTATGTATTCAATTCTGCATACATGTTTACTTCCTTTTTAAGAAGGGAACTCTGAACAAGAAATAAAACAAGTAATATACAATTTTAATATCCTGTACAAAAGAGAAAAGCACAGAAGAATATTTCTTACTTTCATTTTAGAAAATAGTACTATGAACTTGTAATATTGTTCACTTATTTAAAAGAAACATACATAAAAAAAATTTATCAATCTATTTCAGAATTTAAATGTCTTAAAATTTCATTTCATTTTTATATATATTTTCTATTTTAAAATTATTTCTTGACTACAATAAAAATATATTATCTATTTCAATTATAAAAATATTAATTTGACAATAATGTACTAAGTTATGTAATAAACCACACAATTACCAGTTATTTCAGGAGTTAAATAATTTTTCACTTCATTTAGTATAAATTGAATTTCATCTTCTGTAGGACTTGGATGATGAGTAACTTCACATGGTCTGTCAGTAGTGCCTAAAATAATTTCAAAACAACTTACAAGAGAAGATAAAATAGAAATAGCTTCACTTTTTCGTAGATTTAAATTAGGTAGAATATATCAAGAAAAATAGTTTATATATATATATGTAATGACCCCTGTTTTTTTTTTTTTTTTTTGGTTTTTATGATTTTTTGACCAACAATTAACAGATTCAGCTATTGCACTAACCTTTATTAACATTGCAGTCTCACATTTTCTCATAACAGCTTATTGCTTTTCTATAATTAACTGTTAATTTAACATTTCATTTCCTGGACTGGCCGTTTCTTTATTTTTCATACTCTGTAATATGCTAACCAAATCACTTTTCAGGATTTGTTTTTAATAACGATTTTCTCTGACTCTCAGATACATTATAACTTCTGTACCCTTTGGACATACTGCTTTTCTCTCTGCAGTCGCCTCCAGAAGCTGGACCCCAACTTTTTAAATTCTTTAAAATTCATTAATAAAACGAAATAAAATGACTCATGACTTCATATTTACTAGCTGATCTCTTGGCTCCCACTACACTTTGCAGCAGCCTCAGGGTTTGCAGTACACACAGACAACTAGTACTACTTCATAATACATACAAATAATCTCTATGCATTATGTTAAAAATGTGATGTAAAAAATTATACATTTAATATAGAGCATATCAAGATTTGAGAATCGTGACTGTAAAATACAGGCAAATATAAATACTGTAAATATATTTCTTAACATACAAAAAATGACGTCACTAGTAAGTTTATATTAAAATTGTTAGTTTCGAAACATCAAGGATTTGATCTAAGGGGAAAAAATATACAAGAAAAGTCTAAAGTTGATATCAATTTAAATTTCAAGAAATGTAACCAAGAAATGTAATATATTAATTAATAAATCAAATAACTATCTTTCAGTGTGTGTATGTATGTATATATATATATAATGAAGTATGAATACATAATACTATTGACATACCTGCAATAGTCATTTTTTGCCATGGTAAAAAAAATATAACTCGTCCATCACTAGTAGCTGGATCAAGTAATCCCATATTGTCAGGGCTATAAAATAGAATTATAATATATGCATTTACTTCAATCTTTTTGATAAAAAGGAAAATAAACCTGAACTAAAATATATAAGAATAATCGATATAAAGGAGTGATGAAAAATTCAATTAACTAATAAATAAAAAGCTAGTAATCAAAAATAGTATTCAAGTATTAAATGCACATCAACATTTTCACTTAATTTCTATGTCATCATAGAAATGTAACTTTAAGGAATTGTAATAATTTTACCTGTAGTAAGCTGGCAAAACTATATGAACTCCAGCACTGGGCTGGCAAATCACAGAGCATTTTTGATCATCCATTTTACGAATTGAATCTGTGAATGGACCTGTAGCATTTATAACAGATTTTGCATGGATATTCCATTCTTTTCCTTCAGAAAAAAAAAATAAGTATGAGAGATGTTACTGGAATAGTTTGATAAATGATCATGTAAAATTGAAATACAGTATTTCTTATGGATACATGCAAGATAGGTCACTTAGTAAAATGCCATGTTTGATAAAAAAAAAAATAATTTCAATGAAATTCGATAACTTTTTAAAAACCATAGCATTTTCTAAATTTTAAATTAACTTTCTAATTGTTTTTATAATTCAAATACAATATTTTTATTTAACTGCTAAATAATTTAAAATAGATTACTAATGTAATTACAAATTTTTTTTTTTTTAAATTGTTTAACAAACAAATTACTTAAGGGTAGCAATTAATTTTTAGGGCATTTTAGCTACTTTAAATTCAGTTAATACCATACATATTATGTATAAAAATTCTCAAAAAATGATAAGTCAGTAAGGATACATAATTTTAATGAAAATTTTGAAACATTAGCATTTATTAACATTATAGATAATATAGAAATAAAAAAAACAACAGCATAAATGTGTTAGAAGAAATAAAGCTACCTAATAATAAAATAATATTCCATAATTTATGTTATGTTAAAACAATAATTTTATAACATTGTAATTTTAACAATTTGTATTACAGCATTCTGAAGTTTATTAAATATTTCAAAAGATAATTTTTTTAAATTAAAATTTATCAGGTTTTTTTTATACATTTGAATGAAATTCACCAAATTTGAACTACAGTGATTTGTGAATTTGAAAAACAAGTTATTTATAATAAAACAATGCATATATTTTCTAAACATCTGAAATACTTATTCTTTCTTGACATTTAAGTCATAAAAGTAATTTGGGATTTGTGAAAATTATGTACTTGGTAATGATCCAGGGATATATACTCTATTTTTTTTTAATTCCAATTTATTTTTATTCAATAATCAAATAATAAAAAATCACATACTTCAATATTAATTTATCTGAAAATTTCAGATAAATTAATACTTGAAGTATCTTAATATAAGCCTACAGTATTTATTTATTAATTTTTTGCAATTTTTAATAACCAAGTAAAATATGAATCTGCTCATTCAAAGGATTTAAGTGTTGAAAATAAACATAAAGAACAGGGAAAACGTGCTTTCAAAAGCAATGTCAATTTCACAAGAAGGAAGTTATTAATTTACAAATGTAGTCAAAAGAAAGAATCTTTGAGGTAAGAAGTAATTTATAATATAAAAATTATTTTTTTTAAAAAATATTCAAGATTATTTCATATTCTTTTTGCTTTGTATGATAAATTTAGATAGTAAAAATTGGTTCATAAGTGCAGAAAAATTAAGATTTAATGTTTTCTTTTTAATAACACATGTGCTTAGAAAAGAGCATAAAAGAATATTTTAAAGAGAAAATAAATCTGATCACATTTTTACTGAAATACAACTCTATCTAAATCATTCCTAACATTAAGAAAATAATTTTAAGTATTATACAAACAAATTTTCAAAAACAAAATATACTTCAAAAAAATATAGTCAATTATTAAAAGGATTTTTGGATTGATTGACTGAATTTGACTGATTTAATAAACATACCAGTTAGCTGGTCTTTTACTCTTGCTCCATAAACTTTTTCTTTTCCATTTTCATCACTTTTTTTTAACAGTTCAGTAACAGCTACATGATTAGCTACATTTGCTCCCATTCTCGCAGCTGTAATGATGATGGCCAAATTCATGCGTGCATCATTGTGCTGACCTACAAATGTGGAGATATTTTGCAATTTTTCTTTTTATCATCAGTTCTAGAATAATTTATTACGTATTAAATGGAATTCTTTATTCACAATTTTTTAAAAGAGTTATAATAATCATATATTTTTATTAAATTTATTTTGAAATTTAGAATAAGCTTACATTACATCATTGTAAAAGTAATTTTCTCACAAATTTAAAACACTAAGAGCAAATAATGTTTAGATGAAATATTGTTAACAAAGTACATGAATGGAAAAAGAGTTATTGATACCAAGAATTTTTAAAGAAATATACATTTATTAAAGGATATGAAAAGAGCACACAAGGGTTTATTTTGCATACGTATCAAATTAGTTGCTCCTACTTATTAGATTTATATAAAAATGAAAAGATTATCAAAAATTGTGTGTCACTAAATAGAAGTATAACTTACCATCATAATAAACAAGTGCTCCACAGAGTTTATCTTTTTTCAACATGGGGAAGAGTTCTAATGCTTTACTACGTGATAGAAAATAACTGGACTTAACTTGTTGACGACCAGCAACAAAATCATAGGCTTTTATTCCAACCCAGTAATATGGAACTTGCCACCACCTAAAATAAATTAAAAAACTAAGATACAATATTTAATAAATACCAGATAATTTAGTAGCATACTACTGATATTGAATATTTTTTAATCTAAATAATAGTGCTTGGAATACCAACTGCAAGAAAACAAAGTACACAGGGGAAAAACAACATAAAAACAAATGACAAAACATTAAAATTATAATATACTACAGTACAAGACCTATTACATAAAAAAAAAATAAATACCACAAATTAAATAGAATCAGAGTGAAGCATCGTCAAACTCTTAAAATTTTTTTCTCTAGTAACATTTACTATCGTATTCAAATATTCTATATTTTTCAATATGGGATCCATAAATTACTCCATTCTCATTACAGGGAGAATTATAAAGCAAGCTATAGATCTTAAAAAGGTATAAATATTTTCTAAAAAATTTATCATGGCTTTATTTAAAGAGTGGATTTATTCATGCTACAGTGAAAAGGTTGATGTTGTATCCAATATATATATATATATATACATTTTTCCATGTATATAAATATATATACAAGGAAAAAATTCATCATTTGTTTTTTAAAAATATTTTCTTAATTTCTTAAAAGTTATTTGAGAGTTTTATCCAAACTTTTTTTTATATGTAGAATGTATGTAGTTTTTATTCCTGCAGAAAAATATACAAATGTATACTGTTATTACATTCTAAACAGAACTACATAAATATAACTATTAATCAGTTAAACACGGATAAAATAGCACATAAAAACAGCATTTATAGGGTTTAGAATATTTTATTAACAAATTATTAATTACTGTTTTCAGAATTAAATGAAGTTAAAATGCAAATGAAAAAAAAACAAAAAAAACTATCAAACCTGTAAAATTATTGTATTTTACCATATTAAGATTTTAAACTGGAAATTTATAAATGAATATTTCAAGATGTTTCAAAATAATGCTTGTTAAAACTATGCAATAGTTAAAAATTGCTTGAATAAATGTAATTGCAAATAATGAAAGATTTAAATTTATAAGCAAGACAAAATTATTTTAACAACTTTAAAAAATGATTAAAAACAGTGAAGATAAGTAAAATTATTTACATTTACAATACAGTTGTTTCATTTCTAAAATAAAGTATAGTAACTAAATTAATTTAATTTTTCATTAGAGAAAATATCAATGCAAGCTAATTGTTATTACTTACCTGTAAATGGGCAGCATAATGGGTAATGGATAGGAAAGATGTGGAGCAATAGATAAAAGATTTGCTCTTTCATGAAGAGCTTCTTTTACCATCTGATACTAAATAAAAAGTTTTTAATAAATTTGATTTTAAATTACGTAAAAAATACTTAATCTTTATTGAAAAAGTACAAATACTTTATTATGAAATCTATTTTATAAAGAAAAGAATACCTGTTCTAAGTCAAGATGCAAAATAGCTTTCTGTAAATAACGAACACCTCCATGAATCAGCTTTGTACTACGACTACTAGTTCCTGAAGAAAAATCATCCAGTTCCACCAAAGCAGTTTTAAGTCCTTTCAAAAATCAAAATTCATATTATATATATGAATATTTTCATATTTTAATTTAAAAAAAATAATTGTAGGAAACTAAATAAAATTATATTCACTAAAGTAAGAAAATAAAACAGAGTTAGGATCCCAACGACATATCCACTAACTAATAGTAGATATAAATATTACAAATTGCATAAATCTTAGAACTTGAATAATTCATTAATGAGATACAATTTAACATACAAGGAAAACAAACATGTTAGAAGAATTCTAACCAAAATTTCATTATGCAATGGAAAATTTAAAATTTAATTATTACCTCTAGAAATTGAATCTAGCGCAACCCCAGCACCTGTTGCACCACCACCAATAACTAAAATATCATATTCAGAAGTAGTTTTCAAAGATGTTAACTGCTCTTCTCGACTAGGTAAACGCAGTTTTGGTTTGGAAAAATTACCATCAGCCTTAACCACTTGCTTTAAAACAATTAACACAACAAATAACATTAGTTAACAATAAATGCTACTTTTATTTCTAATAATAAAATAATTTTTAAAATTGTTTACTAGATGAAAACTGTGATTATTAGTATTAATAGCATTTAATGCTAGTTAATTGAATAGCAATAAGAATTATTAAAGCTCCATAAAATAATTCCACATTTTAAAGAACAATAAAAATAAAATATTTTATTTTAAATTCAAAACAGGAAAACTTTTAGCTCCCCCACAAAAAAAATATAGGAAATGTTTTGTAGATTTTTTTTATGAAATTTTACCATATCTAAAAATAATTAATAAAAATAAAAACAATACATGTTAATTTATTAATCAGGTGAGTAACTTCAAAACATATATTTTTTAATACTTTCTAAAAATTTATATCCACTCTCAAAAAGCCACTTATTAAAACCCAAGGAGAACTTTGCTCTTAAAAACAAAAACAAAATTATATATTTAATCAACTGCTTTTAATCCAATATAAACAAATAAATTTTGGTACAGAAAACTAAAAGGCCAAAATCCCACAAATGAAACAGTAACTCTACTGAAAACAAGTTATTTTCAAAAACATAATAAAGTCATTTCCATATGTCTTAAAGCTCCTGTAATTATAAATTGACATAAGACTTTTTAAGTACATTTTCACTAGTCATTTAGTCTTAGAAAAAAATATATGTAAGAAACTATCATTATTTGCTATACCATTATTAATGACAAAATATGAAAGTATATTAAATTTGATTTCTTAATTTAAAAAGGTAATTCTAAATAATTACCTGCACTTATTATAATTTGAAAATATATATATGCTTAATGCATAAAATTTATATAAGTGAATATACAAAAAGTTCACACTTAAAAAAAATAATTTACTCATAAAAAAATAAATAAATATAGCTTAGGACACATTTATTATTCAATTTATAAATTTTGAAGTATTAATGACTTAAAGTAAAAGAAGAAAATTATATATTATATTCTTACAGGATGGCGAAATAAATCTTCAGATTTGTATAATCCATAAACAGCAAAAATACTGCCACATCCACCCAAAACAATTTTATAAAATTTTGACATCTCCTGAAATAAAAATGTGCATTAAAGGTAAATAAAAAATAAATTTAATCCATTGAAAATAAATTTATTTTGACTGAAATTTACTACTGTTACTTTTTATACATAAGTGAAAAACTATCTTAAAAGGTCCATTCATTGAGATTTGTATTAGTTATACAATACATTCGTTTAATATTACTAGAATAAATTTTTTCAGTTATTTTCTTAAAATATGAATAATGCATCTTTTATATTATCTACTAGAAATATATCAAATATTAATCTTTGATGAACATTTAAATTTGAAAACTATATTTTGCCTTTTTTTTATAGGTAAATAAATATAACTTATGCAGATTTACATACATATATTACAGATAGTAAGCATGAAAGCTGTTGTAGAGTAGAGTCAAAAGCCAAATGGGTTTAACTAATGAATGAAAGTCATGAATCTTTTTACCTTATTTTATTAATATGAAAATTAAGGAGTTTGAAAAATGGGCGTTCAGCTTTAGTAGGCAACTGGAAAGCAAAAAGTAGTACAGCTGAAGAGTGGGAGTGAAAGCTATAATGCATCTCGAAACTTACAGATAATGAAATAAAAAACAAAACATCAAAAGTGTTTCAATTAGTATATTAAAGCATGGAAAATGAAAAATAGAGTATATAAACAAAAAAAATCAATGATTAATAATAGAAAGGCAATAATTGATTATGAGAAAATGTGAAAATGCAGGGTTGATAGAGGTCAATGCAATAAATGAATTCATTAATTGGGTCAGGAAATCAGGAAAAGCAAAATGGGTGTTATTACAGATATATCAGTCATAAGTATAAATTATGTATCATTTGATTCTCTTCATACAGAAATTTAAATCAATAAATATTACAAGCATAATAAATAACATTATTATTTTCAAATTTAATAAATTGAATACATTATTAAAAAATTAACAATTTTTTTTATTAATCACATAGCTTAAAAAAAAAAATTTCTTCCAGACGTATTTCATAATTTGGCGAGTGGAGAACTAAAAATAATTTCAATTACAAAATAAACTACCATTTCATTTCTTACTTTATTAAATATTAATTTTCTTAAATAACATTTTCTTTAAAAATATATATTACATACTGTCTATATTAAATAACTTAAAATTCTAAAAACCATACTTTTAGCCAATACAGGAGTTTTGCTCAGCAATACTGAAGATATAAATTCTGAAGAAATATTTTTTATAAACAAATTAAATCCTTATCGACAAATCCTTCACAGGAAATCACAAATACTTAAGATTTTTGTTGAATTATTTGTTGATTTTTGTTGTTTAAGATTTTGTTGAATAATTAAATTATTAACTATAATCTTAAAAAATTATGATAAATATATGTGAATAGATTAAAATAGATTTAATGAGAGCATCATCAAAATCTGCGATTAAATTCAAGCTAAAAACTACCGCTCAAAAATAATTAAATCTCATCCTTATTTTCATCCACTCAAACTGTTTCGTGGATAAGATTTCAATATATCTTTAGGTTTATTTTTAAACATTTTTTAATTAATTTATTTTGTAAATAAATAAATGTTTCTTTATATATGCATGAAGGTTGATTAAATAGCATCTTCAATATATTTAAATTTTTTAAGAAATAGTTCTTTTTCAAACAAAACAAGATTTTTTGAAATATTTGGATGCATACTGCTCTTGGTGAGAATTTGTATTAAACTTAAAAATTGCAGTGTTAAGGTGTAATATGAAAATAATAATAATGGAAATAAAAAAAAATTCAATGACAAGAAATAATATAATAGATAAAAAATAATTCATTAGTAAAAAAAAATCGTGTTAAAAATTCAACCTTCTTTTCTGAAGGAGCGTGAGAAATCACAAAAAAAATTTATATGATCTACCACAAAATGTAACATTCAGAAATTCTATGAGCAATATTTATGGAGCGCAGAAATAATCAGCATAAAATAAAAATTTACACCTCCTTTTCTTACAAAAATTTTATAATTAAGTTAAAAAAAAAGTCGTAAGTCGAAAAGTACAAAATTTTCTTACCGACTATCTTTCGCTAGAAAGAAAAAAGATTTTATGTGCCGGGTAATCTCACAATTTAACAAGCAGAACACACAGCTCAAATACCGCAAGTGCGCTTTCCTCTCTCCCAAGGAATCGGAAACGAAAAAGAAAGGACTTCTTTGTTGTGTTGCCATTTCTGATGTTTAAACTAATATTTACAAAACGATGTTTATCTATTATATATTTTTTTTTTATTTTATAATTATGTAGAGTTAGAATTTCGAAAATAGCTTTCTTTTGTTTTTTAATGTTTCTCCTCATTGGTATGTGATTTTTTCCTCTTTATTCTGTCTTAATCTCATTATTACCTTTCTCTATTTGATTTCTTTGGTTCTATGTTATTATTTTGTTGTATAAAATGAGCAGCTAAATTCTAGAATTCTTTTTTTTTCTTCTGTATTTTACTGTGTAGGCGCAGAATTGTTCGGGCTTTTTTTTAGCTACGAGCGTTTCTCACTGCCTTTACTCAGTAAAGTGCATATTTATTTTCTGTTTTAGTCAGTAGTTTCTTTAAATATTTGGTTTTGTTTATTTTATTTTATTATGGCTGTTGTCGAAGGAGTTTCGCTCTCCTCAAACAGCACAACCATGTCTCTCTCCCCTGCTGACCAATCAACCAGTATGCTTCATTTAATTGACGTTAATACTAACCCGACAGCGTTTAACTTTATTCAAGAAATTGATCAACTTAATATTAGCATTAACAATTTTTCTTCATTCATTGAGTGCGAAAACCTCAATGATCATCTGAACAACATTGAAAATTGCTTAAAAATTGAACCTCAAATACCTAATTTAGATCTTTTTATACAACTTACGCTTTCTAATATTACCAATAAAAACTTAAGGAAGCAAATGAGTCTGATCTTGCTGAAACTCAATGATTCAAACAACTCGGTAACTACTCCTACTAAAAAGAAAAAACTTAAGATCACACAAAAGCAAAGAAAAAAATTTAGCTAAACGGCCTAATACCAGTGATCCCACTGTTATCAAGTTATCTTCCAAATTTGCTTGCCTTAACCCCGATGAAAGTCTTGGTCCTAGTGATGCAGACAACATACCTCCTGCTAAAATTGAAGACATTTCAAAAAATGTTGATAAATTACATCTGGACGAAAACAGTATGGACACAGATCTCACTAATGACCATAATATTGCTTCTTCTTGTCCTGCACCCCATACTACTAAATATGTTCCTCCAATTATAATTGACAACATACAAAATTCTACTGAAATTCTTAAGAACTTCAACCAGATTACAAATTCAAAGATTGAAGGACGCCTTTCTGGAGGTAAATTAAAAGTTTTTCCAACCACACCTGATGACTACAGATCCATACGGAAGCAAATTGATCACCTGAAACTTAAAAGTCATACATTTGAATTGCCCCAAGAAAAGCAACTTAAAGTTGTAATTCGCGGACTGCCTTCAGATCTCCCAATTGATGTCATCATGCAGGAACTCCAAATTCGCAACTTTCATCCTGAATTCATAACTCCACTTCGTAATCGTGCTGGTACCGGCAATCTACCTCTGTACCTAATAGTTCTACCAAAAATGAACAAAATAAAAGAATTTTCGACCTATCCACCTTATATTACTTTAGGGTCAAAGTTGAACCCCTCAGAAGAAAATCAGGACCCAACCAATGCTATAAATGTCAAGAATTCTATCATCATAGCAAATTCTGTACAAGAGACCCTCGATGCCTCAAATGTGCTGGACCTCATGCCACCAAAGAATGCACCAAAAGGCCAGATGAAGCTCCCAAATGCGCCCTTTGCTCTGGAGAGCATACTGCAAATTTCTCGGGTTGTCCTAAAAACCCTGCTAATTTCACTCCTGCTCCTCCCCCGAAGGTCAACGCTTGGACGGAGAGACTTAAAAAACAAGCACAACAAATGAAGCCTGAGAACTCCAACCAATTGTCTCTTCCCGCACATCAGAAGGCTTCTCTAACTCTTCCTCCTTCTTCAGATGACTTTCCAACTCTTCCTACCCAGACCTCTCACCATACTACTTCTTCCAATACTCTGCAGGCTTCCACGGAAACGCCTCCAATTCCACTCATTCTGCAACAATTAGTTGGGGTACTTTCAAATCTTTCTGTTTTAATAACTGCTCTTCAAAATCAACCAGTCAATAACATTCAATAGATCGACCAATAATTCTATCTTATGCGTGACTTGGAACTCCAATAGTCTGAAAGGAAAAATTAATGAATTACAAAATTTTATATCTGAAAATAAACCTCATGTAATTGCTCTCCAAGAAACACATCTTCGGCCAGGCGATTCCTTCAAAATTCCAAATTATATCATTTATCGCTCCGATCGTCTTACCCACAGAGGAGGAGGCACTGCTATCTGCATTCATAAAAATATTAATCATCATCAAATTCATTTTACTACAACCAGCTTTGAAAACTCTGCTATCGTTATTAACCTCAAGAATAACCTAAAAATTACTGTTGCTAGCATTTATCGCCCTCCAATTGGTAGATTCCTCACACAAGAACTTGATACAATAGCGAACTCCAATCAACAAGTACTTCTACTTGGTGACTTCAATTCAAGCATCCTGCATGGAATAATGGACGCAGCAACATAAATGGTTCTATTCTCTTCGATTGGACAAATCTTAATGCATTCAATGTTATTGCTCCTAATGATCCCACATATTTCTGCCTTCACAATCCTTGCAATAGTACTCTTGACATCGCACTTCTTAAAAATTTAAACGCCGGACCTGCTTCTTCTATCAACGATCTTTCCAGTGATCATAACCCTGTGATAGTTGAAGTCTCTCATAATTCATTTACGCCCTTCCTCAATAGCATAATCACAACTACCAATTGGAATATTTTTACTAAAATTCTCTCTCAAAGCATTCCTGGTAATCCAGTCATCTCCAATATTCAAGATATTGACAAATTAATTGATAAATTTAACTATGCTGTTACTTCTGCTATCAACCTTGCTAGCAAATCTAAAGAACTCAGTACACCACACCAAAAACTTCCGACTGAAATCACCTCTAAAATTGCGGAAAAAAACAGAATTCGAAAATTATGGCAAGATACCAGGTTTCCTCCGTTCAAGCAATCCGTCAACAAGCTTCAAAAAGAAATAAAGCAAATGATTCACAAATTAAAAAATGACAGATGGAATGAATTTTTATTAGGCCTAAATCCAGAAGATAATTCTCTCTTCAAAATTAACAAACATTTTACCAAAAAATATCCCAAAATTCCTCCACTGGTTGGATACTCAGGTCTTATATTCTCATCTTCTGATAAAGCGAACTCTTTTGCTGAAAACCTTGAACTCTCCTTTCAAGAAAACACTGAACCTTGCGATTACTCACAAATTGAGCATGTTGAAGATACAGTAACTTCCTTTCTAGCTGATCATCAAAATTATCATAACAATATTTTTTTCTCCATCTGACATAATTAACTTAATCAAGAATCTCAACATTCGGAAATCTTCTGGACCTGACAACATTCCAAATAAAGCCTTAATGTGTCTCCCCCTTAATGCCATTACTCATCTTGCAAAAATCTACAACAGCTGTACTAAATATCACTACTTCCCTCCTATCTGGAAAAAAGCAAATATCATCATGTTCCCTAAACCTGGCCAAGATAGGAAATTTCCTCAAAATTATCGGCCCATCAGTCTCCTTAGCTGTGTAGGAAAACTTTACGAAAAACTCTTAGTGAAACATATTACTTCTTTTTGCGATAAAAATTCCATAATTCCAGCAGAACAATTTGGATTCCGTCAACATCACTCAACTTGTCATCAACTTCTACGTGTCACCAATATCATCACTGAAGGATATAACTATAAATTTTTTACAGGAGGTGTCTTTCTAGATGTCAAAAAGCTTTCGATCGATTGTGGCACAATGGACTGATCTACAAAATGATCAAACTTCAATTTCCAACTTGGATCACACTTATCATTACAAATTATCTTAAAAATAGAACCTTTCAAGTTCGACTTCATAATGAATTCTCCAAAATCGGTCGTATTTGTGCTGGTACACCTCAAGGAAGCGTGCTAAGTCCTATTTTCTACAATATCTTTACCTACGACTTTCCTCAGTGCACTAACATTTCCACTTGCCTATTTGCTGACGATTCTGCTGCTCTTGCCCAAGGTGCTTCTATTCTTTATGTCATCAATACTCTTCAAAATTTTCTGAATATCCTAGAGGATTGGCTAACTAAATGGCGCATCGCAATTAATGTCTCTAAATCTCAAGCTATCATTTTCCGAAAAGGACACGCCAGACAACCATATATTAATCTCTCCCTTTTTGATCAAGAAATTGAATGGGCAACTAATATTAAATATCTCGGCTTAATTATAGACAATAAACTTACGTTTCGAGCTCATATTCAAAAAATCAAAGAAAAATGTTGGAAAAAATTTTATCTCACTCTACCACTCATTAATAAATTTTCTAAATTAACTTTGTCAAACAAACTTCTTCTCTACAAACAAGTTCTTAGGCCTATCCTTACCTATGCTGCCCCAATCTGGGGTCTAGCTGCACAATCTAACAAGAAATCTGTACAAATTATTCAAAACAAACTTCTTCGTATTATCACTGGTGCACCCTGGTTTGTCCGCAACTCTACAATTCATCATGATTTAAAAATTGATTCTATTGACAACTATATTACTAAACTTTCTAGAAATTTCTTCAATACCATTGCTACTCACGAAAACCCTCTCATCAAGGCACAAACTATATTTACGCAATTGAATGGAAAATACAAGTATCCTTTCTCTACTTCTAAATGGAATCGAAGCCTCAAACCACCATAATTTCCTGCTCACTTATCGCTTTTTAGATATTTTACTTCAACGCATATTTACTGATCATAAATTTCATGTTACGTTTCCATCACCGATGATTTACATTTTCCTTACTTTCTTCTTTTTTTTCTCTCAATTCATACGATTACTATTATCTATTTATCATGACTTTTCTTTCCTACTGCCTTCACATACCATTGAGTAGATGAACGCTTCGCGTTCAGGCACTCGACATCTGTATTCAACAATGATGATGAAAATAGCTTTTATTGATAATATAGTTCTTCTTGAAAGCTGTTTGATGACTTGTAAGTAAGGATCCTATCAACAGATAGTTGATCCATTCCGTTATTTTTTTTTTTACTCAGAAATTCTATTTTTCACGTGAGAATGCTTTGTAATAGATAAGTTTTTAAAAATTACTTAATATTCTCGCATGTGGCTTTATTTCCTTTTCTTATATTAACATGTCAGGCTTTGCTGAACAAATAAGCTTTGCTGGCAAATAAGACAGAAGCACTTCAAGCATAAACTTCTTGTAGGCTCTAGCAAGGTTTTATAATATCATTAACTTCAAATTATTGTTTTATTATGAGTAATATATTATATTATGAAAAGTTATACAGTTTTGAATCGAATTAATAATTCTCAAAAACAACCAGGAGATGTTTAGATTTCCATCAGATAGCATAAAAAATTTGTATTACTATAATTATTATCATTTATCATTTAAATACGTGGATACTGGGATCAGAAATATAGCTCTGCTGTATATTAATTTAATTTATTCCAAAAATTGTATAAACTTTTCTGTTACATAATGCATTCATAATTCAACATTGTTTTCAATTTTATAAAACATATTTCAACGAACACTTGCACAGTCTTAAAGCAAGCTAACAATCAAATCTATGTCAATATTTTTACAATTTACAAACATTATCACGAATTTATAATGCTTTGCTGTTTAAATTTCA
Organism: Caerostris darwini; assembly: GCA_021605075.1. Taxonomy (NCBI): domain Eukaryota; kingdom Metazoa; phylum Arthropoda; class Arachnida; order Araneae; family Araneidae; genus Caerostris; species Caerostris darwini. Next base: position 138,797 of record BPLQ01002691.1, read on the forward strand.
TTATAATGTTAGATTTCGTTATTAGAGACCCTTATAATACACACTCCTTGTCAACAGCAGTTTGTCCTTAAGGTATTTTTTATTTTTTATTTTTTTATTTTTAGACAGTATAGTAGTAATTATTCCCCAGACAGTATTGTTCTGGAGCTCGGTGCCATATGCTCCATGCGAAATTTGCCAGTAGGTAGACGGCCTTGTCCAACAATGGGTCTATGCGCCAATGATGATGAGGAGGAGGACGAATTATCTCATTGTGATTACAGGAGCTTAATTCAAAATTCCATTGCATTAAGAAAATACTAAAATTTGCTTTATAAAAAAATAAGATGATGTGAAAAATACAAAACAAAGTCATAAAAGCCTGTCTCTTCTAAAAAAAGTGCACTATAACTGCTGTTTTGAAAAACGAATAGACTGGTGGACATTGACAATCTAAGGAGTTATCCGATTTTTCTACAATACGATACAACTACTCTTTGAAATCCTCCATCAAAGGATTAACCTACCTCATAATATGATTTTGTGAACTGATAGATTTGATCTGTAGTTTTTGTAGATAAAATAAAGTCATAACAACTTAATGCTTAATGTGACTGTGAACTTTACAAAATTGCAATTCGTCTCTTATCGAAAAACTGACCAAACAAAATTTTTTCTCCTTCTAACAAGAACACGTAGAAGTCTTTACTACTGTGCCCAAAAAGTAAGACCAATTTTTTTTTTTTCAAAAACTCTTTATTTATTCTTCCAAGTTTATTTCATCGCCTTCAAAGTAATCCCCTCCGGACACAACACACTTATGCCAACTTTTATTCCAGTCCTCAATGCATTCTAAAAAGTCATCGCAGGGATGGCCTTCAACGCACGCTGTGATTCACGTTGAATATCTTCAATCGACTCAAAACGGTGTCCCCAGAGTAGTCTTGTGCAGTGTGAGCTAGCGCATTCAGTGTTTTCGATACCAAGCGAGATTTGACGCGTTTGAGGCCCAAAATGGAATTGACCGATCCTTTTGAAATTTTAGCATCAGCAGAAAGGTCTCTAATTGTAAATCGACGGTTTGTAAGCAGCAAATCTTTAATTTTTTGGACGTGAGCTTCTTCGGTTGAGGTTGATGGTCGACCAGGGGGCTCTTCGTCTTCAACGCGTTCTCTGCCTTCTTTGAACTGCTTATACTACTTCTAAACATTTATTTCCGATATAGAAATGCTCACCGAATGCCTTCTGCAACATTCTATACGTTTCCGCAAACAAAATTTAATGCAAGCTCTTTGCTCAATTAATTCACATTTCAAAAATGAGCCGGAATCAGTTTTAGCGTCTCACAAAGCCAAGCGTAACTCAAACACTAATGAATATTTTGACGTCAAATTTCACACAGATGTCAAGGACCGTGGCAGCAATCTAAAAAAGAAAAAAAAATTGAAATTCCATAAGGCCCGGGAATTTTAAATTGAGAATTGGTCTTCATTTTTGGACACAGTAGTACATTCTAATTCAGACAAAGATAAGGAACGAACAATCATAGTCAAGCTGGTATGAAAGCTTACTGTTTATTTGCGTGCTTCCATAAAATGATTTATATATAAGATCAGCCAGAAAACAGAAGCAAGAAAAAGTCCATGAAGATTTCACTAGTCGATAAAACGATAAATTCAGAGATTGCATTAGCATGTCCTGTTGAAATAAAAATTACCTATTAGTTAACAGCTGTCCGGTGATATGTGCGTTTGTTTATACAGCAAAACCTAAAGTTATAGCTATAGCTTCATTTCGGGATATTTTTAACGAAAGCTGTAGACTGATTCTATTTTCGCGCAATTTCTTAGTATACTTATTTGCTTTAATTGAAATTGTTTTTGCTAGTTAATAGTCCTAAGTAGATAATCACTATTTGCGTCTTTGTACTATTTGGTAGTAGATCTTAATATTTAATGTTCGGTGGATTAACAATTTGCTAAAGATTTTCTTGAATTAATTCATATTGCTGCTATTTCGAAATTTGAAGATTTAGAAAAAAAACTCTGACTTGACTTAGATGAGGTTTACCAGATACATCACTTAATTTATCTTAATTGGAAAAATTTGGTCCGGTGGGCCTGGTGAATTGGGATTCCAATTTAAGAGCGTTTAGTTTGGAACGTAACAAGAGTTGTCGAATCGAAAGGCTCAGTGCCTATACTGGGATTGAGTATAAGAAATATTGTTCCGTTGGCCTCGAAGAAGTTGTAAATTCGCCAGATGCTACAGTTTAAAATTGTGGTAGCATACTATAGGTGCAGTTTAGCATCTACTTTTGTAATGCATTCTAAGTAACTCCGAAATCTCCCTTTCTAGAGTCGAACGAGTTAGGGAAAAGTATTCGAAAACAGGCGTACAAATTTCAACATTTATGAATTGGTATTTTCTTTCTCCTGTAATAGCACTATTTTCCTTTAGTCTGCTTACTATAAAGCGCGTTTATTAAAAATTAAAAAGAATGCTGTTGATATTCAATGTCACCGGAATACATATTTCAATCATTTGTACCTTTAATTCAAAATGAAGCATGAAAAAGTGTCAATTTTCAGCTATTTGCTAGTTGATATATGATTGCAAAGAAATCAATTAGTTACAAAAAATTTTTTTGATATCTAAATTCATTCAGTATTTAAATATTTATACGCAAAATACTATTATTTCTATTTTAATATCACAGAAATTGCAATTTCTGATTCTATCACAACTTCGGATGTAAATATAGTTGCGTTTTCTTAAATGTTATCGTCTTTTTCCTTTGATAATTGCCTGACATTGATCGAAACCAAATAATTAAGTGTGAATTGTAAGGTAAAAAATCCAATGCTTTTTTTTATAAATCGAAATATGATATATTGGGACATTTGTTACTAAGTGAAGAATCTCCAGTATTAATGAGAAGTGTTCTAAGCAATCCCACTATTTTATCATTCACTTTTAAATTGAATTTTTAATTAGAAGAATTGTAGATTATATTAACAACACAAAATGTGCTTTAAAGCAACTTTTATGTGTAATATGTTTTGGTACCGAATCGTTAATTTTTTGGACATAAGCTTCGTCGGTTGAGGTTAATAGTCGACCAGAGGGCTCTTCGTCTTCAACGCGTTCTCTGCCTTCTTTGAACTGTTTATACCACTTCTAAACATTTCTTTCCGATATAGGAATGCTCACCGAATGCCTTCTGCAACATTCTATACGTTTCCGCAAACAAAATTGAATGCAAGTTCTTTGCTCAATTAATTCATACATTTCAAAAATCACCGGAATCAGTTTTAGCGTCTCACAAAGCCAAGCGTAACTCAAACACTAATAAATATTTAACGTTAAATTTCACATAGGTGTGAAGGACAGTGTAGCAACCTAAAAAAGAAAAAAAAATTGAAATTCCATAAGCCCCGGGAATTTTAAATTGAAAATGGGTCTTACTTTTTGGACACAACGGTATACATCCTCTTAAATTAAATTTATGACTCACTTTATTTTTTGTATTTCTTATTGCATTTTATTTTCAACAAACACTGATGAAAAGATAACTCATGTTTTTTTTTTTTTTTTTTTTTTTTTTTTTTTTTTTTGAGATTTCATCTATTTAGGCGTTCGTTCTACGTGGAAAGAAAGGTGAAAAGTGCAAAGAAATCAAGAAGAAATATGAATCGCAGACGAAAATTACTGATAACAATTAAAAATAGCGGTTTGACAAATTGTAAAGAAAAGATTATTGTGAATAAATATTTATAAATAAAAAAAAATTAGAAAGTAAAATATAAATAAGCTTACATAATAGAATATTTGAAAGAAACAAAAATATATTTAAAAATATTGCAATCATATAAGATTAAACAATTTAATATTTGAAACAATTAACTTTAATTTAAATGTAATTAATTTTTTTAACAATTTTCTTAACAATTGTTATAAAAACAATTTTTTTAACAATTGAAGAACATTTCAAATTCAAGCTAGACGATGGCAGAAAATAGTTTTTGTTTAATTAAAAAAGAACTAATTAGTATATGTTAGTTATTTTTTATAGCCACAAGGTTAATGAACAAAAACTGAAAAGAAAAAAATTAGAACAGTAAGTGTTATAGTTTTTAATTTACATTAGAATACCTTGCATACATACACACAAACATTCATTTTTATATATAGATAGATAACAGCTCTTTCATTATCTCTTATTCCAATATGACAACGAACATGTGTGAAATCCATAAAACAATTTCCCCCAATGCAATTTATTGTCCATAAGGAATATTGAGAAGCTAGCATGCAGGAAGGTTCGTGTTCCATTGCAGCCACTGATTTCAGAAATAAAGAGATTTGATGATGATTATAACAATGTATGTAAAGCTTCTCGCATCGATAGTCAAGCTGGCTGGTGGGAATTTTTCCAGTTTTCTCCTATATAGAACGCAAATGCGTGACAGTTACCCATAAAAGTCATCATCTTCTTCCCCTCACCAGTCGGTAGGCATTTCGTGCCATACATAAGTGGAATGCTAGGCTTATCAATGTTCAATAAAAAAAAATTCCCTCAATGACGTTTGATTGATTGTGTTCTGTGACGTTTTATTGACTGTATACTCAGTGACAGTATTGATTGGCTGTATATCAATAACATACGGAAGAAAATCTAATGATGATAAGCAATTGTATAAATTGGAAACTAGCGTCTTGGAGAGGATTTATAAAATTTTTACAGAAAATTCACAACTACGTTATAAAGAAGAAAAAGATTGTGGTTATAAGGCCAAAACTTAAGTAAACTTTTATTAAAATTATACAGTTTACTTAAAGAATAATGATACATCAGAATATGATATACAGATTAGTGGAGATACTGTTGTTTAACGTCAATGAAGGCGAACGTTGAACATTAATGACAGCTTCTGTAGTTTCTGAGAGTACAAACGAATAGAGGCGGGAGAGAGTCGATCTTATGCAACAAGATATTTGAATTTGTAATTCAAATATCGAAATGCATGCATGCGTCTGTGGAATGCATTTCTAATAACAGAATCAGCTTCTGGAAGGTACAGCCGAGGAAGATTTAGAGCTACAAATGCCACAGATGACAGGTCTTTATAGTTAATTGCAAGGAGGCATAGAATCACTACACCAATCCACCTCAAATTTACTTTTGTACCTACCACTAGAAGATTGGTAACCAGAACAACTATGCGCAAAAGTCTTTACGAAGGGCTGTTGCATGCAAGATATCCAGTATCATTTGTACCCTTGACACCATGCTACGGAAATGAACGGTTTTATTGTGCAGAAACGTATAAAGAGTGCAATCTAATGGAGATCTGTATATTTTATTGATATGTCCAAATTTTGTTCACAAAGTGACTTAAAAAATATTTGGCCTGGCGGGAGCCAAAAACACGTAATTATCCCAGCCATAGATAAATTTGGTGGGTCCATTGTATGTGTGTGTACAAGTATCTCTTCTGACGGCCGTACGCACTTTTATATCGTCTCCAGAAGCATCTTTATGCTTAGTTATAAAAGACGACATTAATAGTTTGACCTTACGCAGAGGAAGTTGTTAACTTCTTCCTTCTACTGCAGGGATCTCCAACCTTTATGTACCTTAGAGCACATTCTAGAATATCAGTGGGGAAGCGGGTACATTAATTCTTTAAAAGCAAATTTATAGCTTGGTTTAATTTTGCTAATAAAAATAAAGTTGCATAAATGAAACACTAATTAATAAATTAATAATATAACATTTTAATAAGTAATTCATAAAGCTATTAAAATGAATTAAATTAAATGTACAATTACCTGGTCTTCACAACACACAAAATGACAGGTACAAAAAATAATAATGAAAGATTCATGTATTGTAAAAATCGTCAATGGGCAACAACATTAAGATGAATTTCGAAAAGATTTTAATGGAGAGGTCGTGCTTCGCAAAACATCAGTCTATCAGAAATGCTTCTGATTGGCTGGAGATCAGACGATCTCTACGAGCAGCATGTTGACATGATGTTATTAAATACATACCATAGGTCTACGAGCATACAGACCTACAAAGTGGAATCGGTTTCTAATGGTTTGACTTGAAGCTGCAATTCCAGTGAACGACTGAAGGTCATGTAGGAGAAGAATGACATTGTTTAAGTTGGTTTCTTCTGGCCGTTGGTCTCAAGTATAGATCCATATTTGGCTCTGTTGCTCGTCTTTGACCTTATCTTGGTCTTTGGTGTGCATTTCTAGTCTCCAAAAAACGATTACAGATCCTAGAAATAGCACTTTGTGATACTCCCATGGATTCAGCAAATACGGTTATTGTTTAGTTTGCTTCAAAGCGACCAATAATTCTTCAGACTTCTGATTTGGGTAAAGGATTTTGTTCAGTCATCTCCCTCATTGATACAAAGTACACAAGGCAAGAAAATAAAATTTTTTCACTTTTTTCATTAAGTACACCGAAAGCTCATTTTCATTCACCGTCACACACACACATCATTTTGAACAGCACAGAAAAGTTTTCGCACTTCAACATTTTCCGAAGTTTAAAAATTTGCATTTTTAACAAAGTTTTTTCATTTTGCTAATAAAGATTTCAATTAAATTGTTTTTTAACAGAAAACTAACCAATGTCCTTTAATTTTTTGAGCAGTGTATTTCTCTAATTAATTATTATTTATAAAAAAATTTATGTAACATTTTATTGAGAATTTAAATATTTTTTTTTATCGTGGTTGCATAGGAGCGGGCAATAATAAAACCGTTGAAGGGTGCAATAGTGCTTGCAGGTATAGGTTTGGGGGCCAATATCCTAGACTATAATGCTAGACCACTTCTCGGTTGGTGGAGAATCATCGTCGCAAGCCGTCAATTTTGCGTATGGATTGGCTAACATGTTCTCCGTACTTAAACCCAATTGAATATGTTTGGGATGCTCAAGGCAGACGTATAGTTTGCATTTAACCCACCTTCTGCAATCCTTCATGATCTTCGAACTGCCTTGACATAGCAATGGTCTTTGCTGCCAACTGTGTTATGAAATACCACCATTTTGAGAATGGATCACTTCTTTGTAGCTGTTAAAGGTAATAGTACTCCATAGGGAAGTAGATGACAAACTGAATTCAGATAATATGCTTTTGGTATATTTTTATTTTGTATATTTTCAAGACAGATAATAAGACTATTGTTTATCTTTTGTGTTTAATTTGAGAATCACAGATTGATTATTTTTTGCAAATGAACGGAAATTTTATAATCGCAATTTTTTCTTAATTTCTGGAAACCATTGTATTTGGAAAATTTCATACATGCACTATATTATACGTACGTACATGAAAAATGGATGCATTACGTACATTGATGCGTACATGTATAATATAAGCGTAATTTTCAGAGTGATGAATTTGTAGTGCAAAAATTTGAATTTAATTTTCAAAATAGCGAAATTGGAGTTCAAAAAGCTTTATATATTGACAGAAAGAAGTTTGTGCCTTTTGAGGCATTATATAGCAATGGTTTTTTTTCCCCCCACTTACTTACTCGGCATTGAAATTATGAATATACTAGTATTACAAGAAGAATTTCATTTTGACTTTTTTATAGGATTAACCTTTAATAATGTTTACAGGTATTAAATTATTTCAAAATTTATATTTAGAAGAATTTTTGAAAATTAAAAATTTTTCTAAAACTTTTTCAATTTATTTCTAATCCTATAAATTTTGTTGCTTCTTTACTTCGTGGAAGGCTACAGGTGTTATGTAACTTTCTAGCAATTTTAAATTTCTTCATTCTACTATTGTAATTTTTACGGTGCCATCTAGTGACGAACACGTGCACTGCCAACAAGGTAGAATACAAAGAAGGAGTAACTTCATTAAGAGCCTCCCATTGAGAAGTAAAATTTGACGTCACAGTTGAGTGCACACACCGCAAGACGTTGCTCTGCCCAAGGGCTGTCAAGGTAAGAAACTGGGCCGCCAACACTCGAGTGAAGAAAAACACAACTGTCAAAACCGCGCTGGGCATCACAGGATCTCTTCGTGTGCTCCGAAATGCCGATTCGGGATAGCTGAGCTTTTAGGGAGGTGAGTAACCACTTAGTTCTTCATAGTAAAAAAAAATATATCTCAGGATTTGTAATTAAAAGGAAGGGATTTGTACATAATAAGGATTTGTATTTAAGTAAGCAACTTAAGTTAAAATTAAATTAAATTACTCTCATAAATATGTAAATCTTTGTAAATTTAGAGTCCGTCTTAAAATTATTATTATTTTTTACACCAATAACTTAACCTTTAACTTAATCTTTAACTGAACCTTAAACTTAGTCTTTAAGCTTGGGAAAGCTGCCATTACATGATTTGTAAATTTCTTGTATGCAGAAGTCAGACTGAATAAAAATTTGAGCTAACAGATTTTAACAAGTCATGTCTTATTTACTAAATGGCATTATTTTTATTTACACTTACTATAGATAGTAAGCCTATAAAACTGAAGACAATAATTTCTTGATAAATATCAGACTGCATGGTTTTTTAAAATTCAGTTAATTTATTCCGTTTCAAGATTCAAATAAATTAATATTTTCTTTATTTAATTTGATACAATATTTTGAAATATATTCTTTTGTAGAGTTATAAACTTGAATGATTCCAAATGAAATCGTCTGAATTTGCACAATATTTCTAAGATTCCTGGTTTACAATCTTGAGTTTAATTGAGAGTTACTTACTTTACATGAAAACTGTTCAGAAATGTATAAATGGACATATAAAGATAATCGTGTACATGAATTTGTATAATTGAAAGTTCAACAGTTGATTATAATTTTAAATAATAGCATTGGAAAAACTAATTAAACAAGAATTTTAACACCTTGTTAAGCAAGAGAACAATATTCAGATTACGATTCTTGTTAAGATAGAGAACGATATTTCATTCAATTAAACAATGATGATTGGGATATTATTTAATAATTTATTTATTTTGGCAACTATAATATTTTTTACAAGAATTTACTTTTTGAAACTTGTTTCTAAGTCAATTGATATTCTGTAAGTACCAGTAGAATGAACTTATAAATTTTTAAAAACGTATTGCAACATTTATATTGTACATTTGAAAATACATTGCACATATACGAATATACTGTATATTTTTAAAATGTACTATGTAATTAACAGTGAGGGATACAATTTTTCTATTATTTTGTTGCTAATTTTTTTTTTTTTTTTTTTTTTTTTTTTTTTTTTTTTTTCATTTTACAAAGCAATGAATTTTAAACGAGAGAAAGGTTCATAATGAAGTGGATTAAGTATAAACAAAAATAAACTGATCTACTTTTTTTGAAGAAATAGTCAAATCTCACAGATATTCTAATAAATGCATTACTGTTTCCTAACTATTAATAATTCAATAGTCAATTAATCATTCAATTCGTATGGTTGGCAAACAAATTAAACAAATTAGTAATAATCGAGCAGTTACATTTAAAGAAGAAGATGATATTTTAAAAAACACGCATATTAAAAAAGAGAAATTAAAATTAGTTTATTATTCATAACTTCAAAGTAAAACCAAATAAATTAATCCGACTAAAATGATAAAGCTATCTTTTAAAAATGTTCAATTATTGATTAACTTAAGAATAAAAATATTTAAAATAAAATAAAGATATTGATGCATTACAGAAAAATAAAGAACGCATTAGAATTGTTTGTTAAAAAATCGATTTTATGATTTCTGTTTCTATATTGTTAAAAACAATGAATGATATTTTACTTATATATGTAAACCATAATATGTAATTTGATGTAACCGTAATATATAATGTAACTGTATACCACAACACACTAGTATTTAGAAATAAGTATTTCCTTAGCTTTTACTTTTTCATGTAAAGAATATTTTTGTCGGAAGCTTAGAAATGCAAAGAAACATAGATTGCGTATATTAATAATTTGATAAATTTTTTGCTTTCTATGGTTTTCTCAATTGTGAAGCCACATAATTACATTTACGATATACTACTTTGATTATTTTAAATAGTTATGCTTCGTTACTTTTTACGTTTTTCAGCTTATCTTTTTGTTTTTCTAAAAAATGTTAATCTACTAGGATGTAGACGTTTTAGAATAGTAATTAAATATATTTTGCTTGATTTATTCTAAGTCTCATAAAATTCTAAATGTTATAGAAAATAATTAAACATATCATTTCAGTTTTAAATAATAAATATAAACAGCCCCCTCTTCCAATTTTAGTCACGTTGCGGATTTGAAGTCAAATTCTAATTCAGAATTATTTCAGAAACAGCATTAAAAAATATGAAGAAAAGTATCTCATTTATTATTTTCAGCTAAATATAAATAAAATAACTGATTCATTGTTAATTCTGTGACTTTATGAAAAAAGAAAAATGGGATGCAAAATTTATCTTAATTATTTTTCAAAATTGTCAGTTGAAAAATACTTTAACAAATAAAATATTTATAAGAATATTGATAAGTTTGTCTTTAATTCGCTTAATCACTAACTTTTTTCTTTACTTTATTACTTGAAAGAAATTACTACAAATACGGAATTTTTCTCAATGTTTTAAAAAAAATCTGTTATTTTAATATTTATTCCAACATTTTTCTATTTGTTAAATATATGTAGTAGTACTTTAAATATTCAGAACAGGCTACGATCAGATAGCTACAAATTGGACGTGTGGGAATTTTATAGAACGATCACTTCATATCTTTTGATAAAAGTTTTATTAATTTTAGATAGGAGTTTATCACACAGCAAATATTAAAGAAAAAATAAATCGCATGCTTACGAAAAGCAAAATAAATTTAAGCAAACAAAAGACTGTTTTTAAAAACAAAGAACATATGCTCTCTGTAGATGTAACACATCTGCTTCACGATCGCTAGATTAAACGCGACCCACTCAGTACGATAACCTTGATTTCCAAGACTCTTAGAAAGAACCAGAAACATCTTCAATTAGAAGGTAGAATAGTGAGTTAGAACTCACGGATTCTATCTTTTTGGGCGGGAAACTCTTAATGGCAATACCTTTTTGCAGTTCTCCTGTTACGATCTTAAAATTTTTAAGTTCTGTTATGTTTAGTTTACAAAATGTTATTTAACATAAGAATAGGTGAAATCATATTTTTTTAAAAATTATTCGGAGAGTGTGAAAAAAGAAAAACTTGTCTAGATTTGGCGTGAAAAATGTGATATTTACATGATTTTGTAACTAAATCAAGCTAGATTTTTTTTTATTCATAAGAACTTTTATTAACGTAGTCAATTTTATCATATAAAGTTCCCCAATTTTATAACAGAAGACTTTTGATTTCAAAAATTTAACTCACTGTGAGGGTAGAGTAATGAAAGAATATTTAATAATTAGTTTATAGTTTTAGAGACTTAAGGAATTATCTAAATTTCATGCTTAGAAACACTTTTGAATATTAATTATTCGAATAGAAGAACATTTTCGAACTTTATTTCAACTTTTTTGTTTGAGATTGTGAAATATGGATTATTTTTTAAATACTTACTGTAGGGTTTCAAAAATAATTACACAAGTTTGAAATTGTTTCAAAAGCTAGGTAAGTTCAATTTTTCCCAAGTAAACCAAAATTTTCGAAAAATTAAGGAAAAAATTGGAAGAACTGTGATTGTGAAAGTCCTATTTTCTGTATTTTAATTAAATTTAGCAAAAAAAAAAAAAAAAAAAAAAAAAATCAAATAGTGCTTTACAAATAAAGCTCAAAAGAAAAACAGTAGGGTTGATTTCTGTGTAAAAATACAGAAAATGGAAATCGAAAGACATATCTGAGTTCAGTAAATGATCAGTTACAATATGGAGTGTGATTACCTCTAACAGCTACACAGGCACGACAGGGAGGTTTCGTGCTCAAAATAATAGCGTTTATTACATCAGTTGACAAAAATGCCCATTTCTTGCTGAGGCAATTTAAAGGGTTACAGAAGACGAGCTAAGTGCAGCAATGCGTCTTTTCATAGAAGTATAAATAGATTAATAACAGTAGTATAATAGCCTAATAACAGTAGTGTAATAGTTCAATAATAGTAGTATAATAGTCTAATAATAGTAGTAAAATAATCTAATAATAGTACAATAGTGTTCTCAGGAAAGCAATTCTCTACCAAACTAACTCTATGCTGTCTAGCGTTATCGTATTGTAGGATAAAGGAGTCACCAAATGCAACTGCTTAAAGACAAAGAATGAGGGATCAAGAATGTCGTCTCTATATAAATGTGCTCTTGAGACGATATATAGATTAGGCCATCCATGAAGATACTTGTCCATATATAAATGGTGGACCTAGAAAATCTGTTTCTTTTATGGATATGACTGGGTTAATAGTGGATTCCTGGCTACCGACAGATTAGCAATTGCATTTAAGACTTCATCGGTCATCGGTTAAGACTTCATTGCTAAAACGATGGAGGATATTCTGAATTTATTTAAATTTTTATACTATTAGATGATTAATTCTTTTCAAAACAATGATTAATGTTGCATTACGTAAATGACAAAAAAAAATTAGAATTTGCTTATTAGATCCCGATAATTTGACTGCATAATTCAAACTGCGGATTACGGCAAATCACATAAAGTAAAGAAAAGAGAAGAAATGTGTTTTTAGAATGCTTCTTCTTATGGGTGCGTTGTAATAATATTACATGCCATAATATTACTTCTGAATTTGTGAATAAATTTTCAGATTCGCAATTTGTTTTTTATTGCTCAACAGCCCTGGTTTGTATAAAATATCTTCTGAAAGTCTATTGCAGAATAACCTATTCTAGGTTATTATCTTCCAGTTTTCATCTTTCAGATTTGTGATAATCAAATTCACTCTTAGACCATTTTCAATGCAGTTGTTATAAGTTATTTAGTGGGTTCAATCATAGAAGAATATATAAGCATAAATAATTTTTGTTGTAATTACACGTACAATTATAGCACACTTTCTTACTTTTTTTACTTCTTCAGGGACACGAATGGTCAATGTGTTCTGAACATTGGAACTATCTACTCATTAACAACGAGTTCATAAAAATCAAATAGTATGCAGTATCTTACATTAAAAATAAATTTAACTTGCTTCTTTTTTCTAAAATAATATTACTTTCGGAGGAACCTCAACTCTTTTACTTCACTATTCGTTGAAACATTCCTGCAGCTTTTTACATAAACTCTCTTATTTCAGAGATTTTCCGTATGAACTGGAGATCTTCTATGAGCAATTCCAGAATAAAATGTATGAATGAAATTATTTATTTATCAGTATGGTGAAATGTAACTGAAATTTTGATGAGAGGCGAGGATTAACGTGGGCAGTGGAGATAGATCGGAATAACTAGAGCAGATCGATTAAAAAGAGCAATTCTCCGGAGACAAATAGCTTTTCCCCAGCGTAGCCTAATTTCTCTCTATTGGCCGCTCACATAAAGGCGAACTCGAAGAGCAAATAATTAGGTTGATGAAAAGAACGGAGTGGGTTTTCACTCCTTAAAAAGCATTTGTGTTGAAAGCAAGAGCATTCATTTGAAAGATCTTTCAAAGGCAGAAAACATTCTGATTAAAAGTGAAATTGAGTTTTTTTCTTAAGGATCTTGGTACACAGTCCAATACTCCTATTATCTTTTGCTTTCATTAAAAATTCAGTTAGGCTTTAACTTCAGCAATGAATCCATAGATTTTTATTCCAAATGTTCATTTGCTTTCGAAATTTAGCGTTAAATGAACTATTTTTTATTTCATTTGAAACAGTCTTGAAATATCATGTTGTGCTGCTTACATGAAAACTTTTTTGTATGTGCCCAAGTTTTAATCACTTCAACGTTTTTAAAAATAAATCTATAGTTGAAACTTTTTATGTTTGATTAAGAAGTATTTCAATGTTCAGATAACTTATTAGAATATTAGTTCAGTTTAAACACTTCATACAGCATTGCTAGTTACATAATGTGGATAAAATTGAACAACTTATACATAAAAAAATCTAAGATTATAATCTAAATGAAGTAAAGAAACTAATTTTAGTTTAGGATGCTTCTTTTCATGGGAATTTTGTAATCATAACATCTATGATGAGATTACTTCTGAATTTGCGATTAATTCGGAAGCAATTCATAAAGTTTCTCGAAGTTGTAAAGTGAATTAATGACATTTTAATAATTATAATTTTGCACATATTTCAAAATAAAAGTAAACACAATTCGTCTCGTGAATCTAAAGTCCTGACGTCTTCTACCTTTTGAAACGAGATATTTTTACAAAACTTAAACTTAATAAAAACAAACATAAAAAATTTAAATCACAGGGGAAATAAGTACAAAATAGTAAATAATTTAAAGTGGTGGAAAAAAATGACAAAGTATGCAAAAAATAATACTGGAAAATTAAAAAAAAACAATCCATGCAAATTTAAATTATATTAAGGATCTTTAATAAAAATCACTACTTACTTTGGTTTCGGATCAAGAACTTTTGAAATTTAGTATGCCTAATACTACAGAAGCTCAAATGAAATGCGAAGCATTCAAGATAATTATTAAGACTATTTTATAATCACTAATGCTGTATTATGTTTTCAAATAGTGCACACATTGACATTCTAGTTCTGCACTTCTTTGATCCAACGAAAAGACTTTTCGGTCTACGGATTTATCATACCCTTCCCCGGCATAGGCAAGGAAATGTTTTGTTTTTTCCATCCATCATCAGGATTCGAAGCAATCTCTTCCTAGTATAGCAACTTAACATGTTCCGCCAAGCCACATCGGTTTATACCAGCTAATGATAAGGTATAGAATTCATTGTGAAGCAGTTTAAAATACCTGCTTACACTGGAGTGCTATAAAGATATCAGTATTCATGTCTTAAGTTGGTTTCATATGAAAAATGTGTACATTACAAAATTCCTAATACCATAGCATCTCTGAAGTTCTAAAAACATACTAAACTTATAGTTCGGTCACCGATTGTATGGAAAGGTAAACATCCGGTTTAAAAGCGGAAATGGATGAATCGATTTTATTAGGGGTACTAATCAGATATATGCAGCGCAAAGCAGTTTTGAAAGAAAAAATTGTAACAGTCATGTGGAATTTTTTTCCATCTAAGCTTTCTTTTCGTATTATTTAATTTAAAATTTCAATTATTAAAAATTAAAATTATTTTATTGCAATTAAAGTCATTCCGAAATGACCTTTCGTCTCAATTACTCCGCTGTGTTTGAATCTGTCCGACTTGGTCACTTACCAGTTTTCCAGACAATCGGTGATCGAACTATACCACACAATAATGTTGAATGTGAGCAAGTTTTTAATACTGATAAAAGAAATAGAATTGTGTTCCACCCTTCGCTTCTTCTATGATTGCAAAATATCGTGAGAATGAATTGCAGAATTTCAAGATAACAAGTTCACGAAGCCGAATTTTCGAAAATTTTCTTTATAAATGCAAAATAATCAACCGTAAACAAGTTCAACCATAATAAAAATAATCAATCGTAAATTTCATTTGATTTTTTTTCACTACAAATTGTGTTACCTTGCATATATTACAAATTATTCTGTTTATGTTTAGTAACAAAATAAAAGTCTTTTTTCTGAAAATTTTTTTCAAAAGATTTTCTGATACTAAAAATGTGGAAGCCAGTAGACAGGAGTCATTTTCCATGAAAAAAACTGATCCTTTTAAATGAACCGAAGGAACAAAATTTATACTTTATCTAAATTTCAACCTGACACGACAATTCGTTTAGTACTAAATGCATATTCTATTGTTATAAGACTGTTATTCTCGACTGTAAGAGACTTGTCTCGACTGTATAAGACCGTTATTCACAAAAAATTAATGTATAAATTTTTCTACTGTTAAGTATAAGTTAATTCCCGATGAATTATTCTATTTACTTAAATGCTAGATATATTTGCAAAAATATAGTTTAAATAAAATTTTGGAAGCAATATACGTTGTGTCCTATCAATTCTATATTGATGGTTGGTTTGAGTTTTATGGCATAAGGACCAGATTTGGTCATACTACGACCGGTAATTCTATATAGAGGAATAGAGTTTAAATATGGTTTTATTTAAACATATATGTCTAAGCAAATAGAAGAATATAGAAATATATTTTTCTAAATATACACTACAGATATGCATGAGATGCCTCATGGTTTGAAACAAAAAACTCTGTTATTTACTATTATATCACAGTTTTCTCTGCATATTGCTATATTCAGAATACTACTTAGTTTTTGTCTTTTTATAAGGGTGTTATCATAAATATAACGCTAACAGCAATTTTATCCACCTAAGCCTATACAACAGCTTTTATGGAAAAATAACAAAAGGTTTTTAGGGATATCTGTCAATTATTTAAACCTAATATTTTCTAAAATGTATAAAAAGTTACTTATATTACTAAACTCTATTGATATAACTATATTTATATATATTAAACTCATTGCATCTTTGAAATCAGTGTCTCAGGCACGCTTCTTTGGAAGCTATCTAATTTTTTTTATCGGGATTGCATTATTATTCTAACGAGCATTCTTAATTTTTTAATTATACATTTTTGCTAGGCAAGTACTTAAACGTGACTTCAGTTGTAATTATTTTTTATTTTGAATAACCCTTTCTCTTTTACACTTGTGACAGTTTCATATCTTTTGAGCGTGATCGTTTTCTGGAATAGCACTAGAAATGTTCCAGAAATGTTTTGTTTAAGATATTTTTCCTTGTCTTTTTATTTTCAAGGAATGTAGAAAATATTTTATTCAAATGTCCTTTCATAACCTTACGTATTTTATAGAAAAATTTATTCCAATTTAATACTTTAAATTCCAATCTAGTATTTCTTAACTTCGATTTATAAGCTTCGAAGTCAATATTTTACTAAACCATGATTTCTCTTTTAGTTTAATCAAACCCACAATTTAAGAAATTTAAGTAACTTCAAGGGGAAATTTCTAGATCTAGATTTTAAATTTTACTTCACAAAAATTGTTAATTATAAAATGTATTCCGTTATTAAGTTAAGAATGCAATTTTAATGTAAATTTAAAATTAACAGAAAAGGTACAGAGTAGTAATGAGAAAACTTCGAGAAAATTTATGAATTTACAATCACAAAATATCAGGATATTTACATGAGGGGAGGGGGTATGCATGCCTTTTTAATAATAATAAAAAAATATATTAATCTGACTGTGTCTCAGGTATTGCAGAGTACAAACCATATTTCAAAAACTATTGGTTAGTGTTAGCTGATATAATTCTATTATGAATTTCCCGAACGCGTATCCTTTATACGAGATTTTTTCATGTATTACATTTTGAGAGTTATTTTTAAGTTATAACTAATATCTAACCGTGATATAACGCTACCTCAGTGTTTCTTTACATAGTTACAAAGTATTTAGGTTTTGTAAATGAAACGAGTAATAATGTTAAATATAATATAAGTTTGGAAAATATGAGATTTAAAAAAAAAAATGCCTTTCTTTAACTTGAATTTTAAAAATTGAAGGAAAAAAACTTTTTTCAACTAAATAAACATTTATATATTTTTTTTGCAGTAAAGTAAAACCAAATGTTCTGATGAATGAATGAAATATCTTATTTGATTATTCATAAAAGGAACAATTATGCATTAATCTTCCATCTTTCTTACTTTGACACAACCAGCTGTTAAACGGTATCATCAGAAGACATTTTTTCCTGTCCTGGAGCTAATATGTTAGCACTCTACTAGTTGGAAAAAAATGGAAGCCTCATATCAATATGGAAGTTGAAGCAGCGAAAAAGTAGTGCAGAATTTGAACTGGGACATCGTTAAATGTGAAACAAATTATTTTATTAATGAATCAGCAGATTAAAAACGTAGCAAAGTCATTTGCAATGCCTTGAAGCGATGTAACAGTCTAATCCATTACCTCATAGGACATTAATCTAAAGTTGAGTGATAATTAATTCCATTTCTTCAACTAGAGCACTGCTTTATTCACTGCAACGTAAAATAAATATAGAGAAAATCTAGAAGTATAAGAGGAATCTTTCCTAAATATTCTTTATAAATCAAACTGTATATTTAACCGGTGATGCGATTTTCTTTAAAAAAAATAAACATATATTGATTTAACAACTTTCAATTCCATTCGAAACGTTTTCTAGAAAGCAAGCAACTAAAATAGTTGAAAATGTAGTGCATAAACAAAATTTCAAAATGGTTCATATTCTTTTTAAATTCTTATATTTTTCACTGGATATTTTGATTTCAGATGGACAAGATTCTCGGTTTTCTATGGTTGGATTTTTTTTAATTTCTTTTATTACCGCATTATTTTAACATTCTAAAGATACTTTTATTATCATTTTGCTGCTGTACATTTTTATTACATCACTTCAGTTTTTCAGTAATGATTTTAAAATTTTTATATGTAAGTCTAGCATTATATTACATGGAACATTAAGGGATAATAGTCCAAATTCGGAACATAAAAGAGAAGAATGATTGCGATCTTCGTGGGAAAGGATAACGGCCCTCAAGAACTTCTTGCGATTTGGTTTAGGATTTAGATTTAGTCTGCCATTTCTGAAGATATGAAGTGAAGGTTCTTTGATCTTCTGCATGGCTTACTACATCAACCCAGTTTATTTCATCTTTGTTTCCATAAGGAACTTTTGCCCCTTAGTAATTTTAAAAATTGAAAAAGAGACAGATAATTGACTTGCTAGATAATTTCGTAAATGGAACTGGCCAATAAGGATCAATAAGGCCAATAAGGATCAATAAGGCCAATAAGGATCATCTTAACAGCTCAGTAGAGTCTTGTACAAAGCAGAGAATAACCATGCATATTAATTTAGAGCTTATTTATATTTTTCATGCTGCATGGGAATCCTAAAATGAAGGGTCCTTGACAAATGCCCAATATATAAAATGGCTTTATTTATTGTATGTGGGATGAATTAGGAAAACATTTTTGGAGCCATTTCGTATATGCCAAAGTGATTGCTTAAATGTATAAGTTTATATTTTTGAACGCCTTTTTGAAAATTCAATTTTTTTTCATTGGCCATCTTAACAACCAATAGTCAACACTGTTAAATTATTTGGATTTCGTTTGTTTCATCAAATACGGCGTATGAATTTCTTTTCTGATTTTGAACCCTCTCATATATTTTATTGATTCATTTATATTCAATATCAACGTCATGACTGAAATCACAAAGATTCAACTGTGAAAAACATTCAATTCTGTACAAAGTGATCACCAAAATTTACCTTTTGTTAAAGCATTTAATGGCTTTAATAAGATAATATTAAGTTTCTTTAAGTTAAAAAATTTATCATTTTGGAATCATGTTTGTCGCTTTTGAATTAAATGGAGAGAGCACTGTCAATATCTCAGCTTAAATTATAGTATTTTACACTTAAATTCAATTAGTAATAGTTGGTTCATACTTTTATCAAAATGTCTTACAGACGTAGCAGGGAAATTTTAAGTTTATTTCTGAAATTTTTTTTCTATAACATTCTGTTTATCCCACAAAAAATAAAAAGACGGTTTAGCATTCCTTGTTACATTCAACTTAGATATTTACATGTATAATAAATCTTTAAAATTCAATTTTGTGTTAGATAAAAATTAATCATGTAAAGCTTAACCAAATGAAACTATATAGTTAAGAAAAAAAGAATTCAAATATTTTTAACATTTTCAATAATGTATACACTATAAAGTCCGCTAACATCACTTACGCTATAACATAAAGTCCACTTTCAGATTTTCACTGCACATGAAATACGCATTGATAAGTAATCCTTACATGCACATGCACACAAAAAGAAAATTTTAAAAAAGCTCATCACAAAAGATGAGAAAACAAATTATTTGACTAGCAATATGAGAAAAATGTCATTTGATGAAGAAGAATGAGCATGAGATACAGATTTTAATATATATCTACATATATGCGAAATAAGATAAAAGTTTAAGGAACTCGATGGAATTTAAATGATATTAAATTATATGTTTTAAATGACTTGACCTTAACTATTATTTGTAATGAAAAAATAATGGATATTTTTATTTTTTCTTTGTATTGTAAATACTAGGAATATTATTTTTGAAAATTTAAATATAAATTTTCTAAAATAATTAATAAAAATCTAAAAATAAATAGGAATTAATACTGCAGCTCGGTTAGTATTCTATGTGGAACTAAATTTTAAAAATTCCAAGCATTTTTCATATCGATATAATTTTAGTAAAGATTATATTTTCTAAAGGATTTCTTTACTTAGCCAACATATACCTTTTAAATGAGAGTGATTCGTTCTTAACTGAATGGGTTCAAAAACTTTTTATTGTGATGTTTATTTTGTCAAGCTCTGAACTATTCTTTTAACTTATAGAAAAAGATTGAAAATATTGTAATTTATTTATTTTGTGTTTCAATTATTTCAATCCAATTTACAAATGTTATAAAAACATTAAAATTAAAAAAAATTTAAAATAAAAAAAGTTCTGATTTCAACACATTTTACAGGAAGTAAAATATCTGCATGGCAATTTTTTAGAATAATAATGATACTTATTTGCCTTTATCTGTAATCGTAAATACTTAAATTTTCTACAATTATATTTTTTATTTTATTGTACGAAAAAAAATGTATCCAGTACAATAACTAGTCCAATTTTATTATATCTATTACCATGTCAAACTTTCGCAAATTACAGCAGATTTTCACAGATTACATTTCATGAGTTGACTCATGAGGTAATTATTATTTAACTGGTATATATGTAAGGATTTTTGTTACAAATACAACAGGAAGAAAACTTCAGAGCTCCGTGCTACATTACAATTATATTTCGTGAGACAACTTAGTCTTTCTTACGATGTTAACAACGATTTGATGAATTTTATTACAATTATGTACTAAAATGTAATGAATAATTAATTTATATTTCATGGCGTTTTCATAAAAAAAATAATGAGATAATAAAATAAAACAATGAAAAACATCATTAATAATTGTCACATTTCTGACTTATGAATTACTGAAGCTATTGAATCCTCTTATCTTCAGGAAAACAGATAAAAATATTCTACTATGTATCAATCAACTCGAAAAGCAGGCATAACTAACATGTTATATCTAATTAATTGGAATCCGTTTAATATTTATTTTTATACAATTCAAGTTCTTATTACTTCAGGACAATAAATAATTAGACAGAAATATCACCTAACAGGAAGAAGTATTCAAATACAAGTTAAGTAATATATTTTAAAGGACAATAATATTAATAAGAAATGTGTGTGTTTCATGTGCATGTGCATAAAATTTTCCCAATAGATACACATCACGGAAATCAGCAAGAAATGAATGAGTTACAGCTATGAAAAAGCTGTTGACAACAATTCTCATTATTTGGTAATTGATCGGATCCACATTCCAAAATTCTTCTTAAAACTCCGTAATATTTAAAATTTAAATCAGACTTAAAAATTTATTTTTATGTAATTTTTCTATATAGAAACTATCAGAAAACTCGGCTGCAATATGCTTCATTTCTTTTTTATTTTAACATTAGGAACTTCGTATTTCATATAGTATACCCCATCCCTACTTGACGGACTACCCGTGCCGTATGGGAAAAAAACCCGGATAATTCCTACCTACGGATTAGAGATTGGAGAATTTATAGTTGTTGTCTTAACCAATAATCAAGTTTCATCAGTTCTGAAAATAATTAATGTAACGCACGCTGACTTCGGTCAATCGAATTCTCTTCCATTCAAATCTTAACTTGCGCGCATTACGATTGACATGTTTTACATGTAAATCCCTTTTAACAGGAAAAGATTTTGAGCAAGTATATTTAAATGATTAAGCCTCCAGCTCACAGGCGATTTTGAAAAGAAACATTTTAATTACGAAAATGAAACATATTGTTTTCAATGTAGACTTGTGCACTGGGCATAGTTAATTAATTTAATGAGTTGTGGTAATTAAATACATGCAACCTGTTCATCTCGTACATGTTTAGTGTCGCAACCGTGGGAATAGAAGTTACATCTTCAAGTTTGTTCGCGAGCACAGATTATTTAGTTTACTACTTGCCTTCAACGAGTGAATTTTGTACCATTTTCCTATTTCCTCTTTTTTAATGTAAGCTTAAGAAACACCATGTCGATGGGCATAATCACTTAATCACCAAACTAAAATGTTGCCAATGTGCGGGAGGTTTTGCAATCAATTTTTGAATCACTCGAAACAAAAATGAAGCACCAGTTTTATATTTTATATAAATTAGCAGCTTACCAAAATCGCTCGTATTTCTCTTTCTATCGTAAAAATTTTAAATGCAGTTGTCATTAAGTGCGTTTTTTTTTAAAATCGTGAAACGCTCGATTGATGCTTGTGATGAAGATAGTCTAATGAACCGTAAAATAACCTTAAACGGATTCTGGTGTGTTGGACCGGATATAAAAAGAAATCTGCTTATTCCTTGAAGTGGTGGCCTATATTAAGGAAACGCAGCAAGGAACTGCGAGAAGTCGTTGAAATTCAAATCCATGCCGCATCATTCCGTGAGGTAATTGAAGAGTCTTTCTGGGGCAGGATGTACAAGATTTGCATAATGAAGCACTCGATTTAGAGTCATGTCGTTTTAAAAAATGGTTGATTAAAACCGAGTAATAATTCTATATAAAAAATGAGTGTCTTAAAGAAAATCTCTGCTGTGCAATCAAATGAGCTTAATGTTTATTCGCCTGGTTAAGTTTTTAAATGTAGCAAGTCCTCTTTTTCCATTCGAAAACACTTTGTGTATTTTATCTCACTGTAATTTTCAGGATTAAAAGTTTAAAATATTTTTAAAATTAAAATATTGCTTGCAGATTTCATTTAATCAGATTTCATTAGGTTTGCAGCATCGTGATTATTTTACCTTGACTTGATTTGAGGCGTTTTGGGATTTATTCTCGCTGTTCATCATTGAGATTTATTCTCACTGTTCATCATTGAGATTTATTCTCGCATGCTAAGTTATTCAATTCACAATTAAAAAGTTTAAAACTGGTGAGTAAATGGAATAACAGATTCATTTGCTTTGTCATCTTAATGTTTCAGGATGTTAAAAGTTGTAGTTTTTAATCCAAATGATTTATTACAGTAATTTATTTGACTACTAGAGAGCTTGAAGAAATTTTCTCTGAGTATTTTGAAAGATTATGGGGGGAAATTTTATAAATTTCATAAAACTGAACTTGAGAAAAGGACGCTTTAATCAATTTTTCTATTATAATGCATTCTTTTTTCTTAGTGTATTGAAATGGCAAGTAGAAATCCTTGAATCAATTTCAAATGGTAATATAAACTTATATCAGATTGTTATAAAATTCTTTACTTAATCCAGTCAAAAATATTGTTTTTAAGAGAATTTTTACGGTTCAATATAACATAAAAAAAAACAGTGATCAACAAATGTTTTCAGAAAAACAAAGCATTACTATCTTTATAGAAAATGTTTCAGTGGAATTTTTTTTATCAGTGACATATGCTGGTTTTTTTATTCGCTTTTTTAACATTGTCTTTTACTACAGTCAGTATAATAATCTAGAACTTTTAAAATTATATCCAAATCTTCTGTTTCAATGATTCATTAAAAAGATATAATACGATGCCTAAACAAATGAATGCAATATATTTGCATATATAGTTACATAGATAAATACCACATATACAGTATAACTATCAGGGTACTAAAAGATAGTGCAGTTAAAATGACAACACAGGGATATTAATTATCCGAATTAAAAATATTATCCATGTGAATACAATGAAACTGTATACTGCTAAAACTGATTTGGGTCAACCACAGATTTTATTCTATGGTTTTTTTCTTACTCCAAATATTAAGAAAACTTCAATGAATTGTAATGAAATAATTAGGAAAAGTCTGAATTATAAATGTTACAGAAATTTTTGAGTGAGATCTATTACAATTTTAATTTTAAAATTAACCATTTTTTAAATTTTATCTTAAAATGACAATTTTTACGATAAAATAAAAAAACTGTAATTTTGAGTCTCAGTGCTAAAATACTATTATTTTTTCTGGAATATTTATTTCAAGATTTATTTACCTTAAAATTTTAACAATAACATCATTGTGAAGTTAAGCAAAATCTTTTTATATATAAGCTCAGCTCCTGCACGATTTTCGGGAAAATGCTAATGAAATTACTCATTAATATATTCAAAAGAATCCCATTTTACCTATGTGCAGATAGCATCCATACCAATAAATCATCATCAAAATCTTAATAAATGATTTACCTTTTATGACTTGCTTAAAATAACATAACATTGTTTGTATATGGTTTATTTCATCTGCTTCATACTTAACTTATTAGATTTTTTTTAAATGGAAAGCATTTAAAAGATTATCGCATTTTTATTCTTTCGTCCTTGGTTCAAATGATGCATACACTGCGTGAAAAAAGTAGAAGGACATTAGATTATTTTTGATAAATAAATAATGACGCATTTTATAAACAATTAATTTATTTACAACGTTTTTACATGCAGATACCTGTATCTAGACAAAACAAAAAAGTACACAATTAAAAAAAAGTATACTTAATAAGAAAAATTGGTTTTGACGATCTCATGATCAGTGAAAAAAGTAGAAGGACACTTCTAAAAAAGAGGTGTACTATATAAATTAATATGGAATTCTTTTCCCGTTGGCTCGAATTACTTCTAAGATGATCCTATTTGGCATCGAACTGTATAAAGATTGAATTTTTGTTTGGCAAAAATTGTCCCATACAAAGTTTAATGATTTCTGCAGCTCAGCTACAGATTCAAACTGCTTTCCACCCTCGTAAACACGACGTACAATCATTGCCCATATGTTCTCTACAATGTTTAGATCAGGACTTTTAGCAGGACAATGTAAAAGTCGAACATTGTTTGCTGCAAACCAATCTTTAACACCATTTGCAGTGTGAATTGATGTTCCATCTTGCTGAAAAATCCAGTTATCTCCTCCTAACTCAGTGCCATACGGGAGAAGATTTGAGTTTAGAGTCTGGATGTAGTCTGTATGGTTCTGTCTACCATTTAGAAAGACTAAATTTGTCCTGCCTCCATAGCCAACTGCTAACCATACAATTAAACCACCTCCTCCCATCTGTCGAGTAGAATAAGTTTCTTCTTCAATACCAAGACAATGCCAATAGTACTGATAACCATCTGGACCATCCAAATTGAATTTTTTCTCATCGGAAAATATAACTGAGGTCCATTCTGAGCTCCAGGACATGTGGTCTTTAGCCCACTGCAGTCGGTTCTTCATGTGTCCTTCATTCCACTTCGGATGGTGCATCCGTTTTTTTGAAGACGAACTTTTTTGAGCGTTTTATGTAGTTATAGACAGTTCTTTTGGTTATATG
This sequence comes from Caerostris darwini, assembly GCA_021605075.1. NCBI lineage: Eukaryota > Metazoa > Arthropoda > Arachnida > Araneae > Araneidae > Caerostris > Caerostris darwini. The sequence continues at coordinate 164,336 of BPLQ01002691.1, forward strand.
TGTAATTCCTGATTGAAATTGCGCCTTGCCGACACTTCCACCAGTCTTTTTGAGTTCACGAATGATTTTTCGTTGATCACGTTGGGTGAGTTTTTTTGGTCTTCCTGTCTTGTTTTTTCTTCTGTCACTTTCAGGGTTTCTTATGAAGTTCGAAACAGTATTAGGACTGATTCGTAGCTGCCGTGCAATCTCTCTCACACCTTTGCCTTCATTTTTATAGACAACTATTTGGCCCTTCTGAAACTTACTTAAGGGTATTCCTCTGGGCATCCTAAAACCAACAAAAACTATGAATTTCTAGCTAAATATTTTATTCTTGTTAAAAAGGAGTTAAAAGAGAAAAAAACACCTATAAACTTTCCAACAGCTTCTAAATAGATTTTTTGGACGTGTCCTTCTACTTTTTTCACACACCCAAAGTTATTAAGTATTGCATTCCTAAGTTAAAATAGTGGTAAGTAAAAAAATATCATTTAACTTTCACTTAACGTAAATTAAAACTCTAACAAAACAACTCTCTATAAAAGTCAGACCAAAAGCAGTAAAATAAAAGCATATTGTACAAAAAAATGACTGTCCTTCTACTTTTTTCACACAGTGTATACCAATCGAATCATTGGACAATCCCAAACTTAAGCTAGAGATTACTGACCTACAAGAATACCAAATTTTGTTTCTTCCTCTTCCCAAACATAAAAAAAAAAAAGAGGTAACGGTTTTCTAAAAAATCTGCCCGAAACCGGTTCTTGCAGAGAATGTTACGCGCCGATAAACATTCGTTGTAAAAAAAGGCACGGTACTCATCAAGGGATTTGAATACGCTTCTAAGGCCGAATAATACAGGTCAGGCGGTCGATTTACGTACACAATACAATGCAAGGAATACCTCTACCGCTGATACTACAACAGCATCCAAAGTAGTTGTCCAGTATAACTCTTTCTTACAACACATTTAGAAATTTTTTTTTTTTTTTTTTTTTTTTTTTCTTTTTGCCAAAAAAGGAGATGAATATATTTCCTAAGTCTGTTTACTTGTTCATCAGAAATTTTTAACATATGTTGTGAAAAGACAAAAATATCTTAACTAGTAAGCAAGGAGAATAATAAAGGTGCAGTCCAGTTCATTGATCATGTGAAATTTCTTTCACGTAGTTTCCACTCGCGTTATTTTCGTGGAGATTTATGTCAGATAATAATAATTCCCTTTTAACAATCCTATCGCGTTCAGACTTTCGTCAAGGAAATGAGAAAAAATCAATTAACATAAGGCGTACATACTGTGGAAGCATTTCCTATTTATGCGCATACAAGACAAATATGACTTCACGCATTTTATGTAGTTTAATTATTCGTACTACGAATGTCTCATTCGATTGTCTTTGAATCTGTTCTAAATTTTTTTTCGTTTAGAGTGGTTGTTATTTGCTACTGATCAAAAGGAATTCAGAGTTAAAGGGATTCGCATCTCTTTCACACAGACAGGAAATGGGGTGAGAGATCCGAAACTACACAAGGGCATTTCAGACTTACGAAATTACAAACCCCAAGAAAGAAAGGAAGAATAATTATTTTTCATGTCGGCAAAATAATTATAATTTTCTGGCGAATAATTATTTTCCATGTTAGAAAATTCCATCCAGACATTCGCTCTATGTGAAACATTCTTAAAATATCCACAGATTTTTTATTTTTCAAAGTAGCAACTGCAGAACATGTGCCATCAAAGCGAATCAAAGCGAATCAAATCTTCACTACCCTCTTGTGCCGTAGCTTTCAAAACATAGGATAATTTCACTGCAATATAGTTAATTATTTGTTAGTCAAAATTAAAATCATTATTCTATAAGTAAAATAACACACAATAATCCTTTTTCTGCATTTGTCGAATATAGTTGATGAAATTCAGAGATCTTAAAGATCAGGGCATAATTTTTTTTAATTATTTAAAGCTTTGTAAATAATTGAAACATTTCCCTCTTTAAATCCACTCTTAAACACTTTTTCATTCAATAGAGATGCATTTACTGAATACCAAAACTTCTTTATAAAGAAATTAAACATTTTATTACAGAAAAGATATAATATAATGCATTTGGGGTTGAAAGCAGACGAGAAACAAACTACATCGTACTATTTCAATTATTTTTAATTCATTTTTTTTTAAATATTTGCTTGAGTAATCCGGGTATTCCTTTTTAAAGTTTCGTGTTTGATATCAGTGACCGATGATAAACTTTCCGCTTAAACTGCATTGGTCATCGATGAGTGACCAACTGTAGCAAATCTAAAAATATAACTTCTTGATTTCGACTTATATCTTCTCACATTACGAATACGCAGAAATTATAAAATCAAAAGCATTTGAACTATGCTTTTAACATTAATTATAATTTAAAATAATTATGGAATTCAACTAACAATTAAAATATTCCATTGCATCAAACATAACATGGAAATATGTTTGCATTACTCCTATTCCTTCTCAAAAATAAAATTTCATTAGTGTAGAAAATATTCTTAGCCCTTAACAAAATTTCCAAAACACACACACACACACACACACATATATATATATTTCTACTTTCAGTGAATGAAAAAAAAGATGTGTTGCACTATATTAAAAAACATTGTTCATTTGCATCAACGTTGCTTTTAAAGAATCACCTTATATTTACCCAGTATCCTACGATAGTTTCCCATGTTATAGAAAAAATACCTGCCTGAAAGTCTCCCTAATAGGATATTTGTGTTACATGAAAACCGTGTTCCGAGAAATCGTGAAAGTCATCACTTTGATTGACACAAGTGAGGAGAGCCGTATTCGTTTCTTTCGATACAGTCCCGATTCACCTCCTGCTAACTCATATATATATATATTGACCACTTTAGTATATCATATGTATGTTCGACTTTAATATGTGCCATCAATGCCACCGATTGGTAGAAGGGGGAGGATATTGCTGTTTCGGTCTCGCAATTGTGTGTCGTATGGGAAAAACTGAAAATGTCCACCAGGCAGCATGACTGTCAATGTAAGAAGATCATATGTGTTGTCACAATCTTCCGAGTCAACATTATTCATCCTTTTTTAATACTGTGGGACAATGATGATCTTTACCAGTGGATGCGGGCCAAACATGGATATCTTTGTTGGTTTTTAAATGATCATATATTTTTAAACCACCAAGACTCTGTTGGATGCACTAACATTACTGTGATGGCTTCTATTGTCAAAAACAATAACGTGCTTATTTACCGCAACATAGAAAATACAATTTTAAAGTTTAATGAAATATTGACTTTAATTTAAAGAAAATTTTTTATTTTTAATATATACTATGCAATACAAGATCTTTAGAAATCTTTTTCTTGAGCTATGAATTCATGGAAGTTAAATCAGAAAAGTTACTCGCTTTCGTAATTTGATATAATAAGAATCAGGAATCCCTTACCATTATGTATCCAAAACTTCGACAAAAACTGCTACTTAAGAATTAAGATCAGTAAGTTGTTTATATGTATAAGTGAAAAAAAGTGCTTAAAACACATACTAAGTTACTGAACAATCAATAATACTTCTAGCACGTACTTTCCACTGTTTAGAGAGAGTAATTTATTGATTATTTTGAAAATAATAATTAAACCTCACGTTTATTAACATATTTTAATTTGTCTTATTTTCTACGATTTTACTTTTATATTTTAGTTGTAAGAAATATTTCGTGTCCCATAGATTGAGAATCAATGTCCTTAAAGTAATTTCTTAGTCTTGCTTTATTACTTATGTAGCAACTAACACTTGAAAAATAAAAAAAAAGGAATCGTATATAGTCAAAATTTTTGTTTTTAATGTTTAAAATTGGTCATCTGATGAATTTTATTAAACAAATAATAATAATAATAATTGAAACTGTATTTCGTGAGAGAGAAATGTGAAGTTTGTGTGTGAAATGTCAAGCCTAATTTAAAAAATACGGTAAGAGACAAAATTTTATTCATTTATTATTTGAAAAAAAAATGAGATTTAGTTTGGTATTTTTGTTTCGAGTAGGATTGACATAGCTTCCTAATATATACATGCGAAACGTTGTTGCATTTGTATTAGAAAAAGCCAGAAATAAATTCTTCGCACGTACATGTTTATTGTGTAAACACTCTTTCTTCTGAATGAGAACGTTGGAATAATGCTAATTTTCCTAATCAATCTGCCTTATCAGATCTCGTTACAATTTATACGTGAAAAAATGGAGCGCCATCATTATCGGTGTTAACCTGCTTCAATCTATCATAGGATTCATTCGAGAAACCGGTTCTCAAAGTAAAGAATCGTGAATGTGGGTTTCTTATTTAACTTATTAATTTAAGTAGAAAACAGTATCTTTTTATACTAGGAAAAACAATGGCAAAGGCTTCGCGCAAACAAGCGCATAAATAATGAGAAAGTAGTTACAGTACACTTAGTTAGCTAGCATTTGATGTATCGTAAGAGGAAATTCGCTTCAATTAAAATGAATAAGAATTCGACCTCAAAAGCATTCATTAGAAGTGTTACTTTCATAAATGTAAGATAGAATTTATGCTTGTTTATATTAGAAAAAAATCGGTTTGCAGAGATTTTAATATCGTAGGGATTTACAGAAAATCTATAACGAATCAGAAAATTTGCATGTTGAAATGTCATAAAACCTAACAAAAATAAATGATATCAAAGGAAGTGAAGGCATTTTAAATGGAAATTCAAGTAAACAAGTAATATTTTAAGTTATTTGCCAATATTTATAACATATTAATTTAATAATGTTAATAATCATATAAATTAAATGTAAAGGATATTAATTTTAAATTAGAAAATCTGTATAAAGCAGATCCTCATATCTGGGTCAATAAGGCATTAACTGTACGAATATGGAACACATTTTATTAAAGATGTGTGATATTTTTTTTAAATATAATTGCAATATATGAATAAAATAAATAATTAATTTTAAATGATGTTACTGTGATGTATGCTCTTCACGTAAAATCTTTTTGACACAGATTTGACTAGATAGACATAGATTAGGAGATTTTACAAATTGTTACACTGTATTAAAGATAAACTCTAAGTATTATCCTTCATTACACGTACATTTAATTAAGCACCCCAACTGGCTGATTTAACGTGAAGGGTTCGTATCACTGTAGCGGTAGTATAAAATTCTTCAATCACAATCAATTTTCAAAGTTGGAACAAGTTCAAGTTGTTGTGCTTTTCGTTAAATTTACACTAGCACGCCACTGGCTCGATATTATCACGTTACGTAGACTAATTATTTTAATTGTTTAATAAACTTCAAAATTACTTTTATAAAACCCATACAACTCAGCTTTTATTATAATTTTAATTATTCAGTAACATTAATTTTATAAATGCCACCAGAGTATAATTAAAAAAATAAGCACATAGGCTTCAGAAATTTTGAAAAAGGGTCTATATTTTTAATAATTATGGGTTGCTTTTAATGTCTGAATAAACGATTCCGGATGTAGAAGAATGAATTGTAACTGAAAAATTTTTACTATCCCAAATAGTCAACAGTAAGTTTGAAAGTAAATGGATAAGCCTTGTAAGCTTTCTTGTACAAGGAATTTCTGAAATAGCTCATTCATGTTGGGAAAATTCCTTCAACAAATTCCTTTTGGTGGAACATCGGAAGGCAAATTGCTGTCAATGCTCAATGAACAGCTATGACCCCAAAAGGAAAGAATTGAGTTTTCAAGGCTGCGACCTTTACGCACGTCCGGATGATTTGTTTTGGCTTTTCTTTTTCATCTTGTTCGGCAAACCTCGTTCTTCTTTTCTGCTAAGTATCTCCTTTTAATAACACGTCGATTAATTCTTTTTCCGTTTGAAGAATTGCTCCAAATCCAGTTATTTGTATTTTTTTATTTCAGCTTGACACGCTTTAATTCAAGCTTTTTATACATTTAAAAAATAAATGAAATTCGATGTTCCAAAATATCTTTATATTTAAATACACTATCTGGAAGAAAGTGACGGGACACCCCTCGAAATGTAGAAAAGTCGACAATACAGCTGGCACATGCGCAATAATAGGTATCACGTGTCAGCCGTATCCTATAAATACTCTGTGGAGACGACTAGAGTTGTTTTTTGTCAAGATGCCGCCACGGGAAGAGTTGTCTAAGTTCGAGAAAGGTGTGTTGGTTGGATTGCATCTTGCCAAGGTGTCAATTAGGGAGATATCCCGTCTCCGTAACTGCTCAAAATCAACTGCAGCACATGTTGTGTGTCACTACAAGACTGAGGGACACTGTCGAAACAAACCCCGAAGTGGACTACCTACAGTTCTCACCAGCAGGGACCGGCGGGAGCTCGGCAGGCAGATGCGAAGTAACTGTCAAACATCCATGGATAACTTCGCTAATGAGTTTAGACAAGCCACAGGTGTGGCCGTTTCAACCAAGACTCTTCGTATCGAGGCCCATAAGTTAGGTTACACTGGACGTTCGGCGGCCCATACGCCTTTGATTACGAAAACCAACAAGAAAGCGCGCCTTCGATGGGCCAAAGACCACCGTACTTGGACTCTGAATGACTGGAAACGCGTCCTTTGGAGTGACGAGTCACGATTTACCCTTTTCCGTTCCGATGGACGTGTTTGGGTATGGCGTTTACCAGGAGAATGCCTTTTGCCCGAGTGTGTCGTCCCAACTGTAAAGTTTGGTGGAGGAGGATTGATGGTAAGGGCCTGTTTCTCCTGGTATAGGGCTGGCCCGCTGGTGAAGGTTGATGGTGCGATGAATGCCGATAGATACTGTGATATTCTCGACAATCATGTCCTTCCTACCTTGTGGACAACGTACGGTATGGATGATTGCTGGTATCAAGACGATAACGCAACATGCATGTTGCAAGGAGGACTCCTGATTGATATGTGAACAACAACGTTAAACGCATGGAGTGGCCGGCGCAGAGCCCAGATCTTAACCCAATTGAACATCTCTGGGACGAATTGGACCGTCGGTTGAGGGCCTGCACCCCAAAAGCAAACCTGAACTATGGAACTTCGTGTTACACATTTGGAAGGAAATTCCTCTTGCCACTATGGCTAATTTAGTGGAAAGCATGCCCAGAAGGGTTGCAGCTGTGATCGCAGCCAAAGGAGGCCCTACCTCCTATTAATTTTAATAAATATGGGTTTATGTCGTTATAGTGTCGTGTCCCGTCACTTTCTTCCACATAGTGTAGTACCTTATTATGTGTGATGCGATGAAGATTTTATTAATGCACTATTTCCGTTAAATGAAAAAAATTTAGAAAAATAACGATAAATATATTTGTAAAGTTACTTTAAAAAAGGAGGGAGACGAAAAGTTTAAAGTGCATTAATCGATTTCAATAAAAAATTTTGTGATAAGAAATTTGTTAAAAATAGATTAACAAGGCAGATAAATTATAAAAAAATTGTAGTAGTTAAAATAAAATTTAGTTTTTATTTTGGAGCTGTTATAGAAAATAATCGAGATTTCTCGTCTCCTATGGCTATAGAATTTTAGAGCATTAAATACATTCAACAAAACAAGTATGTGTAAGGTAAAAACTTTAAATTCAATTTGTATAATTTCAAATTAAGTTCTCTTTTACAGTTTGTAAAAGCTCATTAATTTTATAGCATAAAATACACAAAAGAATATTTTTTCCAAATAATACTTAATCTGAAATTTCGAAAAAAAATATCAGAAGGCTTTTTTGGATATTAGATAACAGGATTTTACTTAAGGAAATATGGATGATTAAACAAAAAAGCAAATATGTGTTTGAAAATGCTCCGATATTTGAGCATTCACAATCAAAATTCAAAATTGAAGAAAACTGCTAAGAAATGTTCACGACCAATTAAGGCTGAGTCTATTCGCTCTGAATCATGCAGTGCATCCCACATTTATTCATCATACATTCATCAAATGTAAACTGGATAGAGCAATTTCAGGGGATTTATAAAAGAAGGCAAGAAAAACACTTTACGCTAAATGTTATCTGTGGAAAAAAATTTCCTATAAGTTGTAACAAAATGCATGTCCCAAAACTAGTAAATTTGTTCAATAAAATAAATTACTGCAAAGTAAATATTATGCATAGCAATAAATTTTTTAGGTGAAATTACACAATTATGATGCATTAGTTCCATGCGAACGTATAGAAAAAAAACTTTGATATTTTCATTTAAATATTTAAACTATTATAAAATGTAAATTAAATCAGTACAATTGCTACTAGAGATAAATTATTTACATTATTTTATAAGAAATTCATAAAATTGTATTATATCTCATGCACTAATATTTTCTCTTTTTATTTAGAAAAGTGGAAAATTTTATAATTTCTCTTAATGTTTTCTATCGTTTGAATAATTATGATCGTTTGTAATAATGATAGTAGTCATTTGTACAATTATGAGGAAAGCAGTCATTACTGTTGTAATAGCACTAATAAATTTTATGAAATATGCTCAGAAATAATGTTTGCTACATTAAAAAAATTCATTTATTTTAGTAATGACTTATGTATTGAGACAAAACCGAAATCTTTAACATATAAATAAAAAAATCCATCAAATTTTTTTAAAATAGTAACACAGAAAAATAAAATCTGAGTGTAAATTTACATAAAATTTAAAACTAAGAAACATAAATTAAAAAAAAAAAACATTGAAAAAATGCGTGACAACAGTTAAAAGATCTTTTGTATTTTGAAGAAACTAAATACAAAAAGATGCAGTCCAGCAAAAAAAAAAAATTTCACGTGGCAAAAATGTCCACAACAAAGTTGTGTACTGTTTGTTTTCCAATAGGACATTAATGTTGGTGTTTAGTACGGCCTGAATGGCCGAGTGGCTAGCGCTCTGGCGCTCGGTACCACAGGTTTCGGGTTCGAGTCCCGACGGTGCCATGGATGTTTGTAGTGGTTCGGAATCCACTTTAAACCGTAGGTCCCGGTCTAACACGATCGTAGAGCGTTGTGGAGAGTGACATATTAAAAAAATACGGAAAAACTAACTGTTTATATATATAGTGATTAGGGGATTATAGTCCTTGTTGCTTCACATCCCCATATACCACTTCATTCATCATTGGTGTTTAGTAAATAAAAGTATCCCTAGAGGGATGCATTCTAAACCATCTCCATTGATTTCTTGAAGTTTTAATATAATAATAATATCTTTTGATATTTTTCTTAACATCATTATCATTGCCTCATTTTAATTTAAACTCTACCACATAAAGTAATAATATAGCACAACAATTCTTTTAGGATCAAAAGAGATCCATTTTATCCATCCACCATTAGATCCATCCACAAAGAGATACGATCAAGCTATCGAAAATAAGATTCGAACCCAGATTGAGTACAGTTGTATTATGAGTTTTCTTTAGAATTCATTTTACTCCCCAACTTGTATGAAAGGTAGCAAGAAGCACTAATACGTTCTAAAGAACTGATTTTGAATACTTGTGCTGAAATTAATTCATATTAATTGACAAGCAAATGTCACAAATGCTTTTCCTAAAATGTTCTACTCAATGAAATGCCTTTCTTTTTTATTTACATAAATAATAAACTCTGACACGATTTAAAAAATTAATTTCGTTATTTTTTATATGTCAGCCAAATATTATACTCTGACATGATTAAAAAAATAAATTGCACTATTTGCGATAAATCAGTCAAGTCAGTGCACGTAAAAGTTAATGACTAGCCAAGTCAAGTTCAAAATTTCCAATTTATCTTTTAGTATCAGTTCAACTAGTAAGAAATTTGTGTTTAATGAGAAAATTAATGGATTTTAAAATAATGGTGAAGTTTTTGCTCTCATTTAAGTAAACAGAAACCTAGGGTAAGTGATTTATCAATTACTTGCCAAAGGACTTTCATACGGGGAATTGTTAGTTTTAATTTCCTCATTGCTCCATAAAAATACACACGAATGCTACGCAACGTTATAAAATTAAAAAATGTTCTGACACAAAAAATTGTTGAAAACAATGAACATTATTGTAACATTTCTGGTAAAGGTTGGTAAAAAGGACAAACCATAAAAAATTACAGATGAGTTGGGAGATTTGAACATTTCTATATATTCTTGTTTAAATACTTTGAATTTAATTTCTGTCACGAGAGTTTTTATGTTCCTTAGATTTAAAATTTATTTTATGTTTATGAACATATGAGTTTTAGGAATATATTTATAATCTATTTAAATTTTCAATGACGAATATGAATTATGATAGTTTTGTCTTTAAGATTTTATTTTTTATAAAATATTGAGATTTTAGAATTCTGAAATTCTATTACAGGAAATAAAATAATTATGGCTCCAGTTCCCTTGAAAACAGATCTACATTTAAGTGAAGAAGATTCGGGGGATGACGATGAAAAAGCACTCCTGAATGAGAACACTTATGGCAGGTAAGAAGTTCAAATTGGTTGAAGAATTTTCTAATTTACTTTGTATCTACCCAAATAATACATCGGAAAATGTTAACTCTACCATTTCTTCCATTTCAAGTCATTTAAAATTTATCAAAATAAAATATTGTGAAATATTTAAAATTAATGTGTGGAAACAATTAAGAAATTTGACATGAAAGTCTCGTTAGCATAATTTTAACTGGTATTTATTTTCAGTTCCTTTTGATTCGGAATTTAAATTTTAGAATTTCATTTGTCACCGCTCTACATAATATCTAGATTATTCATTTTCAGTTTAAAAATATAACAAATGATATTGTATTTTGTTGTTTTTTCAATAAGCTTGTAACTTTTTTTTAATTTCTTAAATATGACATATTCTAAAAACAAACATTTGTTTTCCTATAAAATCGCGTACTAGTTTACCTACAGTACTGTATAATTATCCATAATTTGCAAGAATAATAGTTAAAATGTTTATTTTCTTTATTAAAGTGATTAAAATACTTTTTAGTTAATGCAATTAAATATTTACTTTGCCCTTTTTATTATCGCCGAACTATCCATTTTGAAATGCAACATTAATAGTAAAGCAATGTAATAAATTGATTACCAATTACATGAGATAATCAATCTCATGTAATTGGTAATCAATTTATTACATTGTTTTACTATTAATGAGACCATTATTAATTCTTGTAGACAACAGATACTGATCACATCGCTCTTAATTTATTCAATTTATGTTTCATAGACGCAACTAATTGGGGAATTTATGTATCTAGCAACGAAAAAGAGCGTAAGATAAATGATTCGAATCAATAACTTCAAATTAGTCTTGGAATGTTCGATTTTCTTGTGTAAACGAAAATCGAGGAATGCACGGGTTTTTGTAAAAACCAGTCTTTATTTTACTGATTCCAATATCTGAGTTCTTTTATTCAGGAAAACTAAAATACATTCTCATACATTTTTTACGTTGAAATACATATAGTAAATGAAATTGAAAAATTTCGTTTCTCATCTGAAATCTCTTGGGAGTACTTTTTCATTAATATTTCTGCTCGTAACCGAAACTAGAGTTTTAAAACTCCTGCCTATTCTGTTAGTCATTCTAATTTTAAACTTTGATAATCTGGTTCTTTTTGAAAAAATAAATTTTAGAAATCAAATAACGGTTTGGTTTGATTTGGTTTGTCGCTCTACAGTCGTTTTGTGCACACTTTGGGCTAATTAGACCGGGACCTACAGTTTAACGTGGATTCCGAACCACAAACATTCATGCCACCGCCAAGATTCCAATATGAAGCCTCTGGTACGAAAGGGCAGAGCGCTAGCCAATTGGCCATCAGGCTGCATCAAATGACGGAGAATCGGCAATAAAAATTTTTATTAGTGCATCCGTTGAAAAAAAAAAAAGGATATTGGAATAAACTATAATATATTGGAAAAGGAAATAAACTACACAAAAGGGAATTGTATTTCACTGTTGATATAACACCCAAATAGCACTGCAACGAAAAATCGTGAGAAGGAAAGAAAAAAAAATTACACAGCAGTAGTTGGTTCGAAAGTTCTCCCTTTGGTTTCTTGACAGGTGTTGCTTTATTTCTGGTATATTTTATTTCGTTTGTAGAAGTGTGTGAATTCCAGTTGGAAATGAATCCCTCAAACTGTTGATTGGAACGGTTACATGCGAGAGGTATGCGCCAAAGCTTTACTTTATATCCTATTTCGGAAAATTGGAGGTTCAAATCAATTTATGATAATCAACGAAAGTTAATTAATGCTATGTTTGATGCATTCTTTCCCAGCAGCAAGAATACGAAGGATTTTGTCGGAAAATTAATTTCTAATTTTACTCGTCTATTTCCTGAATGACTGCAGTGTTTAATATCGCTTTGTATTTTCACTATTTTTAATTTCGTGATTTATTTTCTACGTTACTGATGTACTTGGTAAAACGGTTGCCATAATTAGTCTAATTACATTTGACTCTTTCATTTGGCACAAAAGGGCATCCGTTATTTAAAGTAATTCTTTAGCTATTGGTAATTTTTTTTCTAATTTCAGAGAGAGATAAACTAAAAATATTTCTTTCAATCAAAATAAATTAATTTAAATTAATCTGTATTTTATCTTAACGTAAGTTACTCGATTAAAAAAATAACATTCGTGATAGGTAGCAAGCTTAATGTGCCATTAATTTGTAGTAAACTTTATTCAGTTTTCTAACTTTGATATATTTGTTAGAACTCGCCTGTTTTAAAATATTTATTTCGTTGCTTGAATCATAACAGTTGCATGAAAACATGTTAACATGTTGGAAATGAAACATGTTATTATACAACTAAACACGTGAATCAATAGTAATTTAAGTAGCATGATCACATGTTATATGAATATTATAAACATAAAAGTACAATTAGTATATGATTCTTTCAGGAAGTTTCCAACGTATTAAAATTAACTTTGACTATTGTCACAAGACATTGAAATCATCATAAATACTTGTCAAAAATTTGAACAAAAAAGGGCCTTGAAAGTATTGAATTTTAAATTAAGCATTTACTGTCTGATAAAAACGTCTCCTCCTAATATCAATTTTGAATAGACTTATCGAATAATCAACAACTCCAGCTTCATTATTAAATATAAATAATTGTCGATACATCATTTCCTGCTTTAATTCTTCGGGTTATATTGTTAAAATGTTTGTTTATCCTTTAAAAAGCTCAAGTTCATAATAACCATATTATTCTGAGAACTATTTATTAAAGAAAATTTTCTATCGGAGATGTTACAGAAAAGTTATAGCAACAACAAATCAATTGTTCAAACCTTACCCTTCTAAAATATTTAGATTTACGTGTACTGACATTATCTTTTCACAATCGATAGGACTACCATGATTAGCATCATTGGGGGTGAAATTAAGTGATTTGGAGAGGGGTTATGAGAGTTCAATCACAATTTAAATTTTATCTTTTATAGTGTACTGCGTTACACATTTTTTCAGTATCTTGGCTGTTCATAAATTCTCAACCGTTTCTTGATTTTATCATACTGTGGATTTATTTTTGAAGCTAACTTTCTATAGTCAATATAAGTGCAGTTTCGTTTTCACCAATATGGATCAATACTAGGATTATATATTTCCCAGATATGATGAAATTAAATTTCTTTAAAAGTGTTTTAAATATCTAGCTCTAGAAATTACATTAACAGAATCAAAATTTTTAAATTACTGAATCAATTTAACCCCTTATTTCTTGTTCATTTATTTTATGATTCAGTTACGAGAATTGCAGTTGGTATCTCACACAATTTTAATTTCATTTATTTCTGTTAGCATCTCTAGAGCAAAGGAGTTTAATATCCATTTTTCAAAATATATCACCTCAGCTTCTTGCATTTCTTTCATACTTCGATAAATGAAACCATTTTTTAAAAATTTTTTTATAATTTCTTGAAGTAAAAGTCAAATATCAGGAATTTGATTAGCTCATAGCAAATGTTTGCTCAGAGACAAAATAAAGGAAATCCTAAAATAACTATTTAAATACAGCTTGACAATTTGAGGGATATTCAATTTTAATCCATTCTTTATATAAATGTATAGAAAATTCCGCTTCAAAAGCCAACTCTTCAAACTATATCAGATCAAATGTAACTTGTATGTGCAACCCCTATAATAGGAATGCACTCACCCTGTTTAAACCAAGACGAGATGGATTCATTATGATTATGAAAGTTGTGTCAGCTATTTATATCTATCGTACATTGTTACAAAGAAAAAGATTTTAATGAATAAAGATTAAATAAAGATTTATTGTAGGCAAGCTGTAACTTTAATTATAAATTTGGACTTGTGAAGCGGTTCCCATTTGTTAATATTTATGGCTTAAAAATATTGTTCACATATGCATTTTGATTCGAAAGAGGTTTGCTTATTTTAATACATTATCTAACAATGATTTTTAACTTTTTTTCGATACAAAATACACTAACTCACCAGGAAAGCAACAGAGGTCTGCAGTTTATACATCTTTGTCCTATGATAGTGATTATCTTGTCTCTGTGAATAAGACTATCATGAGTGTGTTGTATTCCTAAAAATAATAATCGTTTGTAAGCTGTAGGGCAGAGAAAGATAAAAATTCTATTTTATCTTTCTTTTTAAGTGATGACTTGATGGAGAATTTCTATGTGTACAATTTTTCTAATTCGTTCGAAAAACTAAAACATCCATAAATAAAAGCCTTTTTCAATAATTAACTATGTGCACAAGTAGACGTTTACGTCATTCATAAATTCTTATTGGCAGTAAATAGCGAAATAGAACGATTTTAGTAATGTTAGAACGTTCAAATCTACGTTTTAAATCGAGCTTTGAAGAGATTAAGTTTATTTCACATTGCATCACCTACATCTGTTTCGTTTTTATATTCAATTAATTTGGGTTTATAAAAGGAATAAAATGTAAATTAAGTACTTTAAACCTGGATCTAATTTAAATAAATATTGCGATTTGTAAGTTAGTTTTATTGGATCTAATTTTATTTTTAAAATCTTATTCAAAAATTAAACTCCACTAATAGTGCTAATCTGTAAAAATAATATAAAGATAATACTCGGTTGCAGTTGTATATACTCGGTTCGACTGACAATTGCGCGAAGAATTAATGAAGTGAGATAGCGACTGACATTGTGAGAAAGGCCGTACGAGTCTGATAACGGATTTGCAATGAATAGACTGTTCGACTGAATGACTAGAAATAACGGAGGTAAGAAAGTAGCTGGCTTATCGCGCTATCTGAAACTTTCAAAAATGGACCATTGTTATGAAAGAGATTCTGTTTGTAAACAGTTATGCGTCGATTGACATCTTCCCAAGGTCAGACTGGTTAAGTTTTAGGTTACACAGTAACCCACATTTTTCTCGAAGGTTATTTTGCAAATGATATTCTTTACCCATTCATTTCTAACCTATAAATTCAAATTACTTAGTATTGAACTTGAAAACGTCGATAACGATAAAAACAAAATACAAAAATTGCTTTCTTTTTTATCTTTAACATTTCTTTTAAAAAAATTAAATCCTATTTTAATATGGAAATTCAATGTCTATTCCGAATTGGTGATTAGGATATATTTTTTTTAAAGTTTATTATTTTAGATTACTTTTATCCAAATAAAATTCAATTATTATAATTATTTTAAATCATTATTACTATTTTATTTATTAATTTAAATCTGAATTTGTTGTCATAAATATTTTTCTTTGATTTTTTCATACTTCTTTTAAAATATATATTTTTTTTTCATATTTAGTTTAATTAGCAAACAATAAAAGGAATAATTTTGCTTATTTTTTTTTCCAAGAAATAAAATATATAAGGCTAATAAAAAGTTAATGTTGAAATGATTAAGGGAAAATTCAATGCCCTGTGCTAAAAAAACCAACCTTGGTGAACTTTAGATTGATTTCCATATTTTGTTAGACAAATCAGTATCTTGCAACAAGTTAATCTAATTAAGTTTTATAAGTTTATTCAAAGAAAACAGGAAGTAAAGTTGTACTGATTTCAATATCTACACATTACAGCTGTCGCATTATCTTTATTACCATATTTATTCTTCATAATTTCTCCTTAGAACAAGTATGCATAAATCGCTAATCCTTATCATTTATCCACTTTACTTTAAACAAAAAAATTTGTAAAGATTTTTTTTAAAGATAATTTATTTTTTCAATTTTTTCCAGATTTGATATTAAATATGGAGCCTGATTAGCTTTATTTTTATTTTTAAAAAAACTAAACATTTATGGAATAGAATATATTTTAGTCACTATATTCTAATTTATTGTATTCTAGAAGATCCAAACCTCTGTGAATAATATGCTAGATTGGTTGTTGGATTCCTTTCTAATAATCTTTATTCTGGATATTTATGGCCAACACATGTTCCATTTTAAAATTATTTCAAATAAAGTAGATGTGGCTGCTATTAAATTATACATTAAAATATATAAGCCTGTTTGGGTCAACACGTATCTGCGAATAAATATTTTTAGGTACCAATATAAAAAAAAATGGAAATCTAGCATCTAAGCACTAGTTTACACTTGGTTACAGTCATTAAATTAACGTAATGTAATTAATCACACGAATTCTTTTTTTATTATATATTTATTACTTATAAAGGAATAATATTTTTGGCCCGCAGCCTTCACAAGTCTGTATCCTTACTTTTGATGAATTAGAAACATTTTAGATATATCACATATTCCTCTTTATTTATCCATAATACTGTCATATTCTTGCATAACTGCTGATCACGTGAAATTGCATTTAATTTAAAAACGATAGATCCGGTAGATCCTATCTCCGTTTTTTTTTCTAGTATTAACAATTATTTTCAGTTTGTTGTTAGACATTCACATTGTCTTGCCAAGAACGATACAATATTTTCAAATAGATCCCTAAAGTGGTTGTCGCCTTTAGTTTTTTCAGTTATTATTCAAATCATTGGTAGATTGAAGTAAGCACTAGAAGACTGTATTTTAAATGTGATATTTATAGTTTAATTTCCAATTTGAACTTCAGTTTTCAAATAGTTTTCTAACTAAACATTGAAGGAAACAAAAAGGGGAAAATCTTTTTACTTATAACTTCTCAAGTGAATTCTTATGATTGTTAAAATTCAATTTTTGTTTTGTTAAAATTCAATTTTCCATAAGAAAAACATTAAATTAATTCCATTACAAAGTAATACAAATTCAGGTTTCCAGGTAAGTTTTAATATAGTTACTTTATTAAAAAAAAATCTAACTTTGTAATTGATTTTGCGTTTAATTCATAAATTGTTTTCCAAAGACTGTCAACGGCCCATGATGCTATTCCAGACGTTTACTTTTTCTGAGGACTGTTACCGCATTGATTGCATCATCCACGAGCTAATTTCGAGAAAACGCATTGAATCATTGCCCACCTACAGAACAGAGTGGGCATACAAGTAATACGGTATTATAAAAACTATTCATAGATGAGGTTGAAAATCTCTAACGGCGTTTTCTTTTTAATATATTTATCGCGTTAGTCACTTTATAGCGACAACTCTTTGAAAGACGGGAGATCTCAAAATGAATATTCATCAAAAAGAGGAAAATGTTTTAATTTAATGATGAAAAACTATTTAGAAATTAGGTTGTATATTGTTTTAAAAAATTGTACTTAACTATAAGTAGGAACATAATTAAAATTTCTACATCAAAATATATAATAAAATACTTTAAATATTTGCATGAATAATGCCACTAATAAAATTACTTTTAAAATTAAATGTTAAACACTAAGATGAGAAGAAAAATTAGTTAGATTATGATATACAGAAATTCTTGCAATAAACCCAGCTGATTCTGTTCTTTTTCTTACTAGCCAAGAATTAAGAATAATGTTCACAGTATCCATAATTTAATAAAAATATGTATTTTAAATAACATTTGAATTTACTTTTTTCATATATATGTATTTCGATTAAAATATGTAGACATTTAGTCTAAAATTCGTCATTTGAGGTAGGGTGTTTTATCGTTCGTTAGTCTAATTGATGCCATAGACCATAATAAACAAATTTTTCAGTTGCTTGTTATGTAAATGTTTGATAGAATATCTAAATAAAAGAACGCAAATAAATATATTTAACAATTTTGTACTATTTACCTTAAAAATATAAGAATTAAAACTGCCAGTGAAATTTGTTGGTCAGATCAATAAATAAAATTTTAGAAACTTGCATAGTACAAAGAGATTTTTAAGTATTTTTAGAGAATTTGTTTCATAATATGAAAAAGAGTAATCAACAAGTCGTTTGTGATAGACAAGGTTATCAGAATACTATTTTTAGTGGATCGCTGGTATTAACTATGAAACTCAAAAATATTATTTCGTATTTGAATAAAAAGAATAATATCGATGTTATTTTTCGAGTAGTCTATAAAAACTGTCTTTTCCATTTAACAAAAGACTTGAATATGAAATACAGAGCTTAATTTCTGAGACATTCGGAAAACATTGCTAGGACATGAAATTTTGTAACTGATTTATTTTAACAGCTAATATTTCTCTAAATTTAAAAATTCATACTTATTTAAAATATCTTAATTTCTTTAAAAGTATTTAGTGATTTTTCACATTTAAAGTTAACGAAAACAACGTAATTATGATTGGTTAATGCACCAGTAGAAGATTCATTTGTTAACTTCACACCCTAATAGAAATATTTAATACCAAACAAGATGCCACAGATTTATTACTAATTATTTATAAGCTCTACAAGTTATTACTTTATTTTGACATACTATCCGTTATAAAATTATATCACTCTTTGTTGTCAATTAGTAATTGAGTTTTTAAAACCACTTCAATTTGATTAGCAGATTACAAACAATTTTGCGTGTGTAAAATTCACCTTGCATGTAAACAAGGTCGTTTCTGGACTATCGATTATACGGGGAAAAAAACGAACCGTTACATAATTCAGATGGTTGTATCGCAAGGACGATTGGAAGATGCGTTTAGAAAGTATTCTAATTGCATTTGTTGGCATTTGCATTTGTTTTCATCATTTACATTTATTTTTCAGTCGGCGGAGTGGCCAAGACGAGAAAGGATGGGATGTATTCGTGGTGACGCCTCCAAAGGAAGAGGACGAAACCGTCATCTCGAAAGCTGTCGGCATCACGCTGAAGGCTTTCAAACTGTTCATCTATCTACTCACGTTTTGTGTCGTCCTCGGTTCGGCAGTCATCTCCAAAGGCACTTTTCTTTTCATGACCTCCCACGTCAGGAGGAACAAAACTCTTCCAGTCTGCCAGAAAGGCCTTGGTACCTATTATTTAGCAAACCTTTTGAATTCTCAACTCGATAAGCTTTCTCTCTTCGAAATCTCTTTTGTTGCTTAGCATTATTTACAAATACAGATCATTAGTTAACAAAACCTTTAATTTTGCAAATTAATGAACATTTTGTCTTGTAATCACTTTTCATGACTTGCAGGGAATTGAATGAGTGGGTGTTTTGAATCCGTAATTAAATTTCATTAAATTAAAATTAACAATAAAATTTATTCGGATAATTATGCGGAAATAAAATGTAATAGTTGTCCAGAACAAAATAGATCTTCCATATGAAATTACTTTGCATGAAAAAAGAGAATTTTTATATCTAGTTCAATGTTTCTTAATCCCGGTTTCGAGAATTGGATAAAGAAAATCTATTATCTTTATTTTCATGGACATCTAACTTAAGTTTTTTTTTCTCTTAAGTAAACAGTAAATTATAGCAGTACTAATTGTATTTGAGATTAGCAGAAGGAATTGGGCAATTTCAAATCCCTTAACAATTGATGCATATCTAGAAAATTCGCCTAGCATAAGTACTTTGAATTTACTGTAATTATTAGCCAATAAATAGCGATAATACGTATAATATATCGTGAAGAAATAGTTTGTAAATTGTCGAGTAATTCATCAGTAGTAATTTAAATATTACACAGGTAGTTATCAAGATAATGGAAGCATCATGAATACACAAAAAAAACACCTATATAAATATTTAAAACAGTTGGAAATGCCCATAGAAATTCAATTGTATAAATCATATGTAGTTTAATGTATATTATTCCAACAAGAGAAATCGTGTAAGCTCCAGTAGAGCTGTTGATAGATATCTTTTACTGACACTCCCCGAAATAGACAGTCTTGGACAGATGAATTGGGATGGCCAACGGAGATGTGCGTCTTTATGCTCTTCAAATCATGCTTACGCATGTCTAGTTGAATGAATTGGAGAGTTATCTTGGAAGACATCGACAGAAGAAAACAATGCTTGCATAATATGTGCCTGGTTGACTAAAATAACCACATAAGCACTCTCAGTGACGACAGGGTATGTAGAAAACCATGGGAAAACTATCACTATCTGAATCATGATAGATCTACATGCTTTAGTTGCACGAAGGCAATTTGGATGATGCACTTGGAAAAATATTTTTCAGATGTATACAAGTCCCTCTTGTCGGTAACAATGTGAACAGCGATTCATTGGACCATATCTTCTTCTATATATAGTTCGACCAGGCGTTATGATCATGGCCTCAGTTAAAGACATTTAACAATCAGTTCAACTGGAAAAGGTTCTGGAATCGTTACTCTATCATATACTTGATTGTGTAATTTCCCTTTCTAACTACAATCACTGATACAGGAATCTACAGATGCTGGTTAAGTTCTATGATCACTTTGGTTACTGCCGTCTTCCTTTCAATGTCACTATCTGCTTTTTAACATCCGATCGGTTCGGATCTCGTCAATAGTTGTACTTAGCAAAGTTTGCTTTTCCGTGCGCGTGGTATGTAGCTCTTACTTTCGATACCATAGCACGAGAAACGCCCACCATGTTAGTGGTTGTTTGATCCAACAAGACGAGCACTAACTATTTACCTTTTTCGAAAATATGTAATATCTGAAATTCTGAAAAAACAGCAACGCCTATAACTTCAAAATATTCTATACATTAGTTGTACATAAAAAAAATTACTGATAGATTACTTGTTTATCATTAATACAAAACTCCATCACTAGCACCGCTCACGTTAATAACATTTACCATTATTTTGATAGCCATCTGTATATGTATGCATACTATAAGTACACACAGACAGCGAAAGAGAAAAAATGACACCATAAGAAGGAACGATCAGATTGTAATGAAATTTCATGTGCAAACGCAAAATATCTTTCGTTAAGGTAGTACGACTGTACTTGTGTACTTTTGTATACTATGTACAGTACTTTTTTTCCGACGCATAAGTAAGAATTCGATATTAAAAATGAAATGTTTTTTATTAACTTGTATTTGCCTTATTTTAGTATCATTTCATCAATAGAGAAATTTCTTTATCTCTTTTTAGGACTAGAGAGGGACAAAGAATATGAAATATTTCTAACAGAATTTGAAAGTGTACCTTGGATATGGTGTCTCTTCCTTGTAATTACAGTACCAGAACTATTTGCACTTTTTCGGAGCTCTAGAATATGTGTATTCAAATCTTATAAAAAGCCTAAAATAGGAACATTTATCGCTGTAAGTATTTTTTAAAATGTTTCATTTCAGTAACAACATTAAAACAACTAATGCTCATTTTCTCTAAAACGCAAGGGAAATTAATTTTGTTAATATTGATTCTTAAAATTATTCTGGTTTATTTTTTACTAAAACACTGAATTTTTGATTTTCCACTGCTTTTCGTTTAAATTTTGTTTCTTCGGAAATATGTACTACTTTTTTTGCTCTTAACTTAATATGGAAAAATGATATAGAAAAGTTGGAATAGCATTGTCTACCTACCATCTACCTATTATTGCAAATTTCACATTAGCTGACAACTTCAAAATTATGATGAAATTCGAAGATTAAATTTTAAGGCGGTTTTGTTATTTAGTCATGTTTATATGTATACCATAGTGTAGAACAAATGTTCTTGACGACGGTGTCTTCCACAGAATGGCAAATTCAGTGTTAAAGTATCACTCTTCTGCACTAATAAGTATCACTTAATCAGTTATAATCTCTATAAGCAACATAATTTTGCACAAGGTTATGTTTTTTTTCTTTCTCATTGTAGGTATTTATTGGTGAAACATTGTATGCCATCGGTTTGTCTCTCTTGGTATTCGCTGTACTTCCCGAACTTGATGTTATTAAAGCAGCCATGTTAACAAATTGTGTTTGTTTTGTTCCTGCTGTATTCAGCCTCTTTTCCAGACATGCCGGCGAATCTAAAGTGCCATTGAAAATTATATTTGATATTCTAGCTGTTATTATCCAAGGGTCTGGCTTCGTGTTGTGGCCTATGACAGAAACCAGTTCAAAAGCGTGGTTAATACCAGTTTCCGCAACATTAGTATCTGTGCGTTGGTGGGAAAACTATATAGATATACGATCCCCATTATCATTCCTCAGGAAATTAAGTACTATAAAGGAAGATCTTAGAAAAAGCCGCTATTTTGCCTACATATTCTTATCTATTTGGAAGATAATAGTAATATTTTGTGCCATGTTTGGTTTCTTGCACTTAACTATAAATGATCCATCTGTAATATTTAGAGGATTTGCTTCCGGATTTCGAAGTCACCCAGTTACAGTTCAGCAAATAAGGAGATTGGTACCTCTACAAATTTTGTCAGATGCTCCAACAGCAAGTCCAATAGATGAACAAGTAACCATTATGTCGTCTGCGATCGCTCCTGTTTTTATAGCTCTGATTCAAATTATGGCATCTCTACTGTGCTATGTGTTCGGAAAATTTGCTTGTAAAATTTGCATTCAAGGATTCAGTTTTGCCTTCCCAATAAGTCTGACGATACCAGTATGTATTTCCATGTTGATTGCAGCATGTGGAGTAAGAACTGAAGATGTGTGCTTTTTTGAAGATATTATTCCAAAATATTTATTTTGGACATGTCCACAGGGCAATTTTTTCCAAGATTTTATAACTAGTCAATATGCTTGGGTTTGGTTACTGTGGTTGCTATCGCAAACATGGATCACTGTGCACATATGGACACCGAAATGTGAACGTCTTGCTAGTACCGAAAAGTGAGTAAAGACTATTTACCGAATGTTTGTATTAATACCCATAAAGTAGTTTAAATTCTCTCATGATGTTTATTGCAAATATTTCAGATTGTTTGTAAATCCTATGTATTGTGGCGTCTTAATCGATCAGTCAGTGGCTATGAATCGCAGACGGGATGACGAAGGTGAAATTAAAAGTGAGGTAAGAGCAATTGTTTTTCATGGGATTTTAAGAAACAAATTTTATTTTATATTATACTAATGGTATTTTTCAACTAAGAAGACTATACTTTCTGTATAGATCTTTGTTTATTAATACCCAAGTATAATAATACGAGTACTAAAATGCTAAAAATAAATATAAGTTACAATTCATTTGTCCAAATGTTTCTGAAATATTCTTAGGTGTATGAATCGCTTAAATAAATTCAGCCGATAATTCAGGTGCGCCAGTTATTCTGTGTAACCAGTATAGATTTTATTTTTATAATTATTTTTAATGATAAATATATTTTATTTGCCATTTTATGAAACTATTCGATTTTTTTTTTTCAGTAGATTTCCTAAAATTTTGATTTTAATTTGCAATAGATTTTAGTTTTAAAGCTACAGGATTGGAAAAACTTCTCAATGAGGTTTATCGTACTATTTGGCAAGGGTGTTTTTATACGAATTCGCCAAAATAATTATACTGAAAAGCAAATTTTCAGTCAAATTTAGAACTAAATTAATTAAAGAAAGAATTCGACTTCTTAAAACCATTTCTATCGTTGCCGAGTATACACGTAAATGTGTCAAGTAAATAAAATGACTCGTAGTAGGCTTCATTTTTAGATATAAGCTAAGCTCTATTATTAATCTTAACAACGTAAAATTTGAAATAGTGATACCCTTTTTATGCTTATCATTAATTGCTACATTTTCTATTATAATTAAAATGTGCGTAAAGTTGTGTGCTATTTTGAATTTGTAATATTCTCATAGTTATACATCTCCTATACAGAGTGAGTGCAAAGTCGTCAACTGATTAAAATAATTTATTATACAAAAACTATTATAATTAGACATGTTTGTTTGGATACATTGTAAGCGCTGTTATAAAGTTTCTAATAAGACCACGTGCTTCAATACGTTTCAGCTTGAGTCTCCTTGTACTTGTGTCTCCCTTCTTTCTTGGGGCTTGCCCTTGGGTAGTTTCGAATCTATCACTCCATTTCCTGTCGCGACGTGATGGCCAACTGGCTAGCTCTCCGTTGGTACCGAAGGCTTCAGGTTCGAATTCTGGCGGTGGCATGGATTTTGTTAGTACGGAATCCACTTTAAACTGTAGGACTCGGTCTGTTTAACCCTCGTGTGTACAAAATGACCGTAGAGCGACAAACCAAACCTTGGTAGCTCAAAGAATTTCAAAGCTGTTCTCGCCAAATGTTCTTTAACAAGTCGTCTGTAACAGCATCTTTCATAATCTAGCCTTCAGTATTTCAACGTAATCAACTGCTGAGGCAAAGTCTTTGTTCATGATGTAACCCCAAAAGAAAAAAAATGAAAAGTAATATCGGGAGACTATGGTAGGGATCCATTCCTTCGAATCGATCCGCCCAGAAATTTTCTGTCCAGGAATTCGCGAAGAAAGGACCCCAGTGAGAAGGTGCTCCATCTTGCTGATAAATAATCTATGGTGGAAATTCTTATTAGAATTGCTTATTGCACCACAGCTACAAGTCTAAATAAACGTTAGTTGTGATGTTTTTCCGTGAAGAAAAACTGTTCAATAACCTTGTTATGCATGAGGCCGTACCAAGTATTAATTTTTTGGCTGCCTGTCGCTACCTATTCAGAAACAAGTGAATTCTCTGTTTGATTCCCAGATACGGGGATTAAGTTTATTTACCTTTCCGCAGACATGTAAGGTTGATCCATATGATAAACAAATGCGATTTTAGTAATCGTTTTCGACATCAATTCTTCTCAGATCTATTGTTTAAAAAAAAACTGTTAAAAGCGAGCTATCCAATGACTTAAACCATTAATGTTGATAAATTGTAAAACACGGCTAAATCAAAATAAATTTTCATTTTAATAATCATTATATAAAAGGTTAAAATTCTAGAAACAAACATTCACTTCCCTTTTGTCGATAAAAAGGAAACTTTACAATTCACACTTCAGCTTCTGCTCTTTTTTTATTACATAACCTCGCAATTTTTAATGTGCTTTCTATTTTGTATTCTTTGATATTTTCAGAAACTTGACAATTTTAGTGTCGAAACTAGCTATATGAAAAATTTAAAATTATCTAGCTCTAATATTTTGAGAATTTGGCTTTTTTCTGGAAATGAAATTATTGTATTTCATTTCAAAATCACTTATATAAATCCTACCTTTAATGCTCAAAACAAATGTAATAATTTCTATAAAAATTAGATCGTCAAATAGGAGTTGCCGATCTATTAAAAAAATTGGCATGAAGGTTTGTATCAAGTACATATGCAAATCACTAAATTGCAGCAGCACCGAGTATAACGTAAGAAGAGCAATAATTGATTTTGCCATTTGCTTTGGTGCGTTAATTTCTCTGGAAGTGTACGCATTACGGATTTTTGCAGGGCAATTTTTTATGTGTACGGATTTTTCTATCAATTTAAAAATTAATTTAATTTTAACAATTTATACTTTTTTTTTTTCAGGACCTAGATCTGGATGGCAATGACGAAAATGATATTTCTCAATATTACGAAACCATTTCGATTCAGACGGATACTTCCAGTGGTCATAATGGGAAAAATACTACAATTCGAAGTTCGGATCACATCACTAGAATGTATGCTTGCGCAACTATGTGGCATGAGACGACAGAAGAAATGCTTCAAATGCTGAAATCCGTCTTCAGGTATTAAACTAATCTTAATTCTAATTGGGTCATTTATTCTTCTCTGAAATACACTTTTTTATTCTTCATTTAACATTACAGTAGACCCAAAAACCAAAATTGTTTTACACTTGCATGCTATTCGTGAGTCGAAAATGTCTTGCATCTTGGAGCACTTTAGCTTTGCCAATACAAGTACTAAACAAATGTACTTGCTAATAGATCTTCAACTTAATAAATACTTGGATACGCAGGAAATGTTTCCTAATTTTTTTACTATTATATTTTCAGCCGATTATTTTGATTTAAAAATTCATGTATTAAAATAGTGTATTTTAAGCAAAAAGGCTTTTCAGAATGGATGAAGATCAATGCGCTCGAAGAAATGCACAAAAATACCTCAGAATTGTGGATCCAGATTATTATGAATTCGAAGGTATGTGTTATCTTAAACAGCTCCTAACTTCATTTTTTATGAATATTGAGTAAATTCTAAGTTTTATTCTTGGGAATCGATGTGTATTATTTCTAATGGAACATTAATTAAATTTTTTTCTTACTCCCATAATGTATATAACTGCTAAGTAATCATTTTAACTGAAATTAAATAACTTTAAATTTCAGAAATGAAAAAATGCATATATGAAGATGGAATTTTAATTGATGTTGTGCAAAATTGAAGAAATTTTTCAAAAATTAAATTTTACACGAGATGTGTAAAGGTGTAAATATTCTGAGAACTGAAACATAGCTTAGAATTTTATCACTAAAGTAAACATGCATGTGCGATTCGAATAACTTTGAATAAACAAACATACAAGAAATAACGAAGCA
Source organism: Caerostris darwini (assembly GCA_021605075.1). NCBI lineage: Eukaryota > Metazoa > Arthropoda > Arachnida > Araneae > Araneidae > Caerostris > Caerostris darwini. Next base: position 191,157 of record BPLQ01002691.1, read on the forward strand.
CACTCACAAACTGATGAAGCCTTTGATTTGTTTCGAATGCTTTAGAATATTGATGTGATGCCAGACTTTTGTTAATAAAATAATATATTTGATGAATGTTGGCTATGGTAACTTATGGGAAATTGATAAACCGAAGTTGGGAAAATTATAATTAGCGCAATATCTTCAATATAATATCTAATTTGCAATATCACCATATGGTTGGGATTAATTTTAAAAAACTTCTTCGACGGAAGTGAAAGAACTAGGTAAATTATTACTGTACTTTTCTAAAAAATTGATTTGAGAATTTTTTTCATAAATATGAAACTTGACTTGAGGTTGTCATACTGTATTGATAATTTCCTAAAGTTTCAATGAGAGCTTCATTAGGCCCATTCATCATAAATATTCTTTTTCGATTCTGTCGTACTGTATTTTGCGAAACACAAACTAAAATTTCTTTTACCTTATTGTGACTAGAATTTTAGGATTCTTTAAAATTTGTATAATAGTTCTAACCTGATTTTAGGTTTTCTGTATTAAATACTCGTAAAATGAATTAAATTGGAATATTCGTAAAGAAATTGTCAAAATAAAAATGCATTTTTACCTTCACATAAGTATTCGACGTTTCAAAAAATAAAAATTCATTAAATATTTTTGATAAAACGATGTAGACAATTTTTTTTTTTTTTAATTTCTCGAATAAGGATACTAAAAAACACGAAAACCTATTGTATTAATTGACAATGACCTCTTAAACAGTGGTCATGTTTGGAATAATTCATTTGCCTCATTACTTCTTTCTCACGGTTTACAAGGTGGACGTTATTAATGTAGTTAATGAAGTTTATAAAAGATGCATTATTCTAGAAAATTAGTTTCTAAAGTTGTATTAAAATAGTTTTGATATTTTGTGTTGAGTGAGTTATATTAAAAATTCTTAAATGCTTACAAAAGATTTGCATACATAGTATGACAGAACATAGGTGGGATTTCCAAAATAGTTTATAAACTAATATCACGAGATCTTGGCTGCAATAGGATGAAGCTATTTCTAACGTTTGATGTAATGAAAACCTGCTTTTATGCTCTTTCATTTCATATAAATTTTAAAATATTTTTATCATACATTATCAAAAACCTTTTCTTACTCAGAAAATTTGTTTAGTTCAAAACTGTGCCATTTGATTTGTTAGTAATTTGTTATCGTTCTGTTAAACAATTTTTTTACTACTTGCTTAGAAAAACTTCGATATTGTTGAAATCAAGCACTCAGGAGGACACATATAAATAACAAGGTCGTTTACTTGACAAAAATGAATAAAAATTTAATTTTTTTACCTACCAACAATATATCACGTACGCAATTAATCAAACACTGGGGTTTTCATCTATCAAATATTTTAAAGTGTAATGCACCAATAAATATTTATTATACATACACACAAATTCTATGAACCATACACAAAAAAAAATATATATATATATATATTTTCCATGGTAGAAAATGCTATGCCATAGAATATCTACTAGAAAATCGTGTTTGAATAAAAAAAAAAAAAATTTCAATTTTATATCATATGTTCTTATGGTGCATTATTTTTCTGTGTATTATAACTAGCAATGTTGTATTAAAATCTCAATTGATTTCATTTTTTTTTTTTTTTTTTTTTTTTTTTTTTTTTTTTTTTTTTTTATTGTAATAAGAAATATGCTATTAAATTTAATAAGTTGACCTAATAAACTTTTTATGTTTAAAACTGATAGAAAAGTTATTACAAAGTATGAAATAATTTATTCGGTTCATGTCTCAAATAGAACAGAAATACAAAAATATTCTTGTTTTTCATCATTGTTATCGTATAACTATTTGCGCTTACTTACTCAAGAGGTTCAATAACAAAATTTCTTACACATTGTGGAGGAATTTTGCTTCTAGTTTTGTATTTTATTTAAATTCGTACCTAATTAAGAGAAGTAAAAAAAACTATCTGTGATCATAAATGAAAATTGATCATTTTAATTTCTGTTTAGCGATTTATTCGGAAACTAATATTAAGTTGGCAAGTAAATACGTCTGATTTTTACCATATATTTAAATGGTGAAAACCGAAATTACTTTCTTATCAACCCAATAAATAGTATAATATAAATTTTTCTGTGTTATTCTGAACCATTTTAATTCAGTTTGTGTTAAATGTCAATTCTAAAAAGTATCATTAAAATTTAATTTCAAGGATTCAATTTGGAAATAATTTTTTGAAATTAGTATTAGATTTAATGCAACTGACTTTCCATTGAACACGAAAGATTTTCATTGTCTTCATAGGTGCATTACAAAGATGAATCAATTGCATTCAATTTGAAATAAATAAGCATGTTGGATGTATTTCGAAATTAATTTGCGTAAAAGAAAGTTTACTTATAAAATACGTGTGATAACACTTTATAAACCCAAATTTGATACAGTGACATCTCAAATTTTATTAACTATAAAAGGACCGAGTTCTAAAGAATTTGAACATTTTGAATTATTCTAATTTAATCAATTTCTGAAATGAAATTTAAGCGTTTTCTGTCCGGATATTTCATAATTTTTAAATTCTTGACATTACTTAAATTTTCAAAATCATGTATTGAAGAGAAAAGAATGAAATTATATGAACAATTAACATAAATCTTTTCACTAAGTTCTGTAATAAATAATCGGACTCGCCGATACAGAATCCAACTCATAATTTGTCAATCGTACCTAAATAAAATAAAAAAAAGTAGTAATGTCTTTAAAGCTTCATCGTTCAATAAGTTTTTCAGTTTTATTTTTAATAAAAATCCAATTTATTTTTCCCAAGTGCACATCTTTTTCGATGATGCGTACGAACTATGCGATGATGATGACGAAGAAATGGTTGTAAATCGATTCGTCAAACAACTTGTGCAAGTGATGGACGTTGCTGCTAGGTAAGTTTTGGGGATTTTAGATCTTTATAAAAATTATTCAAGCGATATTTAAAATAAAGTCCTATATTTTAAATGTTTTTTTTTTTTTTTTTTTTTTTAACTTGCAACTGCTTCTCCTTTTATATTTTTTCTGGATTTCCCACAGAATACTACTAGTATCTAATTTTTTTTTTTTAGTACGTTATTCATTCCCCATGGTTCTACAAATCAAGTATTTTTAAGGAAACATTTTTCCAAAGGACCAGTTCTTGGTCATTGACTTTGAAATATATATTTGTGAACTAAAAATCAAAACAGTTAACTCGTGTATGTTTAAGTTTATCTTATGCTCGAACACCAGCTGGCCTATGAGTCTATTTCCTTTGAGTTTTTTGTCAATTGTTATTCTTGTTAGGTGTCCAAAAATCATCTTTGATTGTTAATACAGTGCTATGTTTCTGTTACAGATGCGTATGCCATTACAAATTTATCAGATTTATATAATTTATATCATGGTTTCTCATTTTGTACAGTAATGCCCCAAAGTTCATGATTTTCGCCACTTTCTTCCAACTTCATGCAAGTCGAGGTACAACTTATCATATAAATTTTGTTTAACTGTGACCAAAGGTTAACAAAAACACGAGTTAAGGAGAAAAATACATAAGATTGCAGTTCTTCATATAACTTTTCATCATCGAAAATATTCCACAATTATTTTGCAAACAGGCTATTTTCCTTACAAAATTCTAAAATTTTTTGCTTAATTTAAAAAATTTTTTTTTTAGAAGTAGTAAATTAAGTTGGAGAAAGATAAAATAACGATTACATTGAAGGTTTTCCGCAATCAAAATACACCAAGACAGATGAAGTTTAGAAGTGAATTTAAAAATAAGCAGATCGGACGAAATTTAATAAAAAAAAATAATAAATAAAAAATTGTGTAGAAGAGAAATGATTGAAAATTAAAATCATGAGCACTAAATGTGAATTAAAATTTCCTTTTAATGTTTCTGCACTCGTAGAGTAGATATATTAATTAAATCACAAGACAGAGACACTATTTTGATCAATAAAGCCACAACAGCAGATAATTGTAAAAAAAAAAAAATAATAATAAATAAATAAAATCTGGAAAATGAGAACTGGACAACGGGAAAAATATCGAGGACGTAATTCAGAGTTCACTCAAGTCATGGTAATACTATAATGTTTGAGTTACGAAAATATCTTAATTTTACAATTTTTTGCAGCAATATTTTTAATATAATATTTATTATAATACAAAAATATTAAAATATCCATCTTTTGTATTTCAGGTTAAAGATTATTTGCATTTTTAAATTTATAATTTAATGTAGTTCGACTAAAAATAAAAAATAAAAAAAAAATCAGTCATTGAAAAAATAACCGTGATATAAACGCAGTTAAAGCAGAGAAAAAAAATTTATCCGAAATGCAATATTGAAACAATTGCCAACTCTTTAGTAATGTACCGATGCGGAAAAAAAAGCTGGCACGCTTTCTGCTAAGATTCCGTATCCAAGATTAACATAAGGTTTCTCTTTGAGTACTTTATCAGATAAAAACTCAAAATGACGGAAAACACGCCCACGCATAGCAACGAGAAGGCGAATAAATGGGCTTCAACAACATTCTTTTTATCAAGGTAGTACGTAATAGAATTGAACATTATCATTTATTTTTGAGACTATCTGCTCTCTAACCATGGGTTTCTGACGCATCGATCAAACAGAAGAATCCAATACTCTTTATAATCTATTATAAGATTTTTAACATATTTCAATTTTTTCATGTTGAAGGAAACACATAAAAATTGCATGATTATTCAAGTTATAGTGATACATTCTGGAATAAAATGTTAAATAAAATTGTTTTTATCATTTTTTTTATTCTTCAATTCCTCATTAATTCGTGTGAAAATCAAAATGTTATAAATAATTTCTTAAAGATTAAATTCTCCGACTTTTGAATAAACTTTAAAGAACCTTCATTTTTATTTGTTATCTTGAAGGGTCAATTAAATGTCTTATTCTCAAAGTTTAAGATGCATCTTAAAATGTTTGTCTTCAAAAGGTAGATGAATCTTCAAACCTCGTGTGCTGTTTAATCTAATTAATGTCCAAACTGACGTTTACTTAAAGACATCTGAAAGATATGTTTAGCAATTTTCACAGCCACGAATCTTGTGCTCCTACCAACTATCTTGATAATATGTGTAAACCAAAATTGTTTAGATACTTATTCAGACATTACACAATCTGAAACGTATTTCTGATGGTTTTATTACTTCAAATCACACATAAACTTCACACGTCAAAGGGGGAATCTTCGCTGCAAATTGTATGTTCAAAGCGCCATGTGCTTGGATATTTTTTATAAGTCTTTTTGCCCTTGAGGTTATTTATATTTTCTTGGAGTAATAATTTCATTTAATGGTAAGTTATCGATTGTATCAGGTTTTCCAACCGAATTTTGAACTATTCAACAAAAGCTTGTAAAAACCTAAAGGGGCACACGAGTCAAATGATTATTTATAAAACATTCTGTGATTTTTAATATTTTGTGTTCAGCTGATACCTAGCAGTAATTTTTTTATCTTCAGTTCAAAAGGGTCAACATATAATTAAGGAGGAAACAATTAACCACACAATTTTTATTGTATTAATTACGCAATTGTTTAGGTTTGCCTTGCATTGAAAAAAATTCCATTATATTTTTTAAGTTCTTTTAAAGAGTAGTTTCTTTTTTCCCTCTTAATCATGTAGATGGTGCTTGAAATTGGTTTTCATCGTTAGAATATGTGGAACTCTTATATTAATTGAATAATAGTGAAATCTTTTGTTTAGGTGAGTTAATTTCCTTAGAAGATGGAAGTAAAAGTTCACGCCTACTTATGCTAAGCAGAAAATGCGTGGTTTTTCTTGACCTAATTAGATGATTTCAAGTCAATGCCACTAAAAAAAATATTAGTCCGATATCCGGTCTAACGGGTTTTTACTCTGCCTAAGGCTATTGTTCTCGCTTTCAAAAAGAATAGCTCTTCAAATTAGTAAAAAAATTTTTTTCTAAATTGATTTTATAATGAAGTGCTAAATTATCTTTTATTAAGTTTTGGTTCTACTTATTGTCGAAAAGGAAAAGCAACATTTTAAGATTAAGATGTTTTAGTCTTCTTAATGCAGCAAAACTATGCGCGCATATCCATCTGTCACTTCAGTCCTTTGAACATATTAATCTAGCGTTTTGCTCTGTTTAAGATTCTGTAGATGAGGTTATTGTCTAGTTGTATTTATCTTCAGGGTCAATAAAGTGTGGGAAAGTTCAAATTTATCTCAGTTTAAATGTTTTGATCTAATCTTTTATACAATGAGTACAAAATACAAGGTTTGACAATCATATAATATTTTCTAGCTATAAATATTAATGAGGTATATTTTTTTGCAAAACGTCATTGATGCTGTGTTAGAGCAGTTCCAATAGGCATTCTATTTGCCCACTATTTGAAGTGATTTTTTTAAAAAGTCGCATCTTCATTGTAATTAATTTTTATTAATGAACATTACATTTGCTATTTTATATATAATGTATAATAACGTAGTGTGTGCTGATTATAATTAAGACAGATACATTGCGTTTCTTAGTGTTCAGGTTTAAACATTTTAATCAAGGTTTTTATTTCTAATGGTATCATTCGAAGAACCCTTTGTTAGCGTGTAAACATAAAGCGTTAATACCATTAGATAGACAAAATAAAAATACATATAAGGATCAATCAAAAGCAAACCGCAATTATTCAATTTGTGGGTTTATTGAATTTTCTAATTACTGTTATTCAAAAAAATATATTTTCTTCAATGCTGGGAAGTCTTTGAGATATGTCGCATCGCAACTGGGTCTAGAAAGTAAATTAAACATTTTTCAAAAACATGCGTGTCCGTAAATTTTAGCTGCTTTATATATGAAATGTTTGTTGTATTTCATTCTTGTATGATTAATAATACTGATGGATAATAAAGAACTCCAATTCTTTTTTTTTTTTCCAAGTAATGTTCATCAATGCAATATTCGACTAAAGCCACCAAAAAAGATTCCAACTCCCTACGGAGGCCGGTTAGTTTGGGTTATGCCTGGTAAAAACAAACTGATTGCACATTTGAAGGATAAAGCCAAGATACGACACAGAAAGAGATGGAGCCAAGTAAGTTTCATCTTTAAATTTCAAACTTTAAAAATAAACTTTTTTAAAAATCCTTCATAAAATATCACTTAATTTATTTGATAAAATCAACTATTAATTTTTTTAAGGCAATTAAAAACGAAAATTTTCATGTGTTACGTAATTATAAAAAGACATTAAGCAGTTTTTTCCAAAGAATATTGTTATAAATATTTGAAAGTATCTTTAAGTTGGTTTGAGCATACTGACAACAAATTCTTCTCATAAGAATGTCAGATTAGTTCAGAGAACACTAATTTTTATTATGATTTCTATCACGATTTAAAGATGAAAATGTTTTTCATATGTTTCAAAAGAAAACAGCAGGAAACAAGTTACAGAAAAGAATTTAGCAATAAGGGACAAACAACATAAGATGTCTATACTTTTAATAATTTACATCCGAGTGATGATAACATGATTGATTTGTTCAGCTTTATCAGACTGTTTAACTTCAGTTGAATCCAGATTTTGTAATGGGAATATGGGTGCCGAAATCCATGCGATGGTCTTGTACCACTGTCCAATTCTGAAATTTTAATAAATTTTTCTTTCCTCTTTGCTTCTGCCGCTAAGATTGTGTTCTAATTGAGATACGAGTATAACAAGATAATTCCTTCTACAAGGTGAATAAAGTTAACAATTGGACTCTTATTATTTATTTATAATTTAAATTTTGTCTATTTAAAAAATTTCGACTTGGAATAACAAATACTGATTGGTTCATTTATTTGAATTTCTTCAGGTGATGTATATGTACTATTTGCTGGGACATCGTCTCATAGAATTGCCCATCGATGTGAACAGGAAAGCGACTATGGCTGAAAATACTTTTGTCCTGGCTCTGGACGGAGACATCAACTTCAGGCCCCACGCAGTGCAACTGTTGGTGGATCTCATGAAGAAGAATAGAAACCTGGGAGCTGCTTGTGGTCGGATCCACCCTGTTGGAACAGGTAATTCAAATCCCTGGTAGCACCGACTTAGTCAGTCATTTTAAAAATGCCGGTTTTTTCAGAAAACAAAACTCTTCAAATTAATATTTTCGTTTCGGTAATAATTATATATATGTAGTTTTCAATAGAACTCTTTGGGTTTTTTTTTTTTTTTAAATATTGAATGCATCTTTATCCGCTTTTATTTTTAGACCATTGTGGTTTTAACTGATTATTGAAAAATATTTTGTAAAATTTGGACCTAGTTTGATACATATGGAGTTTATTTTCATAAAGTATTAAATTGTGTTTTCTGTAAGACATTTAAATTATGCATAATGATGCAATGGCTTAATTTTTATTTCCTATGATTATCTAAAATTAAAATATTCTGTAATATCTATTGTCTCTCTAAATGATACTTGTATTTATATTACGCCCATAAATTAACGAATTAAACTATTTTCAATAGATTCTGAAGCATTCAGTTGATATTATTTTTTAGAGCACATGATTATAATTCCAAACATTTAATTATTATAGTACAAAAACATTCCATTGAGTATTTCTTTGAGTAACCAAATAATGCAGTATAGTATATTTTAGTTGAAAACGAGATGATTTAGCTTTTATTGGTGTAGTATTTATATCTAAATACCAATCCTTCTGTATTTTTCAGGGCCTATGGTATGGTACCAAAAATTCGAGTACGCCATAGGCCATTGGCTTCAAAAGGCAACGGAACACATGATTGGTTGTGTTCTTTGCAGTCCCGGGTGTTTCTCTCTGTTTCGAGCTAAAGCTTTGATGGACGACAACGTCATGAGGAAATACACAACCCGTTCGGATGAGGCTCGACACTATGTGCAGTATGATCAAGGTTAGTGGACAATGTCATTGATTGAATTCCTTTCAAAATGTAATACGGAAAAACTCAAAAATATACTTTTAATTAAGCGTGTAACAGGAACGTGATTTTCTAAAGTCATTTGAATAAGACGTACAAAAGAAAGTTTCATTCATTCCAAACTTTATAAAATGTTATTAGCTCACCTACCACTGTCACATAATTATGAGTAGGTCTACTTAAAATGGTATGCTTATTGGTTCCCTGAAGTATAATTCTAATGATAATTCGATTTTATAATAAAGACGTTGAAAAAATGTATTAATCTTAAAATTAAGAGAATTGAAACGATTAAATGCTCGGCTTAAGATTTTGTGACGGTGGGTTTCGACGAAAGTCCATGTGTCTTTGATGATCCGTGGAAATATTTTAGATGGTCCACGAGAAATAATGTAAATAATTGTCATTTATTTAACACTGACTTCTAAATTACTTTCTTAATTTATAAATATATAAAATAATTAAAACAAAATGGGGTCCTCAATGTAGATAGAGCTTTATAGCACATACCTTTGCTACGTACTTAGAAAAATCGCATTCCTCTATTACTTTGAAATTTATGCGAATTAGTGGTATCGACAGGGTTTCAATATACCTAGATTGCAGTCTTATATAGACATAACTTTAAAATTATATTGTAATTCATAAATAGTAATTCTGCAAACAAAAGTCACGCATTCCTTATTTTGGTTGATCAGTGACTGCATCACTTAAATAAATCTCATTTAATAAGACATATGTTAATACATCTTGTTTTTATTTTGCTAACTGTATGTAAATATGACTGGGTAATGTTGCATGTAAACCCTATGCAATATTTTCCATACTTAAGTAAAATATTCCTTGGCATTTACAATACAAACATCAGTCATTAGCTTTCATTTTACTGGAAAAGCAGAGGGGAGGGAGGGTGTCAATCTTTTTTTCTGTGTAATGATTCAAAATAAAGGACTTGCTACTTTTGAAAATAAGTTACAGTACAGTTTCTTAAAATGATAAGATAAAGAATATTTAATTTGTAACAGGGATACCTCGACCTGCTATAAATTGCCGGCGCAATGGAAAGACCTTTGAAGTCGCATTCTATATATGTTGGATATAATATAATACAATAATAAAATAAATAATACTTTATTGCAATAGTAAGCCTAAAATTTTTATAATGCGTTTTGTATTTGGTGCAGTTTTTGTAGAACCAAGAGCAAAAGTGATTGTCAAATGGTTTCTATACTATAGGTGGATATTTTAAATATTTATCCCTGAAAATGTTTACTCAATGTATTGATCCGAATGGGTTTGCTCATTTTTATGCCTTTTCTTGCAAGTCTATTTTATCTGGAAAATGGAACATGTTTTTGTCGATTAATTTCTCAGAAGTGAAAAAAAAAAGGGTCGTGCATCCATCTACTTTGCAATAAATAAAATATTTTATTCACCGTCATTTTTCTAATTTTTAAATGTTAAATTTTTAAAGTATTAAATCAAAATCTGAATATATTTAAAAGAAAACCTTTATTATTTTAAAATTGTAAGTAAAATGAAATTATGATGAAGTTGGTCGTTAAAAAAAAAAAGCAACTGTCCGTGGATCATGATTTGTGTATCTTTGACTTAAAATGAATGAAATTTCTTCTACGAGTGCTGAGATTTTATGCTTTTATTCCAGGTGAAGATCGTTGGCTGTGCACACTTTTACTTCAGAGGGGCTATCGAGTAGAGTACAGTGCAGCTTCCGATGCGTACACACATTGTCCAGAAGGTTTCGGGGAGTTCTACACTCAGCGACGCCGTTGGGCTCCGTCCACCATGGCCAACATCATGGACCTTCTATCAGACTACAAGGCAACCGTTGCTATCAATGACAACATTTCTGTTCCCTACATCATTTATCAAGGAATGCTCATGACAGGGACGGTTCTGGGACCAGGAACTATCTTCCTTATGTTGGTAGGGGCCATGGTGGCAGCTTTTAAGATTTCAAACTGGAATTCTTTCACGTATAATATTATACCGATTCTCTTGTTTATGTTGGTGTGCTTCATTTTCAAGAATGATGTACAGGTAAGCATTTTTTTTTTTTTTTTTTACATAAATGAAAATTCTTTCAAAAGAATCATTCAGTCTGTTTTGTTTCTTTGTGTTTTTATATTGTATTTGTGATTTTTTTCATTGCATTTTTATCATATAAATAACAGAATGTTCAACTATGTTTTAATCTTTGGGTTATTTAGAATAAATGTTCAGCCCAGTTGATTATACTATTCAAGTGACTTCAGTTTCGTCTTTACCATAAAGAACATGGGTACCCTCCGAAGATGACTATAACGTGGTTAAAAAGCTCCAAATACACATGCAATGCTTCATTTTAATAATATAATTGGTAAAAGTATGCAGTGGATGAAAAGCAAGCAGACACATTTTCTTAAATTGCAATTTATTTTTTATCGTAGCAATAAGACACATTATAACACATTATATTTATTTAAAAAAAATGCCAGATAAATATATTTTGCTAGTTTTAGTTTGTATAGAAAATCAAAAAATTTAATATTTAGTATTATTCTTGAAAAGTATTACAAAAAAAAAATGTAAAACAAAATTCCTTGGGCTAAGAATACATTTAATTACTTAAAGGTATGACGCGGATATCTCGTTTATTTAATGAACAAATAAGTGAAAAATTGGGATAATTTAAAAAGAATGCATCTCATCAATTTAAATGTATCGGAGGGGGATAAGTTGAGCCAGTTTATTTATTACTTTGTGAATATATTAACATCTTTTCTATTTAAATGGAATTAGGATTTCTAGACTACTGTAAGTGAAAACCGTTTTTTCCCTTTATTACAAGTACAATTGCAGGATCAAATAAAGCCTCAAAATATAAAATTACTCAAATTTTTACAATGAATCAACTGCATCCAAGAAAAATTGAGCTTTATCCTTAAAACGTTCAAAATGAAGCGAAGTAGTTTTTGCAAAATTAAGGTTGAAATTATCCTCAATTGAAAAATAAGACTTCAATAAAAGAAATGCATATATTCATAATTTTCAAAATCTGAAATATTAATAAACATCTGTCTCAAATTATATGCGATATACAAAAGACTCTTTGACAATACATCTCGCTGAACTCAAAAATGTTTGACAACCATACAGAGCTCTACCAAAACTTTTTCATAATTATACAAATATTTAAAAAATTACAAAAAATGGCAATATTTGAAAATAAATCAATTAAAATAAAAATTGAAATAAAAATTTAAAAAAATAAAAATAATAATAAAAATTGCTGTAAAAAAAAAAAAAAAAAAAAAAATTGAAAAATAAAAATTGTTGTTTTTTTGTGATGCTTTTTAAGTTATATCATTTGTAAATTTAAAAATATAACGTAGTTACATTTACCTCTTTAAACTTATTAAGATTAGATTTTAACGTATTATGATTAATTGCTATGATTTATTAATATTATTAATAATATATATTTAATTAAATAATCATATGTAGTAAAAATGTATCTGGCTGTGAAAACTGTTAGAAATGCTATAAATTTTTTTTTTCTTTTGAACGGAGAAAACACCGAGCTTACAAAAAATAAAAATTTAAAAAAAAATTAAAACTCCACCCCGGAAGACTTGTAATTCCTCTTCAGAATCGTATTAGTCATCCTTACTTTTTGATAAGAATAAATGTTTAGGTCTTAAATCTGTAATCAATAAATTTTTATGTTTACCCCAAGTAGTCTTCTTGCTATCATCAGTGACCTTCAAAAAACAATAGTGCTTAGAACGGTGCCAAAGCTTTCGATTTCGAAAACCGTTATGCAACGCTTTTTGTTGTTTTTTGCAACGAGGAAATCGTTTACACCCAGGTCATCTCTTTTTTTAGCTTTCGTCGGGTTCTTCTTTAACAATGCTGCTTTCAAATAAACTAGAGAAATAAAGCTGTGGAAAACAATTCACTTTATTCGAGCATTAAGTTGAGAACAATGAGGAACGGCGAAATGATTCCTTTTTTATTGAAGCAATTAATGTTTAAGCATTTTTTTCCGATACTGAATGCCGTTAAAAATTTTCAATCAAATAAAATTTATTAGTGTGTAATTTATATACATATTAATGACTAAGTTTAATGTTACTCTGTTATACATTTTGCCTAGTTATTGGTAGAAACTGGACTTAAAGAAATGGATAGAAATGTTACGAAAAATTTAGTTTAGTAGATTAGAAATGTATCAATTTATTGGCTAAAATGCATCTAGTAAATAGGTTAGCATAATAAAATACTTCCCTTTTTTTCTACTTGCTTTGACCTTGATTTTATACTGCTTCTAAGTGTAGACAATAGCCACTAAAAAAAGTGATTGCTAATTTAAATGGCTTGTTTGGAGCAAGTCCAAAGGGTCTTGAAATTGCGAACTTTCCCAGATAAATGTTATTTACTTGGCAAGAAGTTCGTAATTTTATAGGGTTGTAATTAATTGCTTAGTTATAATTTCACTTCCTCTTTAATTGATTTAACTAGGCCTTCGGATTGTTGACTGCTGAATGTTTTTACTTTAAATTTATCACTATCAGGGTATTGCTAGTGCACTTTTCTGGTTTTACCATCCCTCTGAGATTATTTAGGAAAATAATCTTGCCTTCCACCTTCATCCATGCAACTATAAACAGAAGTAAAGATCTTAATTATGATCCAAAGAATTAGTTTTGTAAATACTTTTTCCTAATATGGGCCATTGCTCAAATTATCAAGATGTTATTTGATTTCTCACTCACAGCTTCCCTTTAGTTTTCATTGGTTTGTCGATATTCACGCAAATGTATTGTCATACAATATTCAAGAATATTTTTTTTTCAGTTTGGGAAACAGAAAAAAAAAATTCAATGCTTTATTAACTGAATTGGCTAACAAAATACATCTATTAGTTTAATACGACTGGTTGCTGAATCATTAATGCTTTCGACTCTCGCTATAAACAAAATTTTAACCAGCTATTTCAAACTCTCAGATAATTGTATAACCAAATCTGCTTTCTTTAGACATTTTGAATTACTACATTACTTGAAATATTTGGTAGCTTACCGATTCTAGAAATAGCATCGCTTGTTGCATAAGAGATGTGAATAACTAAAGATTGGAAAAACTTATAGAAACGATTGAAAATTTATTTTGCCCTGTTTGAAAAAAAAGTTAAATATTTTAATTACGATCATAAACCATCAGTTTAAGTTGTAGCGAAAGATTATAATTCGTATTATCGCTCGGTTAAAAAAGAAATAACTTTTCAGTAATTTGTTAGCAAATCTATATCGTTAAAATTTTATAAACATACAATTAATCACTACTTAATACTATGTAGTATGCTTTGCTTTTTGAAATTATCTTCAAACTAAAGGCAAAGAAAGTTTTCTTTTCGAGTGTGGGACTCGAATACAGTGACTGTAAAAATTGAGAACACTTAACGTTATATTTGCAGAAAACATGCAAATTTTTACTACTTTATTATAGCAGGTCTATATATATAGATAAGTTTAATCTTTTGGGTGTTCTTAAATTTATTAGATAAAATTTTAACGTCGGAAAAATTGAAAATATGCTTTTTAAATTTATGGACTGCAAGGTTTGCTAAACTTCGTCTAAATGCATACAATGGCTACTTTTTTTAAAATGTAAATATAGATAAAGATGCTTATTTAATCTATATCATTCTGAATTTCGAATATAGTTTTGTAATAGATAGTAAATTTTTAAGCCTATATAATGCTAATATTTAATCTATCTTATAGAAATATCTATAAAAATTTCCATCTGGTTTTTTCAGATTATGGTTGCCCAAGTGATGAGTGCTGCTTACGCTTTATTGATGATGGCTGTATTGGTTGGTACATCGATACAGCTAACTGAAGACGGAGTGGGATCTCCATCCTCTATATTTTTAATAGCACTCTCGGGGAGTTTCTTCATAGCGGCGCTGCTTCACCCGCAAGAATTCTGGTGCATCATTCCCGGGCTGCTTTATTTCCTCAGCATTCCTTCCATGTACTTACTCCTCATAATCTACTCTCTTGTCAATCTCAACGTAGTAACATGGGGAACCCGAGAAGTTCAGACGAAGAAGACTAAGAAAGAAATCGAAGAAGAGCGGAAAGAACAGGAAGAACTGCTCAAGAAGAAGCGGAATCCAGATCTGCTCTCTTTCCTTGGAATTGGTGGCAAAGATAACGAAGAAGGAAGCATCACATTTAGCTTGGCTAATCTATTCACTTGCATGTTGTGCACCTATCCGAAATCAAACGAAGATAAAATTCATTTGATGAACATTGGAGATCAGTTGGAGCAAATGAATAAAAAAGTATCGTCTCTTGAGAGACAGTTGGAGTTGACGCATGCGATTCCTTTCCGTGGTCGGAAGACGTCGGTGAAAGGTTCTGTCCGTCTGGCTTCAGATACTGGTCTGTCTGTAGTTAACGAGAATGAAGATGAAAGGGAATTTGATTCTGGTTCTGAAGCACCATCTAGTGAAGGATTAGGTATATATACCCTATTCTCAATTCTTTCTCAATTTTTTTCTGTCCTTTGTATTCCACGCTTAAAGTATTTTTTTCTTTTTGCAGAACCCAAACAAGAGCGAGATGATTTAATTAATCCTTACTGGATTGAAGATAAAGAACTGAGACGAGGTGAAGTGGAATACTTACCAGCAGCTGAGATCCAATTCTGGAAGGATCTCATTGATAAATATTTATATCCCATTGAACAAAATAAGGAACATCAAGCTAGAGTTGCATCTGAGCTAAAAGAATTGAGAAACAAAGTTGTCTTTGCATTTTTTATGTTTAACGCTTTGTTTATTTTAATAGTGTTTCTGCTTCAGCTGAATAAAGATCAACTGCATTTGGATTGGCCTTTAGGTGTCAAGACCAACATCACATACAATCCAGAAACGAGTGAAGTCCGTATTGATAAGGAATATTTAGAATTGGAACCTATTGGATTAGTTTTTGCTGTCTTTTTTGCTCTTATTCTTGTTATCCAATTTGTGGCCATGCTGTTTCATCGATTTGGTACCTTATCTCACATAATGGCATCCATTGAATTGTCTTGCTTTGATCAAAAAGTGGATGACATCAGTGATGATGCATTCATTGATAAAAATGCAGTACAAATTGCTCGCCAATTACAACGGCTTCGAGGTATAGATGACGATGAAAAGAGTGAGGAATCTTTATATGGCGATCGATTGGCAAGGAGAAAGACTATTCAAAATCTTGAAAAACGAAAGAATCAAAGAAATAGGATCGGAACCCTAGATGTAGCGTTCAGGAAGCGCTTCATGAACATTAACTTGCAAGATGGTGAACATGACAATATAGGTATGATTTGGATTTTAATTAGAATGCCTTTTTTGTTCATTAATATTATGAACCATTTTTTGTTCATTAATATTATGAACCGAATTATTTATCGAAATTCTTGATAGGTGCTAATTTATAATTTGTGTTTATTAAATCTCAAAACTTGCTTTACCTTTAATAAAAAGGAAATTCAATTTTCCTTTTTATATGTATTAAAAAAGCCATATTTTATCTTCCTGTTGCATATTGGCACGCAACATTTATAACATGCAATCACATCACATTAATGTTACACAAATTAAGAAATATTAAGTATTATAAATGTTGGCTAGCTAGTTTGTAATAATAGCCTAACTTCATAATATTTTATTCCTATTTCGGGAAAATCTTAAAAATAATGAACTTGAAAAACAATAGTGCCATTTTTATGTAATAAAAATAACAATTTGTAAGTTTTCTAAGAACAGGTAATTTTTGAGTTTGTTAGATAAGTTCTAAGTTAATAGTACGGTATTTCCCTTTGAAATAGTTATTGTAAGTTATATGAACTTAATTACAGGTATTCTAAACTATGTTTGAATAACTTTTAAGAACTTATCTTAATCGATGTAAAAATGTATCAAAAGATGTTACTGTAAAGTGTATTAAAAACAAATTTCCTCGGTTAGTCCTTTTGATATTTTATATAAAGCTGTTTATAAATGTATATGAAACCGAGAAAATTCATCAATTCCTCATTGTCAAACATACTTTTGATAATGTCAGGCTTCTTCTCAGCATCTGAATGTTATCAGATTATTCCTAATACGATGTGTCTTTTTACTAAAATTTTATTCCTATTTCAAAATAACCGAATTAAAAATTTCTATCTTCTATTAAAATTGATAATTTCTATTCCAGCTACTCCTGTTTTGAATGGTTTGAACCGTATTGGGCGAAGTCGCGAAACTCTTCGGGCTTTGGAACTTCGCCGCAATACTGTTTTGGGCAACAGCAGTCGCATGGAAACCCTTGGAGCCAAGAATGACTTCAACGCCAAAAACCGTAATGGCCGGCCCAAGAATGGAGACGCCAGGCGCGTCGATAAGATCTTCCATAAGCAGAATGGAGGTGTGAACAAGGCATACGATGCTAGTTCAGACGAGGAGACTGGCGGACGAAACTTGAGAATGCAAATATATGGCTCCAAGAATAGTTTGGCGAACTACAGAGAGGAATCCGAAATCTCCAGACGAAGACAGAGCCATTTATGAATAATGCAACGAGTGCTCAAACAATAGACAGATTCTTCAATGAATCATACTCAATGATTAATCATGGGTCTGGTACTGTTTAAGTACTAAAACTATTTGCTAAACAAACACTTTCCGAGCGAATTGGAAATGGGTGCTTGTAAAGCAATCCAGGTAACAGGTACAAAATATTCAAAATTAAATTCTGTTTACAGTTTACACAGTCGAAAGCTTTAACTACTTGTGCAATAATATTTTTAAGCTTGTGTAGCACAATAGTCACTTTGATAGTCATGTATAGCGTTATCTGGTAACTGAGTCGTGAGACACCTTCGCCAAGAAAAGATCAAAGTTTTTAATCAAATTATTTTGTTGGTCATTTTATTTTTAAAGTTAGTTGAGATTGAACAAATTTTAATAATTGGAGCCGTAACTCCACCATTTTGGGTTTTTGTTTGAGAGTATAATACAAAACATACTAATGGAATTTATTATCCAACTAGTATTTTAAGTGAAACTTTTTGTATATGTGTGTAACATTTATGGCCATTTTTTTTAAATTGTGTTTTGTGTACTTGTTTAAGAAATGTGTATTCAATGTATAATTTTATTCGTGACAATAAAGTTGCATTTTTTATCGTAGTACGGATATTTTTCTTCTATAAAACCGAAAAAGGAGTTTGCTTGAGATAACATTTTTCTTACCGAAAGATTATTAAAAAAAAAATGACAAGATTAATATTTTGATTGTATTTTTATATTATTCCTACTAAATCCTCATGTGCAGCCTTATGTAACACGTTTCTTCCCTTAATGATAAGATATTTATAAAGAGTGAAAAGGTCACCAGGAAACAGATACTAAAAAAATGCAAATGTTTCGCTTTCTAGTTCTTTCAAATGCATCAAGAATACAGCCGAACAAAATGGACCTTTTTTTTAAATTGATAACGAGCATTCCCAACAGATTCGGTTGAAAAACACGGAAATAAAGATACTTTTTTTTTTCTTCGGTTCGTTGAAAGGAAATAAAGAAGTGAAGCTTTATGAGACAGTGTTATAAATAGCTGCAGTACAAAGTAATTGAAGCTCCCAGCCTTTCGACTACTGAATTTTTCTTCCAACTTATCTACCTCAAGCATATCGTTTTCCTTGATCCAGCGGTTAGTTACGGAAGTGTCGTTTTCATTATGGTCTTTACTCGGTTTTTATATTTACTAGGAAATTTCGAAATAAATGGAATAAATGCCTTTAAAAAAAGTGTTTCGAATTTTGGTTTCTGCACTTATCTGCTTGGTTGACCTGTTTCTTGAAAATGTTTTTATTGCTGGGAAATAATTTCTCGCTGCTTTCACATTTTAAAAAACTAACAAATACATTCAATTTACTTGAATTATCTACAAAAATTCGTTATATTTATTGCAAAACCCAAGAATTGAAAACTGATAAAGAAAAACTTATAATTTGTAATCAGTTTCAAAAGATTTTAGACCAGAGAGCTAGCGTATACATGTTTACCGATTAAAATTTGTTCCTCGTTTTATCACTGGCTAAAATGTTTGCCTATTTAAGAAGTATATTTTTAAATTTAAAATTTTTATTTCGTGGTAAAAATATTAAATGTTATTTTTTTGGTTTTTGTTTTTTTCATATTTGAATACAGCTATTTCCGTATTCAATTTTTGGAAAATTAGAACATAATATCGCAAAGGAAGTGGATGATAAGGGTTTTATTACATCATTGCACGCCCCACAATATTACTATTTTTATCATTGAAACTTGAACTTTTCTATTTTTTTTAAATTATTTTTTTAAGTTAAATAGATCATTCGTTTAACATCACACCGAGATGTCTATTTTTTAACATAACTGAATTTTATGAGAATTTAAAAGTTTAAAAACTTATGATTTTCAGTAGTACCCAACTCGGATTTCAGTATTTAAATAACTCTTATTTTAATCGGAAGCAAAAATTTAATAAAGGAGATTGAAATGCTCTTCCTGATAACTTTCCGGTTTTAATTTCTTTTTCTTTCTTTCCGTAGTGTATTTTTCTTGATGACGAAATTTGTTTTGGCGAAATAAAAGTTTGAAGACTTCTCTCATCGTGCAATAGAATCTACCAATGTTGTTTCTTATTAAAAGATTTTTGATGTGAACAATATGTATTAATTGTATAAACCATTTTCATCATTTCATCATTAGAATAAGTGCAATTAATTTTAAGTTCTCCTAAATACAAATTAGTCGTCCTCTATCAAATGTAATGCATACAAGTATTTTAATGAAACAATTATTTAGTTTCTAAATCAAAATTTCTCTTTGTGTATCACCACCAAAGCTAATTTTCAAACTCAAAAATTAAGAATGGTACAAAGAAACTGAAATAATCAGTAGATGTAGAAGATTAAGACTATTGATTAGTTGTGATTCATACAAATGTTTTGAACCACGGGGACGGGCATCGAATCAGATACAAAAATAAAAGCTACCAAAGGGCATGATTAAAAAAAAAAAAAATTGTATGCGTTATGTAGAAAATTTGTGTTGGTTTTCTTGATATGTTCTCAGATTCATATCAATTGTTTTATCTGGGCAACTTTAGCTATAAAATAGTTTAGGGTAAATAGGAGAACAAGATGTTCAATGAGAAATGGTACCATCGAATTTGGAATTAGTAAAAGCTCCATAGAACGGCTTCAAGTGATTTATATACAGATAATGATTAAACTAAATCATCGAATAACTGCTGGCAAATAGAAATAAGAGATGCAAACATTAGCACTGGATTATCGTACCAGACGGTGACAAGGTTCAATCAGTTGGGTTTGTATGCCTAGAAACTAGTGAAATGAGTTTCTTTGAACATTTTTAATAGAAAGATGTTGGTAGCATTATGAGCATGTCAATTGGACTGTTTAGAAGTGATAAAATGTTCTGTACACGGATTAAAGCAGATTTTGTTTATCATTTGACTACGTCTAGCACAAACACGAAACTTTCAATTTTTTCACCAGCAACTTTAAAGATGATTGTTGTCTAGGATTTCTTAACACGCGTATGGAAATTGGAGCAATGATTGTACAAACTTATTACTAGCATGTTATAGTTCCTCATATAATCAGGTTTCTTGGTGCACTTGGAAATTCTTTCGTCTTTATAGAAGATGTCCATTTTTATCATAAAATGTGTGCTGACGATCTTCTGAAGAGCAAAGGTATACTCTGCTTCTGAAGAGAATGGAGTACTCTGCTTACTCATCCGACCGCAATTCTGTAGTAACATGTATGAGAAGCAAGTGTAGATACATGGCACAGCGTAATCCACCATCGTTTAGCAAAAAAGACCTTGTTTTGGTATTTAAACAGGGTGCCAAAATTTGCCTCAATATTTTCTGGTTAATCTGACAAAAAATATGCTCAAACAATGCTGTTCTTGTTGGAGTGAGAGGTGGACTATTAAGGTTTACTAAGATCACTAAGGTTTCGAAAAATCCTATAATTAAAATCTTTTAATTATTCATATTATCCCCCCGAAGATCATAAATTGGTATGTTTTCTTTTTGTTACCTTTATTTTCTGTGTATTCTTGCAGTTTCTATTTTCGTATTATAATTTTGTGTTAGGTTTATTTGTATATGATTTTAATAACTTTATTAACATAATTTTTTATGAAGTTATCGTTTTTAAAGGATTTTATATTAAAAAAATGAATTTTTTAATTTATGAGCATAGCTGTAGTTTTCCCCAAAAACTTTTAAAGTGAATTCATAGCAAAGAACATAATATAAACAAATATTGTAGTGCTGCCATCTATTATACAAATGTCGAAACATTTTAAAAGATACATTTTTAAGAGATAAAATTTTGGTGCTATTATCTAGTGTGCAATAAGTAAGCAAATCGCTTAATGATGTTTATTATAAACTACATTAGTCATATCTAGATGCTTATAAATTTTAAATGTAATAACGCGAACAATAAATTATGACAAGAAATATAGAAATAGGAACAAAATTCCGGTAAGAATATTTTAAAAAATGAAAATTTGAAAATGCGTGAAAATTTAATAATTCTTAAATGAAAAAATGTCTGGTAACATAATTTTACATAATTGGAAAACATACATTTTCTTAATTAAAAATGTTGCTGTATATCTCTGAATCCCATGTAAAAGTACAAATCCATAAGACTGACTACATTAAATTAAATGCATATTTGAATCGATAGAGGACGATGTAATGGTTAACAAAAATACGTAATGAGAGTTTTTACTTATCAGTACCCCAACCCCACTATTTTTAAGATTTAAAAAAACAAAGAATTTAAAAAGTTAAAGAAAGAAAGGAAAGATTTAAATAAATTTTTGAAAAAGGATTTTCAAATATTTTGGAAAATTGTTGAATTAAAAGAACAACTAAAAAGTCAAGAAAAGAAGAGATTTTACAGTTTTCTGTTTAAGTAATTTTTTAAGGGATAATTTAACTAAATATTGAATGATAAACAAATTTATTTTGCATAGTATGAACTTATATAAAACTTCTTTGTTTTCTGTAAATGTATTTACAATAAAAATTTAAAAACTAAGTGATCACAACAAATTAAGAGTTTATTTATCACAGTGGTGGGAAATATTACATATTATTATTATTATTATTATTTTGTATTGTTAATATAAATTTTTTAAAAATCTCGGAATTTGACGAGAATGTCAAAATTAATTCTACATATTTCAGAAGAGATTTATCTCCTAGCTGACACAAATGTCCGCTAGTCAACGAATAAAGTGATATATTAGGTTATCGATCCAACTGAAAAACTCTTCACTTCAGTGTCTTTAAGAATGTTATTAAATGTATACAGTTTCCTTGAAATCATTTTAACTTCTCTGATGTATGAAGTGGGGCAATGGGATTCTGATCTCTAGATATTAGATTATATAGATTATTATAGATTACGTATGATTTCTGGGTAGATGCATTTTAAGAAAAATGGTTAACATTTCGGAAGGTAATAAAAGAGAAATAAAATAAATTGTTTTATTTCTCACAGAATGTCTTGTTATTCTGCAATGATCTCGCAGAATATCTTATTGTCTTGTTATTATATTTTTTGTAATTTTAAAGTACTAGAACTGATAACCAAAAGAAGCACAATGCTTAAATAATAAAATAACACATGAAAAAAAGTACTAGTTTGTATTTAATAATATAAGATTACAAAAATTCGTTGTTAAAATGCGTTAAGTATTGCTCTTATTCGTGAAGTAGTTCTTGACCAAATTAGAGAAACGATTGTCACTCTAATGATCTTAATCCTCTTTGATTCTTGAAAAATCCCAGAGATTTGAAATATTTTTACCTCTTCTCCCAAAATCGAGTATTTTAAATGAAAGGAAAATTGCTTTTTCCTGATTTGTTTTTCAAATTTCCGATTTATATCACTACAGTAATCATAGCACCCTGCTTGCTTTTTGTATTTGAATTATGATGAAACGTCCAGTCACACCCTTACCACACCACAACATATCATTTAGCGTGGCTCTCAAGTCTAAACCCTATAAGGTACATCCATGAAAGTGGATTCTAAAGTCTGATATTTGCTATTCCACTTAGTTACAACTTTAAACGCTTACTAAAGAACGACAGGGTCTGGAGGAAATTTTTTATGTATTTTGTTTTCTTTTTTAAAAGCAAAGTCCTTGCCCAAAATCAAACCTTACTAAATTACACTCAGCTCCTTTGTGACAATTGACTATCTGACTAAAGAGCATCATCAATTACAGATGCAACCTAACATAGCATAAGAACTGAAACATTCTCCAACACGGTGCCATAGGATCGTGTTATACTGGATGCCATGTATCGTTTGTACATGGAATTATTATTGCATTCAAATTTCATTTTCTTTCTTGGTGAAATTATGTGATTTTTGTGCTATTATTTCTTTCCTACTTCGTAAAAATTATTAAAATATTTTCAAGCATGTTTTAACCTTCCCCGAAAAGGGTTTCAAAGTCATTAGGAATTTCTAGAAGTGCTAATTCAATTGAAATTATTTTTTTTAAATAACAATACGGTATAATGGTCAAAGTTGGTTGACAATTAAAATTACACAATATGAATTAGATAAATACAAAACTAAACTAATAAATCTATTTATTCTATCTACACACTAAACATTACTTAATTTAAATATTTTATTCTTTTCCCGAAAGGGTATTTTTCACACATTACAGCTCAGCGACATTTTTTTTAACATCGTTTAAAAGTGATAATAAGCTGGTATCCCAAAGTTAAGGAAAGATAAGAAAAACTGAGGATGTGAAATTTCTTTTCATTGTAATTTAATGGAATTTGGCAGGAATAATAATCAAAAAGGGCTTCGTAAATTAGGCGCGGAAAACAATATGTTTATTTTCTGTGTTGAAAATACAAAAAATGTAAATATACCAAAAATATAATATCTGAATTAAATATGTCGTCAACTTCAATATGGAATGTGATCAATTTTAGCAACTATACAGGCACAACAGTAATCTTCCATGTTCAAAATGATGGTATTTATTAATTCAATTGGCAGTCAATCGCTGTGACAAAACAATTCGACGATACTGAAGGGTTGCAGGTTCGGGTTAAATGCAGCTTTAAATTTCTCTAAATCTTGCGAAATATGCTGATTCAAATTCAAATTTGGAAAACGTACTGTCACACACACTACCAACTGAGATTTGTGCAGTCTAGCAATATCGTCTTGTGGGATGAAGGAATCACCAATAGCACCTGCATAAAGATGAACATAAAATTGTTCATCTTTATGCAGGTGATGGCAGGTAGATGATGGCCGCAATGATGGCGTTCTCGATGTCGTCCTTGCGGCCATCCGAAAAGATCCCTGCACACATACACTTCAAAATATGTCTCTTTCATGGATATGATTGAGAGAATAGCGAGTTTCCAGCCTCCAGCAGATTAACATTTTTCTTGAGTCCCTTTGCTAACAAACTCTAGACGCATCAGTAAATAATGCAGACCTCCATTAACTTGCACTCCAGTTGACATGTTTAACATGTATTATCAAATCTTTCATTTTGCTGGCATGGTGTGAGGGATACACATAATGCTGGACGCTTTGCTCTTTCCTAAAGTCTTCTACATACAGTTGATCAGTATATCAGCTTTCCATTAGCTACTACAAGAGAAGATCTGGAAGGGGTTGGTGTAGCAGTTCTATGCTCCTTTCAATTAGCTGCAAATAACGGACTAGATCTTCTTTCGCAATACTTTCTAGAAGCTGTTGGCTTACACTGTTATATGAATTACAGGCGGATTCACAGTCAACCCTCTTGCTACACAGGATTGCTAATTTTTCTGATAAATGATGCCTAGTATTCATATCCAAAACATGGCTAATTCGAAATTTCACGATTCAGTTTCAACTTACAGATGATTTTTTTTTGTTGTTGTTGAACATCGGTAGCTCTCGTGTTCCACTGATATATGATACGGACATCCCACCGACGGGTGATGAAGGCAGGATATTTAGGGGTAACTTTCCCCATTAGTGTGTCATATGGGCGAAAACCTGTAAAACTCTTGCCACATAACCAGACTATCTATGTGAGGCTCACATTGCCACAATAGCCATTGAATCCCCTTGTTTTTAAGAGCAGTGACTTCGACGAAGCAGACACTTCGAAAGTCTGTTTTTAGTCACATGTTCGATGACATTAAAACGACAACAGCTTTGCATATCTTATTCTGGAGCAGCATTTTTGTAAGTATAGTGGGTAATTGTTTTGAAAACTTACTAATTTTTGACCTTAATCGCAATTTTCCTGATTTTTCCTTGGTTTTTGGAGACCACTATACTAACAAATCCTGTGATACTGTACCGTTTATCCAGTAAACGGTCTAATGTCATCTAAGGATGTCTATAGGATCTAATAAAATTGTTTATCACATCTTAAGTGATGGCCTGATAAACGTAGCTTAACTATGATTCAGGTTTGGAAAGAATAGATGTTCTCAAAAAAGCTATCTGCTGTTTATCATTCCCTTTCTACGAATGGTTGCTCGTTCGTATAAATCATATCAAAATATCATTCAGTATCGACTGTGCTTGGGAAAAGATGAAATTACAGTACTCTAAAATGTTATTGAGAATTAAAATTATTGTAGAATATTTTACATAGCTAACTATATTCATTATAAAAATAATTGCAATAAACATTGAAAAATAACATTTATAAAACTGTTCGAGAACTTACTTGTTTTTATCTCTTGAAAAAAAATGCAAATCATTTCTTGCTTTGATAGACTTCCCAGAGGAATGCTATTTGAAGAAATATTCTTATGAACGAAGAAAAAATGAGCGCATTCTTAAAAAGAACGAATGAAAATTCTTATGTATTCTTAAAAAAGAATTTCATTTCCAAAAAATTTTTGCTCATTAAAATTATTCATTTTTTAAATTTTTCTAATAATTTACAAGACCAAAGTAATAAACGGTGAAACATATACAAAAGTAATCAAGCAAACAAAGCTGATTTTCATTTAATTGATATTTATCTTTGTATATTTTTTCCTAATCCTTTTACAATAGCTCATTACCCACATTGCCACAAAGAAAATTTAATGGATTTCACCATTGTTAACAAATATTGAGATACAATGCATGATGCAATTAAGAATGCCTTTATTATTTTCTTTCCTGAAAACATATTACGTTAAAAATTGTACGTCATTAGTTCACGTAATATTACATAAACTTATTAAAAATCTATTGAAAATGTATGACGTAATTAGCGTTTGACGTTGATTAGTGATGAATTTGTCATAAATACAGTAAATGCAGGTGAACTTGTACTACTGTGTCCAAAAAGTAAAAACCAATTTTCATTTTAAAATTCTTGGAGCTTATGAAATTTCAATTTTTTTCTTTCTTAGGTTGCTAGTTTTTGAAAAAAATAAATAATTGGTCTTACTTTTTGGGCACAGTAGTATGACAATGTATTCGTACCATTCATATTTACAAAAACATAATTTTGCAATGAAGATTTTCATGATATGAATGTAGAAAATGTACACGGATTACGGATGTGATAACAACTGATAAAATACAGTTGATGGAGACCGGATCTAGAATAAATCAAACTATTTAGGAACGATAAAATATAGCGTTTAAAAAGAATACAAAAAAAAAGTTTTTTAAGTGGAAAAATACGAGAAATATTACAAAATTTAAGTAAGAAATGTATAAAAAATTAGCGAAGGTCAAACCCAATAATCAAAAATAATTATTTTTATTGGAATATTTTCATAAAAAATATTATAGAATTCAAGAGATAGGTGAAGAAAGGTCAAGTGGAGCACATGGTCTACCGATGTTGAACTACTAAAAAAAAATATTAAGTTTCAATGAATTATTGCAGCTTTATCTGAATAGTAATAAGCCATCACCAAACGCGTCGCAATTAATATAAATAAAAGAAAATTCATTCATATCATTCATTGCCTTAATTAATGAATTTCGATAGATTTGATCTGAAATTTTTGCTTACAAAATTCATCAGTTGCATTTTTTTAAAAATAATTCATTCGAATTTTTTTAGTATTGTTTCTTTTTATGTCGTATTTCGGAATAAAACATTTAATTTTTATTTAAATATAATAAATGATTTAAGAGATTTAAGCTCTCTCTCTCCTAAGCTATCCTCACACTTAAATAATGTTGCCTTATGAGCGTGACTCTAATTAAAATTCATGTTAATGCTTCTTCAAAAATCCTTTAATAGGCTTATTATTCAAAAGTAATTTGTAAAAATATCTTATTTGAAGAATATTAGTTTTCCTGGTAAACTAAATACATGCAATTCAAGCATTTTGGAACAGTTGACCTACTTTATGATTCTGGTAACTTTTAACAGGTCGAAGTTGAATTAATATTAAAAAAAAAAAATTATAATTTTTTTTTTCAGAAAACTAAATGTAGGTGTCTTTTTAGCGTGTAGGATTCACTGAATTTCCATTAAGGTTGCTCTAAGAGTTATTCAAGGTCTAGAAACAAAGGTATGTTTGTAAATGTAGGATTTAAAAAAGATTTTTTACAAATGTTGAAGATCAATTGTTATTGAATATGAAAAAATATAGGAATTACTTTTATAAAATATTTTTATGGGAATAGAGCTGTGGTCCATAAAAGGGGATCCCGAACTCCAACAGGGTCGACAAAAAATTTGGAAAAAAGTTTCTTTTTACCATTTTCTTATTTTCTATTAAAAGTTATCCTTTCAATTTTTTTTTATAAACATTGTTGATTTTTCGCTTTAGAATTGCTATTGTAAGTATTACATACACTTTTATTCAATTTTATTGTTTGTGATTGTTTGCGTAATTTTTCAAAGATGATTTATTGTACTTATAAAGTATAGAATTCAGATAATGTACTAGTACATCTATGATGCCATAGAAGCATATTAGAAATGTTACCTTTTTTTAATGAATATAATTTTTATTATGTTTCAAATGTGTATAGTTTCTGCATCATTAACTAACAAGGAAAAAAAAGGAAAGCCTTAAATAACCTTGCAAAGAAACAAGCCCACTCATTAAATGTGCTTCTATGATTTATTGGAAAGATCACCTGTACTTTTTCAACGTTTTATTAATTAGTTCCTCGTCCATATGATTCCTCTTCTTTTACCCAGCGAAACCCTCCAAGTTAGCATAACAATTCCGAAAATTCCTTTCTTGGCTTGTTGTTTGTGAAGTGACCTAGACTGCCTTCCTGCCCATTGAATTCGTCCTGTATTGGCAGCCAGCAAAAGAGCTCTTTTATTTTTAGCGAAATGCCCACTGCAGCCCCAACCTATGTAGACGTAGCGAGCCGCTTGACGGAAAAGGCTCGCAGAATCACGTGGCCAGTGACGTCGCGCACTTGATCAGCTGGCAGCTCGACGTTTGTCAGTGTGTGAGCAGAGCGACACACGAGAGGCGGCTGTGGGAGAAAACCCCATTCAATGGTATGACAACTGTTGCCACATTTCATTTCATTAATCCATGCATGATACAAAACTTTATTATGCTTAGATTCTAATTCATTTTTCAAAGAATTCCATCCCAATGTCTTTTACGAACTCTACAGAGTTAGAATTAATTAATTTAATCAATTAATCCGATTAACTTTAGGTAACACGAAATTGTGCGAACATGTATATGTTTCGTTGAATTTGAAAGTCATTGCCATAATTTTTAATTTTTGTTTTAAATATAAATAAAAAGAATCCAATTTTCCTCTAGCAAAGGAAGGAGAAGGAAAAAAAAATTTTTTGTTACATACAAAAAAGAAAAAAAAAATTCTTTTGTCAGAAATATAAGTAATGATTAAAGAACCAATACATTTCCTATGAACTAATAGAATGAGAAAGACACTTTTGCTGTCACGTGACGTTAGAATGATGTCCTTTTGTCAAGTGTAAAGGAAATGAAGGTCATAAAATGACCTGGAACGTATTTTTACCACCCATTAACGAGACAACTCATAAAATCACCCTATACGTATCAATAATTAGTTTCCTACATTCATGGTAGTAATTAATAGGTTTTAATATTTGTATATCCTATTTATCTTTTAGTGACATTCACAAGATATATTAAAAAGGTTTCTTCGGTTATTTTATTTTATTTTACTTTTTTAACTATGTCACATCATCAAGTCTCATTTGAATGAAATGGAGAATGTTTAGAAACATTCGAGAAATATCTTATTTACATTTTAGTGAAATTCACAAGCTATATGAAAAAGGTTTCAGTGGTGATTATATTTTATTTTACTTTTTTTAACTATGTCATATCATCAAGTCTTATTTGATTGAAATGGAGAATGTTTAGAAACATTCAAGAAATATCTTCCCTAGACATTAAACTAGTGTCTCTTTCTAGACGTACGCGGACAAAACTAAATAAAAACGGTAAAAAGTTACGTAAAAATGGATGCAATGCCAAGTCGAAAATGTTGAGCGAAAAGCAGTGCTTTCAAAAACAATCCCGTCATTAACTTTTGTCAACAGTGAAGGCGTGCACTTCCTTTAGCTTTCCATTTTTCTTCTCCAGAACATTTGCAGGAAACGAATGACACACTTTTTTTTTATTTCTCTGCTGCACATCATCGCGTAAGAACTTTTATGGCTTAGGTAAATAACACCCGTTTAAGAAGGAGTCAGCCGAAGCAAAAATATCGTCAGCTAGGAAGTTAATTCGTTAAACCATTCCAAATATACCTCCTTATATCCCAATGCAAATTGATAGGCCTTCGATAAAAGCGACTTTTAAACTCTGTCAAGCATTTCATTGCCATAAAAGACGACATTTAAGGAAAGAAAAAGAATGGAAAGGTAGGCGAGTGTAGGAGAAAAAAGAATGACCGCAACTGTTCGAAGAGAGGGAGGAGGAACGCCTCTTAACTTCCGATCTTCTCCGTACCGCAAAGTGCTGCATTCGATTCGAAGGCACTCGCCCCTAAAGATCATAACCTGTTTTAGATCCCAGACATAGGGGATTCGAAACAGACTTTCCTGCTTTTGTTTTTTCTGATGAAAAGGAAAGTGCCTGAATTTCATTGAAAAAAATGAATTCATTATTGATGTACCGTAGAATCCTAAGAACACGGCCCCGCCCTACACACCGCTGCTTCATACTTATTCAGAACTTTCCCTTCTCACCTAAAAGTACACCTAATTATTCGTAACTTACATGCTCGTAATAGATTTCTATTCCGCAAAGGTATTCATTTTCATCGGGAATTTTAGTTCCGTATCTGTTTTTCACATTTATTAGGAACCACTTTAAATTGGAAATATCTTTCAATTTCTGAAGGAGGAAAAGCGTGTTTAAAAAACAATGCTTATTACAAGACCCCTTCTAAAAGTTTAAGTAAGTTGTAAGAAGTTTATCAAGACAATGTTGGATTCCTCCAGATACTAAGATCCCACATCGGAAAATATCAGCTAATCAGAAGCCTGAACTCCTGCCCACCCACCTTTCTGATTAGCTGATGTTTTACGATGTGCGAACCTAGTATCCAGTAGGAATCCCGTTTTACACAGAGAGACAGCAATTCACGGCATATATATATATATGTGTATATATATATATATATATATATATATATATATATATATATATATATATATATATACATATGAATGTGCGTGTTTCCCTTGAAATAGATAAGTTTTTTATTCTGACGCTGATTCATTTTTATATGTGAACAAAATTGAAACAAGTACTGTGTTGCATTTTTTTTTTTTTTTTTTTTTTTTTTTTTTTTAATACGATTCACTGAGAAGCTGTACTCCCCACCAGCGCCACTGCATAATCATGTGATCTGGGGAGGGGAAGACTCATTGTGCTCTCCTATGAACTTGAAGGAAAGTGTGATAAAGGAAATGTGAAGTATGTGCTACAAAAAAATGTACACATTGTTGAGTTGCAGTTAGGAACCTTTCTGCTATGGTGCGGATACGGGAGAGTCAGGATATTAAAAGGCAGGATGTAGCAGAGTCTCATTTTCTCTTCATTAGTTTGTGTAGATTTTTAATTCACTTAATATGTGATGAGGAAAACTAATTTCAAGACACATTTTGCCTTATTTTAAATAAATATATACACTGAAGTGACAAAAGTCATGGGATAGCAATATTCAAATTTTCAGATGGCAGTAGCTTCGCGTAGAACAGGTATAAATGCGCAGTGCTTTCGCAGAGCTTTCATTTCTGTTCAACTTATTCATGTGAAGAGGTTTTGACTGGATGATGACCGCACGACGGAAATTAACAGACTTTGAACGCGGAATGTTAGTTGGAGCTAGACGCATGGGTCATGCCATTTCGGAAATCGTTAGGGAATTCAACATTCCCAGATCCACTGTGTCAAGAGTGTGCCGAGAGTATGAAATTTCAGGCATAACATCCCACCATGGACAGCGCAGTGGTCGACCGCCTGCACTTAACGACCGAGACCGGCGACGTCTGCAAAGAGTCGTAAATTCTAACAGACAAGCAACACTGCGTCAAATAACCGCAGAAATCAATGTGGGACGTACAAGGGACTTGTCTGTTAGAACTGTGCGGAGAAATTTGGCTTTCTTGTGCTATTCCAGCAGAAGACCGACTCGAGTGCCTTTACTGACAGAACGACATCGCTTGCAGCGACTCGTGGGCACGTGAGCATATCGGTTGGTCCCTAGATGAATGGAAAACAGTGGCCTGGTCCGATGAGTCACGATTTCAGTTGGTAAGAGCTGATGGTAGGGTTCGAGTGTGGTGCAGACCCCACGAAGCCATGGACCCAAACTGTCAGCAAGGCACTGTTCAAGCTGGTGGTGGCTCCGTAATGGTGTGGGCTGTTTTTTCATGGCATGGACTTGGTCCTCTGGTGCGACTGGACCGAACATTGACTGGAAATGCTTATGTTCAGCTACTTGGAGATCACTTGCAGCCATTCATGGACTTCATGTACCCAAACAACGGTGGGATTTTTATGGATGACAATGCGCCATGTCACCGGGCCACAACAGTTCGCGATTGGTTTGAAGAACATTCTGGACAATTCCAACGAATGATCTGGCCACCTAGATAGCCCGACATGAATCCCATCGAACATTTATGGGACATCATGGAGAGGTCTGTTCGTGCCCAAAATCCAGCACCATCAACGCTTTCACAATTATGGACGTCTATCGAGACAGCATGGCTCAATATTCCTGCAGAAGACTTCCAACGACTTGTTGAGTCCATGCCACGTCGAGTTGCTGCACTTCGCCGGGCGAAAGGAGGGCCGACACGATATTAAGAGGTATCCCATGACTTTTGTCACTTCAGTGTATATATATAACAATAATAAAAAAAGGAAATAACAACAACATTTATATGTAATCTTTAAAAAAATATTATTAAGTCTTTAATGAAGCTTTATAATTTTAGAGCATGGAAATAATTTTGAATTATGCAATATTAGTTACGAGTTTTATAAAAGTATTTGCCGTTTTCTCCGTTAAAATTAAAGTATTCTTGAATATTGTGATTAATTAAATTATTCTTTTAAAAAAATACCATTTAAACTAAATATTTAAAAGCTTTCAATGTACTATGACAAATTCTATTTTATAAAAAATATTTCTGTTTTTTTTCAAGTGAATTTGTCCAAATGAAATACGTTTAAATTGTACCCCTCCTTTTTTTTTCCCTGGAATGTGTATTTTAAGGTGAAATGTACCTCTCAAATAGAGATATGCTCTTCATTTACAGCGTTTAGTTTATGTTATGGAAAAAGCCCAAATAAAACATTATTCGTTAGATAAGTTAATGTCATTGGCAAGAAAAAAGTAGACGTAAAATTAGCGGAAAATTTTAGAGCGACTTTGCCAAATCTAAAAGCCATTCCACTGCAAAGTTAAAATCTCTGTGAAATTCTTTACAATTCTTCAACCACTTGCAAGTTTTCTCTAACAATTCGACTAGTAAAACTATTCTTTTAAAAATATTATAAAATCTAAATATTTAAAATCTTCCAATGTGATGTGACAAATTCTAATCTGTAGAAAATACTAGTGTCTTTCCTTTCAAATGCATTCAACATAAGGATGGAAACACATTTAAATCCCGAATGAAACGATTTGTATTCATACGAAAAGTCAATGATAAAGGAAATTAAAATGTGATAACAGAATTTTTTTTTGCAGAATTAAATGGAAGAACTCACTGATGCGTTTCTACCACGCATTGAATATCATAAATTTGCTACTTTAACATTTTACAACGAATTTTATTAAGCAATAACTACAGAAAAGTTTTATCTCTACAGAATGATAAAAAGTAGCAGAAACGATTTCGAAACAAGTCGTTTGATGCCCGAGTTACAGTGATACTGGATTTTTTTTTTCTTTCAAACTATATTATTTTAAGATGAAACTACAACCCTCAGATAGAACATAGAAACTTACAAAGTTACGTTTATGTAATGGGAAAAGGCCAAATCGAATATCCCTTGATAGATGAATCAGTGTCACTGGCAACAGAAAAACGGGCGTGAAATTAGCCCGATTATTGAAGAGCACCTTTCGGAATCTTTCGCCATGTTCTAATTACGTGATAGCAAGCAAGCCTTCCCTCTATCTCTGTGTGCCTTTGAGAACGACGCTGGCATAACATGAGGAGGGAAAACGACGCTCTATTGAAATCTTGGCCCTTTCAGAATCATAGCGTGAAAGCAATCTTCCCACCCTCCAGGTCATAAAGAGTCCCAAACATCTGTTAAAGCATAATGGGCACCCTCTATTCAATTTATGGATTGTTAGTAGATTTGGAATAGCTTAACAAGAGATTCGAACGAGAGCAGTTCTTTAACAATACCTGATTGGTAAACCGATCAGGTCATATATTACCTTACTTTTTGTAATACTTAGCTTTATTTTTATTGTGGACTTTAGATGCTATAGTTGTAAATGCTCTGAATTCATAAAAATCAATTATGATCCTTAAAGAAATGATTTTTAGAAAGTGTTGATTGTTAGTAGATTTGGAATAGCTTAACAAGAGATTTGAATGAAAGCAGTTCTTTAACAATACCTGATTGGTGATTGGTAAACCGATCAGGTCATATATTACCTTACTTTTTATAATACCGAGAAACATTTTATTGTTGATGCTATAGTTGTCAATGCTCCGAATTCATAAAAATCAATTAAGATCTTTAAAAACAATTGATTTTTAGAAAGTTGACTGTCTTGTTTGTATTTTAGCATTAAACCTTTGTAATATCTTATCTAATTTTTTATAATATTGAACGACACTTCGTTGTGTATCTTAGAAACCATAATTGTCAATGCTCTGAAGTCATTAAAATTGAATATCTTTAAAAAATCGATTTTAGAAAGCTTCAGTGTGTTATTTTATTTCGGCAGTAGGTCTTAGCAATATTTCACCTTTTTATAATAACCAATGGCATTTCATTTAAGAATTTATAAAAACTTTTAAATTTTTATTAGCTGAAATTTTTTTAACTGAAATCTTTCTTCAGGATATATACAATTTGTTTATTTTATTCCAGCTTTAGTTTTTTTATTATTTGCTAGTTACTATTAACTTTTCGCATACTAATCGATGCTATATCGTGTATTTTTGATGTTTTAGTTGTCTAATTCCTAATTAATCCTTCCTAA
This sequence comes from Caerostris darwini, assembly GCA_021605075.1. Taxonomy (NCBI): domain Eukaryota; kingdom Metazoa; phylum Arthropoda; class Arachnida; order Araneae; family Araneidae; genus Caerostris; species Caerostris darwini. Next base: position 225,973 of record BPLQ01002691.1, read on the forward strand.
TTAGTTAAATATTAGAATTTTAGAAGAATTCTTTAAAACTGAAATATTTTTAGATAACATGCAATGTTATTTTATTGATGTTTTAGACCTTTGTTTTTTGTTTATTGTATATAACTTAAAATTTTCCCATATTAATCGATTCTGTATAATGAATTGTAGATTTCGCTATTGTCCTCACGTTAATTAAAAATTTGAGATGAAATTTTTTTAATAAGATTAATATCATATTATTTTGCAGTACTTTTGTAACTTCCTTGTTTGTTTTTTATTATATATTATTTAATAATATTTAATAATATATAATCCTAAAATGTATAAAAAATAAAAAATAAAATATATTCGAGTTTTAGAAAGCATGCATTCTCATTACAGTTCTGCATTTTTTTTTTTTTTTTTTTTTTTTTTTTTTTGTATTTTTTGTTTACTCTGCATTGATTAACTTTTTACCATACTAATCGATATATTCTCGCATATTTTATATTTTGTAGTTATTTATCACTGCAGTGAGTTCATAAAAATCATTTAAAAATTATTTAAAACTGAAATCCATTTTTAGAAAAGTTAGAATCTTGTCATTTCATTGAAGTTTCGTCCTTACTTAGTTGCCTTAATCAAACATTACTTCAATATTTATCATACAAAACGACGTCGAGTAACACAAATCGATGGTTTTAAAGAATCATTCATTAACTTTTATGAACACACTGAGTTCATAAAAATCAGTCAATGATTCATTAAAATTGAAATTTCATGCAATCATGTTATTTTATTGCATTTTTGTATCTTTGTTGTTGTAAATTACTTAAAATTTTATTATACTAATCAGCTTCTTGGGGCCTGTTGGCCGAGTGACTAGCGTTCTGGTGCTCGATGCCACAGATTCTGGGTTCGAGTCACGGCGGTGCCATGGATGCTTGTAAGGGTTTGGAATCCACTTTAAACTGTAGGCCCCTGTCTAATATGACTGTAGAGCGTTAGGCGTAGATTTGACAACCCTACCCCATCAAAAGAAACTATCTCCTGTCTTGGAATCTGCTAGTAGGCAGACGGCCTTGGCTCGAAATGGGACTGTGGCGCCAATGAGGAAGAAGAATTAGCTCCTTATCGTGAATCATAAACATTACAGTTGCTAACACATTAAGATTGCCAAAAAAATACTTCACATTTTTAAAGTTTATATCGATTTTTAGAAAGCATTCAATCCTTTCATTTTATTTTTTTATTTTTATTTGTTTATTATTATGCATTACTTAACTTTTGTAACGAACTACTAACTGCTAACAGGATATGGGAAAAACATTACGTATTGGGATATGAGAAATATATTATGGGATAGACATTAATAGTTATTTTCCCACTCATGATCAGTGGTCACGTACGAAGGTAATGTTCTGAAAAGCTCGAATTCGAACTGCGGCATCCGTTACTGTCATTAACGAGGAGATTCGATGGACAATGCGTGTAAAGTGTCTCGCATCGATAGTGTTGATAGAGTTTTCCGGATTTTCACCTATGCGGCACACAAATACCCGGCAGTCACCTCTAAAAGGCAGTCAATATCCTCCCCTCATCTCCCATCGGTGGGCTGTTCGTGGTATACATAAATGGAACACGAGGGACACCGATGTCCAATAAAACTTAATTTTTAAATAATGATATAATCTTTGAGGTAAAATAATTACTTTAAAAAATTATTGATTTTCTTTTAATGTTAAACTGATTCTGAAAGCTCTTTCTTCATTGTATTGAAACAAGTAATATAAAAAAAAATGTTAAAGTCAATTCCTACTTTTTTTTCACTTTATTGCAGAAAATAATTTTCATTCATTTTTTTAAAAAAAATTCATTTTTTTTAAATTCTCTCTCTCACACACACACTTTCTCTCTCTCTCACATACACACTTTCCCTCTCTCTCACATACACACTTTCCATCTCTCTCACTCATTTATTCACATGTTTCATTTTCCATTTTGTTCGCTGCTTGACTCAGACTAGATAGAACCCAGTATGAAAAAAGAATCTGAAAAAGGAATTTTTTTCCAGTGATCTACACGCTTCGCCACTGACGGTATTTATTCCTAAATTTATATCCTACTAAATATCTTCTATAAGAGAAATTGTTTTTCTCCCATATAAAACTAAAATTAATTAATTAGATTTAATTAATGAATTAACATTTGAAAAAAACTGTATTAACATCAAGTGTCATCCACGACAAGTTTAAAAAAATGTATTTGAACTTGAGTGGATGAATAAAAAGTATATTATTATTAACGATTGAAAATTTGAACAAGATATATAAATATGTTTAGGGAGAGTGTGAACTAATAGTAGGAATTGAAGAAAAAACACCTTCCAGATGTAAAAGAAGAAAAAATCGGAGAAAAAAAAAAAGGAAAATTTATTCCGTAGGAATGGATAGAAGGCGAGGGAAGGGGGTGAACAAAAAAAGCTTCTGTTTCCATGATGGCTGAACTAAGAAGCTGTACTTTTCGTTGAGTCGTCCCCTCACGTCATTTTTGAAACGCCAAGATATTTTTCTTCTCGAAATTAGTCACAGTTTTAAATAAAAACTATTTCGCCTTGTGCACGGTATTTTCTATTACTTCGAATTCACTTGGCTCAGAGTTCTTTCTCCTGATAAATATCTGAAATTCCAGAGAAGTAAGAACGATAATCTTTCTCTCGTATAATTTGATACCGGGAGTTATAAAAAAAGAAAGGAAGTAAAGAGCAAAGCAGGAAATTATAAAATGCATTTGTGCATATTAACTGCTGTTAATTTTCCAGCAGCCTTTGGCGTTGAGTTGGCCGCCCTGATTATAGGTCGCCTTCAGTTCCAATTATATCTCTCTTAAAAGTTACGCCTTCAAATGAAATAAATCAGAGTGTATTGAGCAGTAATAAATAGGCATTTCGGTCACCTACAAATAAAAAATTACGTTAGTCAAAACTTTAGTTGAGAGGAAAAACAAAAGAGAAGTGTGTTTCGTTAAAAGTATGTTTACATTCAAAGCTGAATGTCACATAAAGCTACTTAATGGTCTGTAAAGTAACTGTTTTGTGATATTTCTTCCAGTTAATAAGCAAAAACAAAGTCTTTCATTGAGTGGAATCAAAAGCAGTTTAGAAATGTTTGAATTGTGTCACTTTTTTTGTAAGTAAATGATTTGACACAAAAATAAAATCTAGTAGTTGAGTGAACTATTTTATTAAAAACAATAAAATTTCGAATAAAAAAACTTAATTGTTTATTTCCTAAAAGTAGAACTGTATGTTAAGAGCAACTTGGTTGAGAAAAAAAATAATGCTATAAAATGAATAATAAAATCAATAGACACTTTAATTTCTTCAAGGAAACATTTAATATATTATAAAATTATATGCGCATGCATACATACATTGTTATACATTTTTGACTGCTGTTTTCCCATACTTTAACTCCAAACTACAGATATCTCTCATATTGAAAAATTTATTTTTAAGGTAGTTATTGTTTATTTAGAATGGAAATATGTATTTTTTCGTAAAATTGAAAAAATAAATTTAATCTTTATCCTTTTCTTCTTAGTGTTTTTCTCTGTCTTTCTACTTAGTTCATTGATATAGCTTAAAATATAAATTAGTCGTTGTTGTGAAATGAAAAAAGGGAAATATTCAAACAGGAAAGGAAATATTAATTAAAACTTTTGCCTGCTCATGACATACATTTTGTTCCACAGAAAAATGATCACCATGAAAATTTCGCCGCTGTATTCATTTTAAAGATTTTATCTGTTTATCAGATATATTTTGGTTCACAAAAAATGATCACAATGAAAATTTCGTTGCTGCATTCTTTTAACAGATTTTGCCTTCCTGCCAGTTACATTTTACTCTACAGAAAAAGGATCAAAATGAAAATTGCGTCGCTATACTACGAAGGTCTTATAACATATTTTTTTGAATTACAAACATTTGTAACTTCCTGTCCATTAAAATCATTGGACAACAAAATAAAGTGTAAAAAGTATATTAAACTGCAGTAAAAAAATTTCCTTAAAATGGAGATAATGATTTAATTGATATTTTACTTTAAAAAGAGATGACATTGGAGACAGTTTTATTAAAGGTCTATCTTCACTTAATGATAACGAATATATAAAGAATAAATAAGCCTGAAAAAGCATGCTCTGTTAGTCTTTGGCAATGGATTAAACAAGATCTAGCAACTATGTGAGTAATGTGGATATAATATATAGGAATGTGGATAAATAAGATAATTCATTGATAAATGGGATGATAAGAGGATCTGTATCCGTCTGTGGTTAGCTCTTTAGGCTTTTGGATTGAAGAAACTCAGTTCAGAGACCCAACAAGCGTATCGGAACAAATATTTCTTGTCTATGCCAGATATGGGTAAAATCTGTAGGACAAAAGTTCTTCCATTGTATTTGAGAAGATATGAGTGCGAATCCTACGAATGCAGCCTCTGATAAAGCTAATTCCAAATCGCGGTAGCAATTGAGACACTGGTCAATCTATCTAAGATGGTGTTATCTTTGTAAAGTAAGCTGGACAGAAACGTAGATGCTCTCACATTGGAAAAAATGCAATGCAAAGTTAAGATAACTCCATGATTTATAGTATTGTGAGAAACATCTCGAAGGCTAAAACGTGCCTCATTAAGACCACTCAGAAAAATACGATCATTTGTTTCATCAATTACAATAAGATTATAATAACCATTTCTGAGTGCCATACAGTCTCTGCCTCATACAGTAAGAAATAAATTTATCAGTCACAGCCAGTAGGTGAAAAAACTTTATTACGCAACATATTTTGTTTGGTAAAGTGCCTACTTTACAACCAGATCGAGTTCCTGTGGCTTACGCCATATCATAGTTTCTTTAAAATAAATGGATATACTAATGAGCCATATGAATACCAGATTTACAATAAAGTCCCATGACAAATAAGCAATTTTACTTGAAATCTCGTATCTTATTTGCCCACATTGAATTTAAAGTAGTGCAGTAATTCTAAGAGACAAAACTCAAAAGTTAATGCATAGAAAATCCAAAACCTTAATATTTTATTACTAATTTCTCATGATAAACATAAAGCCCACAGTGTGGTATAGTCTTAGCATATAAACAGCACAATGGATTTGTTATTTTACTTATTGAGAAGATAATTTGAAATATTTCATAATAGGAACAAGTCATCAACAGGCATCATTATTTAATTTATCCTTGACAAAACAATCTTTCGGCATGAGAATTTTCGAGAAACATTTTAACTTCAAACATATTCTTTCGATCGCGAAATGAAGATGAACACTAAAATTTGGTAAAAAATTGTTTAAAAAATATTCCAGCCCTCACTAATTCAGTATTATATTACGTGTACGGATAACAATGGACAACATAGTGAACCTTTGAATTGCCAACTTCATGCTTTATCAGCACCTGGGTCGATATAAATTGCATGAAAATTAAACTAGTTCTCAGCACAATTTATGTCCGAATGCAATAGGACTCGGGATTGAATCCGCTCGTTACGTCTGTTGTAGTCATTGCTATCAGAAAACGAGTACACTTGATATAGAAATACCTCCCATCGATAGTCAGGCTGTCTGGTGGGAGACCACAACCACATCTTCCACAAGACCACGCAAATTCGTCTCAGAAGGCGGCAATTACCTCTAAAGGTCTGCAGAAGTGGAAGCCTGCCTTTTATCACCCGTGGATAGGGTGTTCGCAGAGTACATTAAGTAGAACACGAGGCCTGTCGGGTGTACCACAAATACAAACAAGTTTTCAGAGTCTACCTTTCTGCGAGTTCTTTTCTTTCATTTAAAGCGCATATCATGGTAATACAGTTCCTCTGTGAAGAAGTGTTGGTCCTTTTCTTTTTGCTCGTTTTCTTTATTTGACTTAAATTGAACGGAAAGTCTTGATTTCCACTTTTTAAGAATTCATAGTCAAGAATTTTAACACAAAAAAAGAAAAAGAAACTTTTGACTATCTTCATTTTTTTTTCTCTTCCAAGCACTAATACTTTCTTTCTACTTTAAAGGTAATTCCATTATGCATTAAGGTTGTAAATAAAATGTAATAAGTAATGTATAAGGTAATTAAGTATTAGTAATATGTAAAGTACAAGGTAGTAAATTCAAACACGACAAAAAAAAATTGGAAATAAATTTTCTTTCTTTTAAAGCTCATAAAAAAATTATAGCAATGTTTTTACCCTTAAAATGTCAATATTTATTTAATTCGATTCAATTTTAAAGGCCATTTTAAAATATATATTTTTATAATTATAAACTGTTCAATTAAGCTTAAGATTTCTCTCACACACACATTGTATACGCATGTAATCTGTAAATGTTGTAATGGAATCAAAAACTATTCCATTCCATTGTAAAAAAAATATATGAAAATAAAATAATAAAAGCAATGTATTCTAAAAATATTTTATGAGATATGAATTTAAATAAAATTGAACAAAGTAATCTTTTTTAAAGAAATAAGTTTTCGATTGCAAGAATAATTGGGTTTCAGAAAAATATTATGTCAAATCTATGCGTCAACATAAAATCCGAATGAAATTATCTCTAAAAAAAGATTTATTCATAACTCATAATTTGTGTTACTAATTTATCTCATCTGCTACATATTGTATTGTTATCGAAAGACAGACGTTTTCTTCCCTGGAGGTCTTTTTATTAGTTATTCATGCATGATCAGAATTTGAGCCCTTAGACGATTTAACAGATTTGGCTGTTTAGCGCTTAATTTGGCAATCTCTTTCAAAGTCGCACCCAAAATGCGAGACGCAATCGTGTGTGCTCTGTTGAATTTAAAGCTTAAATACAAAAATTAAATAGCCAAGTTATTGGATATTGGATAGTTTGGGCAATACGAGTTGAGGCAGCTGCATTGTATTTTTCAAAATGTGTTTAATCAGCATAATGCAAAGGATCCAACGTGCGATTTTGCTCTCAAAAATTCGTCCATATGGCTGAAAGTGGATTTGACAGCTGACATCTCATATTTATTCCTGTCTGCTGTTTGCGCATCGGATGTTGGTTTTTTTTATTGTACAGATCGGTCGATAGTGATTTGCAAATATGTCATTCATTGTGTGCATTGTAATATCAGATAAAAACTAGTCTACTTATTTCTTCACTTCCTCGTTTGCCCCGAGAAAATTTTTTACACAATAGTTAAAACAACTGAAAGTGATATGCAGACTAATTTGATGACTCAAATTATTCTCCATTCAATCTGTAATAAAATATTGTACATAAAATAACAAATTTTTGACACAATGCCTCTCAATGTATAATAGCCGGTTAAAATTAAGTTCCGCCTCTTTATAACTCATTTCGTAAATTTCATGTGTGTTTTTAGGAAAAAAAGTCACACAATCTTTTAAAAAGCCCTACTTGTGGCACAATGACAATGTGCGCAGCTAGCGTGCTAGCGATTTCTCTCACTCTGAGTTGCCCTTTTACATCATTCCCAAACTGTAAAGGGGCAACTCAGCTCTAGGCACAGTGGTGTAGTGTGGTATAGTAGTAGTAGTAATACCTTTGGGTGAATGCGACTTTAAATTTCAAGGGTTTAATTTCCCCCCTGGTGGCATGAGATACAAACAATAATCTCATAAACGATGAGATTCGATGGTTATTCTGATAGAATGTGTGGTCGTCTCGTATCGACACTTGACGAGTTTCTGCTATATGATACGCAAATGAGATGTAATTAACCTTAAAGATTTTGCTGTTTCCCTCTACCTGTTAAGTAATGTCCGGATTTGAAACATTTGTCCCAACGTGCATCAATTTCAGACCATTGCAGTGAACTCGAAAAACAAGCCGTTATTTCCCCTTATAAGCATGCAACCAGTCGTCATTCTAAAGTTAAAAAATCCTTGGATGCCTGACTAAAAACCGACACCAAGCCGAGAGGTAAATCTGCTCCGGCATTTCTATTTTCTTCCAAACTACAGTAAACCGGTTTGATGGGCGGCACTCATAACTTTTGCGTGCTAGAGTTAGCACAGCTTTAGGGACTGTTTACACATTACGCGAGTTCCTTATTATAATTTCTTTTTTAAATTTCGAAATGAAGAAATGAATATATGTCTTTTTAAAATAAAAAAAAATAATAATAAATTAAAAATAATAATAAATAAATAATAATAATAATCAATAAATAATAAATTAAAAAAGGGACTTTTATTATTTTTTTCACTAATTATTAGTTTTTGATTTCATATTCATTCATTAATCGAGAATGATTTTTCAATGAAGTGTCATTTTATTTGAATTTGAAGATTCGATTTCTGAGAATAAAAAAAAGAAAAGAATGCTTTTTTTATTAAGTCTAATTTTGGAATATCATTCTAAAAAGTAACACAAGATGTGAAGGAATCTCAGCGAAGAAACTGCGTAAGCAGAATCCCATTGAATCCATAAAACAGCAAATTGGGATACTCATGATTGATTTTCGGGATGATTACAAGATTCCGTATGTACATGTTTCAAAAAAGTGACTCATGGGTGATAACCTTGAAGAAGGAAACCTGCAAAGAACAGGAAATTTTAGTCTTGTGTCATGCTCAAGAAAGGTTTCCAAATTCTTTTCTTTAAATCTATATATAAATTTCTCACAAAAAGAAATGCTTCTTCGACTACTTTAAAATAACTTTATCCTCTTTTTCATAAAGGACTACATTTCAGATAATTTGAGTTACATATTGTTCAGTACAGTTCATAGAGTTGGTGAGTTACATATTGTTCAGTAGGTTACATTTCCGGTAAGGAACCTTTCAAGGCTATTGAGATAAGTGTGATTTGTTAATAATGTGTCCTTAAATGTTACAAGGAGAATCTTCATGTATTCCTAAATAACATGGAAAAATACTAATTCTTCTTATGCAGACATATTCAATCCCTAAAGGTTAATTAAACTGTAGAATTGAAATGAAAATGAAAATGAAACGTTTATTTCATAAAAAGAGGTATTTAGTTCAATGAACATTCAAAACGAAAGATTATCGGAATTTTTAAAGCTCTCTCATTAAATGAATGACTTCAGATCTTACGTAAGACATCCACGTTTATTAGTAGATATTATTAGAATCAATTTATTTTTTGCTATAAGAGGTAAATTCAATCAATATCATCAAATTATTGAAAATGAAGTTAAAATAAAACAAATTCTAATAATCATTTTTAAAACAAGGATGCTGTAACTTCGTTCGACATTCATGGTTCTTTTTCTTAAACGTTTTAAATGAATCATTATTATTTTAATATTTATCGATTTCTCTACATATCTTCGATGTCACTTCAAAACAACGTTATTAGTAAAACATTGCATCGCTGTATCTCACTGCACATAGTTTGAAATATAGCTCTCAATTCTTTTAGATTAATAATGCAAATTTGAAATCTGGCAGATTAAACTATATATATATTAATTTATCTTGAAGTTAAAACTTAGCTTCTAACTACCTCTTCAGGGACGATTTTTTTTACAGTGAGAAAAAAATTTCTTAATTTTTTTGTTTTATTACTATTTATTCATTTTAAATTGATAGGAATTCCAAAATAAAAAAAGGGGAGGGGGGTAAGCAATAAGAATGCACAAGAAACCATAACGTCCACATTTATGGCCGCTGAACGTTAATAGTAATTTATAAGGGAAATGATTTCATACATTGGGGACATAAATTATTCTTTATTATTATTCCGTGCATAAATTATTCAAACTAAATATATTTAATATATCTGGTATTATTTTTATCAAATATTAACAATTTGTTCACATAAACCAACAAAGCTGACAGTCGAAATACTACTTTACGCTATTTGCAAATTCCTAACTGTACACAGTAAATACCATCGCCAGTGCAGCGAAACGATAAGATTTGAATTTTTGTTGTTGAGAGATTCAGTAATAAATAATTTATTATCAGATTTTTGTTCTTTTTATTAATGATTTTAATTACATTTATAAAAAACTAAATGTCGATATAAATTGGCCTAGAGGTTAATTGTTTCATTTAAATTTAATAAAACTTATTAACTTATAAACTTAAAACAACTGTAAATCCCACGAATAGAGTAAACCCTTTTAACGTGCATATATTATTCGGCTACATAAAAATGAGTAAATATCCTAATTTATTGACTATCTTAATAAATTAGGATATTAAGATTTCATGTTTGAAAATAAGTATTTGCGAGAAATTACTACAATCCATTTGATTGTCCTATAGTCACAGTTTTAAAAACCGTGAAGACTCTGCGTTGACTCTGACACAGGAACTCGCCTAAACGTTCAGACTGAAACTTTCTAAAAACGCCTAAACGTTCAGGTTGAAATGTGCTAAGTTTTCTCCGATACAAGATGCAAATTCAGTTGCCCTACAAAGTCTTTTAGAAGTCTTTTTGCCATTCCTTTTTGTGGGAGTGATTTATCATTCTTCCAGTGATTTATCTTAACTAATACAGAAAGAATCTTCTACGATTCCGAAGAGCGAATGATGAAAGTCAAGTTGCCAATCGTTGGGGGGAAAAATACAATCGTTGAATTGTGACTCAGTTGTAACATACGCAACTAACATGCAGGAGGGCTCAGATTCGAATTCGCTGTCGGCATCCGTTGCAGTCTAAGCTTTGAGAAACGTATAGACTTGCGGGGATTGTGATAGCGATTATAAAGCATCTGACATTGGTAGTCAGCCTGCCTGGTGCGATTTTTCCATTATTTCCCCCATACGTAAACAACTGAGTGGCAGTCACCCCTGAAAGTCCTTCCTGAAAGGAATGTCCCTTAAAAGTCCGGCAAACCGGTTATGGAATACAAAAGTGGAACACAAGGCCCACTGATGTTCAACAACAACAACAAAAAAAATCCGCAGCATTCACAGCCAAATCTCACCGATGTATTGGTTTGTGTCGATCAAATTATAGTATTATTTATTTTCTAACTGTTGAGTTGGAGCATCTAAATTTTGATGTTATCCAAATTTGAGTACGGATTAATTTTTCTTTTTAACCTATCAATTTGAAAGTACAGGGTAAAAAGAGCTCCGCTTTCGACTCGCAGCTGTCGTTGAATGCAGAAGACAGGAGGTTATCGTAAGCGCTGTGCAATCAATATGATCTCTCCACTGAAAATGAGTGGAGGAACAATTGATTAATCGGTATTGTCTTGTTCAGGACAACCTCCCTCTTCCCTGGTATTTATTCATTTTTTAACTATTGAGGTTCAGTGGCTAATTCTAATTCATCTCAAAATTTGTGTAGGGATTCATTTGATTTTTGTCCAATCAATTTAAAAGTACAGGGTAAAATGAGCTACCCTTTCGACTCGCAGCTGCCATTGAAGGCAGAAGACAGGGTCGGAATAGCTGTGTGATCTCTCAACTGAAAAGGATTGGAGGAACATTTGATTAATCGATATTATCTTGTACAGGAGAACTCTTCCCTCCCCAAAATGCAGAGAGTGTTCACACATTCTTATAAAGATTTGAACATATATAGTGTATAATTTTATTTTCTAACATGTTCAGTCTGATAGCCCTCTTGCTAAACTATCATATTATATCTTGATTTTCAAGATAAAAAGGTTTTCTTAAAATACCGGGGCAATTTTGTTTCTCTTATCCTCCACATTTATCTATCCACATCTCTTATCTAGAGTCCATCCAGTATTTTTGATGGAGCTTAAATAGAACTTTTTTAAAAGCTCAAATACACAGTAATCTATAGCAGATACGACGGAAGACTTGGATGGGATGCATTTAAATGGAATAGCCCCAATTTCGGTTTCCTATTACGTTTTTTCCAAATATAGAGCAGTCGATTTAGAGGTATGACTGGTAACCATATCCTGCTGAACTAAACACAATGAAGTTTAGGTAAAGTTATAGAATGTCTTCTTCGAAAGTAGGTGTTAAAATATATTTCTGATAGTAATCCGAGTTTACTTTGACATTTTTTCTACTTTTATTATTTTAATTATTATTATTATTATTTTAATCATTATTTTTATTATTATTTTTCATTATTTCCCATTAAAGAGAATCCAGTAATAATCTTAAAACTATTGGTGAAACATTTCTTGTTTTCTCTATGGTAACATTTGAAGTCTCTTTGTCGATAGTTAATTGATATTTTTCTATTGCAATCATATAAATATATCCATTGTTGCTATACTTCCTTTTTTAACCTGCCAAATAATTTTAATACAATAATTTGCACATGATCTTATACTGGTTTTAGTTTTAATATGTTTTTGTGTCATATTTTAGTGTTAGCAGGTGAACATCAAGATTTTTTTTATTAGTTATAATTTCTATTCTAATTCTAGAATTTTATACTTCAGAGATGTATAAAGATTTTGCAATACTTCTTTGGGGGAGGGGAGGGGTCAGATTGTCTTTTAATACATGAGATACAACTTCAGATATAATAAAAGGCTCACGGAACCACGGGTTTCGGGTTCGACTCCCGGTGGTGCCATGAATATTTATAGTGGTTCGGAATCCACTTTAAACAGTAGATCCGAATCTAATAGGACTGTAGAGCACTAGGCGTAGTGCTGACAACCCTACGCCCGTAACAAGAAAAACATCTCCTGTTTTGAAATCAGCCAGTAGGCAGACGGCCTTGGAACCTCCATGGGGCTATTACACCAATAAGGAAGTATTTATATAGAGATGTACGTACTTTAGTAGGGTATGCATTTTTTACCCGTTTCTCTGAGTCGAATGTAAACTTTGCTTTTTGTTAATTTTGTCACTTATTTAACGTGTGTAAATATTAAAATCCTGCTTTTCACATCTTTTTTAATTATCGAATAATAGTATTTCTCTTCGTAAAGAGCAAAAATATATTCTTCGATATAGAGTTTATTTTTCAGTGACATATTAAAGCAAAATATAATTTTAATGATGAAAACTGTAATTAAACCTTATCTCGAACTAATGTCATTCGGGTTTTTTTATTATTTTTTAAAATTTTTTTTTGAAACTCAAATAAAGTTAATTTAAGGAGAACGCCAAAATCGATACAAAAATGTCTGAACACCCTCGGTAGAGCTTCGAAACCGTTTTCTTTCTCTTTCAACCTGCATCCGAGATACCCATCTCTGAAGTTTCATTTTGAATGGCTTCGAACCCTTTCCAATTTGCTTTTCTTTCCAGGCAGATGGAGACGAAAATATTGATTATTTTTTCGACACGAGACTTGCTTTCGGATGTGACAGGAAAGAATTTACTATAAACAAAACCGAACTCGGATTTGATTTTTAAAGTCTGCACTGTTCAAATCAATTTTCAGTCACGACTCGACACAATCCTTATCAATTTTCTCTACGATCTTTCTAGCCAAAAAAGGATGGCGTAATATTTTTTTTTTCTTCGTAAAACGTATTTCATTCTCTGTAAATTGATATAAACTAAACAGTAGGTTACGAATGTATTGATATGAATTCTGAATTGAATTTTAAAAAAATGAGTTTTAAGCTAACGAAAAAGAACAAATTTAATTTTTAATTTAAAAATTTAACATTTATTTTCTTAATTTTTTAATTTTAATTTTCTCGTGTCTATTTTTTCCCACTTATTGCTTACAGTTTTAGTTATCTTCATATCACCGCGAAATAGTTATAATTCTTTTTTAGCATTTAACTGTGAAATTAAAGTGCATCCTATTCAGACACTTTTCTTGCTTATGGGTAAATTCGTTCTGTATGTAAACCCGTTCTCCAAGCTCATGCGAAGCAAAAAAAGTTATCTCTACTTCATGCTCGAATTCTGAAAAATAATATTATTCTAATAAAAACTGATATATGGATTCTCTTTCCCGATTGTTCTGGATCGTAGCTAGACTGCAGAAAAAAGTAAATCAGATTGAAAAACAAATTTGAGTATTTCTCTTCTCATTATTTATTTTTTTTATTTCAATCTTGATTTATTTTTTTCTGCAGTCTAGCTTTATACGGTAAACCTAATGTAACTTTTCGGTATTGTGCACTTTCCTTCCGTACATTTTTTTCAATTACACCTAAATATAAGTATATTTTGGTTTTTTTATGTTGTGTTACAATTAATACTGAGACCAATAAAATTCCGATAAAAAAAAACCAGCTGACTGTTACAGCATCTTTTTCTGGATCGATTTTTCTTAAAATGTAAAAATTTTGATTGAAACTCGCACTTCAAGATTTGTAAATTTGCCTATCCATGAAAACTCCATTGATAACAGACATAATAAAACGAAACTGATGATGAAATATAGCAATAACTTTTCCTGTGGAATCAAATTGTTCGTTCCACACATTGAATACCATAAATTGATTATTTCTTGTTTTATATTAAAGTATTATTGTTAAGCAGTAGCCATACAATTGCATCTTGTAGCATCCTTATTAAACAATGTATAGAAACATATTTATAAATGTGCGGCATGATGGTCAATTGGCTAGCGCATTGGCCTTTGGTACATCTGGATCGAATCCTGGATGTGGCATGAATATTTAGGAGTGGTTCGGAATCCATGTTAAACTGCAGGTCCGGATCTAATTCGCCCAAAGTGTGTCAAAAATGACCGCAGAGCGACAGAACAAACCAAACTTCTTATCAAAAAAATGTAGAAGTAACAATTAAAAAATTTGGTATGCGAGCAAATGTTAGATTAATATCACTGTGTTCAATTACATTATGACAAATATGCATGAATTGTAAAAGAATTTTTCTCTGGGTCGTTTCATAGTCAAGTTGCAGCTATCAAATGTGACACTGGCTGTGGGGTTTTTATCTATATTAGTTTGATAGTAAAATCCCACTGAAAAATATTTTATCTAATACTCTAAGAAAATTTCACTTCGAATTTCGTTATCACAATACAAATAAATCAAGATCACGATACAATAAATCAATCTAGACAGCACGTAATTGTATCTAAATCCGTGCCATGGAATCAACTGCCAAAGCAGAAATCTTTTAATGTTTGAGCTTTGTATGTCAAATATCAAACGAAAATTCTACTTCGAAAACAATAACGCCACTTTCCGGCTTAAAATTCACAACTTGTGACATGTGTCTTGCTCTGTTATCATTTTGATTTTTTTCCGCCTCTGTTCCATTTCCATTGGCCTATATCGAAGCACCCTAAAGCGTCCCCCTTCGGGTTCTGCATGACAACAGTTTGAAGTGATTGTTCCAATTCAAAAAATGGCTCGCTTGACCATACTGAAATGAATTGAAAAAGTGTGCTGGTGGAGCCTACTACTGGTGTGAATGGCAATGTGAGTAAAAAGCGGTGGCGTGAGTTGCGTGGAAGGCGGCGGCTGTTTATCGATTGCACAAAGGAAAGGAGCCGACGGGAGGCCAGAGCTGTGAGCGGCAGCAGAGATGCACGCACTGCCGAAGACAGGTCTCACTCAATGGAAGCACAGAGGATCCATTCCAGAGGTACACCTTACTATTTGTCTCTCAACTTATCCAGTGCTTTCACTTAAATTCAGGCTCAACTTCATGAACTTCAACCCGGCCATTTATAGCGTGCATTTTAAATTATTTAATTTATAGTTTATTTCGAAATCATCGATCCAGAATATCATATTAATATTTATGCATATCATACAAACAGAATTATAACGGAAACAAACTTTTTAAAAAAATTCAATACCAACCGATATCATGTTGGATAGCTGCAACTTGATATGAAACGATTGAACTAATTAACTAACTCAATAACCAATTCTTTTATTTCAATACATAATTCAATATAAAACATTAAGTAATAATTTCATACTATGAACTCAAGGCAGAAAGCGTGGCACACTTGAGTGAATCTCGCAATCTGATGTTGCAAAAAAAATAAATTGTTAATCTGACATTATTTCCGTTTTATTACTTCTATTGTTATTAATTTTTTCATGGGTAAGTAAATTTATAAATTTCTTTAACCTAAAATTAAAAACATTTATATTGAAGCATTATAGTTTATTGATGTTAAAAACTAACTTGCAAATCCAACTTTGATAGCTTCGAGTTTCGTTCATTATAGTCTTCCATTATACAATAAATAAATCTGTAGAAGGTAGAAGTTTTCATTTAGAATTAAAGAAGGACGATCACCCGATTTATCGACTTCTACATACAGCTATAGTTGTAAGTTACAAGTTGAATGTTTCGGATCGCAATTTCTGTTATCTGGATTTTTCAAATTACAAAATCAAATCTTTGCATAATTTTTGTGATAATTATCTTAATTGTTTTGTACTTCTTTATGAATCACCAGCATTCCTTTATGAATGACATAATTGTTTGGACCAACTTTGCGCAAGATTTCCATCGAGAATTATTAATAATTCAATGTCAACCATGAGTAAAAGATTTGCAAAAAGCAAACGTGCCTCTTTCATTCAATGTTCTAGTTAAGAAATTCAAAGTAGTAATATGGCATTACTATAACTATATATATTTTTATCTTCTGACATCCGTTGAAATACATAATCGTCATGGCATATTACATATATAATACATATGTCATGGATAATCGTTAAATTAATCCGAAAAAAAAAAAAAAAAATCGGTAATAAGGAAGTTTAGCTGGAAAATTTTGCAAAGTTTATTTGTATTGCAAGAGAAAAAAAAAGTTAACTTCCTCCAGAGCAAAAACTCATCATTGTTAACTTTTGCAAAATAGTACTAATTTAGTGAATCTAAATCTTAATTTTTCCGGTCCAACAGGATGAATAAGCTGACCAGAGAGCTAGTTTGCCATGTTAGTCAACAAGGTAAGTATACCGACGTGGTATAAATGATTTTATCTTTACCTCTTTGATTGATCCCAGACTTTTGCGCATTGGATGAGTCTAGCGCAGCGTTGCATAAAAGAGTTAATTATAGGTAACTTCAGTTTAAAAATTTATTAAATAAATTTTTATGCAAATTTATATCATATAAAATAAAGTAAGAAAACCCACATGATTAGGTTTTAGAAGTCATCGAAAGAAAGTATACATTTTTTTAACTAAGAGAAATATGTTCATTAGAATTAAATATGTTCATTAGAATAATTTCTTTCTTTCGTCATCATTAATTACTTTTAAACTTTGGTAAAACAATCCAAAATCTGAATTTTTCGTTCTATCTATAAATGTCCACGAAGAGTTAGCTTTTTATATCCAGTAGAACTTGTTCTGAGGTTCAGATTAATTTACAAAAAATTAAAAAATTAACCATTCCTTTAAAAAAGACACAGTATTCATGCATTGATTCCGGAAATATTCAGTCTATGTAAGTATATGATTAAAATGGAATTCGGTGAAAATCTTTAACTTTATTATTAACTAAATTTAGTAATTAGCCCATTATTAACTAAATTTACATTTATTTAATATCCCATTAACTAAATTTACATTTATTTAATATCCCATTAACTAAATTTACATTTATTTAATATCCCATTAACTAAATTTACATTTATTTAATATCCTATTAAATAAATTTACATTTATTTAATATCCATTAACTAAATTTACATTTATTTAATATCCCATTAACTAAATTTACATTTATTTAATATCCCATTAACTAAATTTACATTTATTTAATATCCCATTAACTAAATTTACATTTATTTAATATCCCATTAACTAAATTTACATTTATTTAATATCCCATTAACTAAATTTACATTTATTTAATATCCATTAACTAAATTTACATTTATTTAATATCCCATTAACTAAATTTACATTTATTTAATATCCCATTAACTAAATTTACATTTATTTAATATCCCATTAACTAAATTTACATTTATTTAATATCCCATTAACTAAATTTACATTTATTTAATATCCCATTAACTAAATTTACATTTATTTAATATCCCATTAACTAAATTTAAATTTATTTAATATCCCATTAACTAAATTTAAATTTATTTAATATCCCATTAACTAAATTTAAATTTATTTAATATCCCATTAACTAAATTTAAATTTATTTAATATCCCATTAACTAAATTTAAATTTATTTAATATCCCATTAACTAAATTTAAATTTATTTAATATCCCATTAACTAAATTTAAATTTATTTAATATCCCATTAACTAAATTTAATTTTAATATCCCATTATTAACGAAATTTAATTTTATTTAATATCCCGTTATTAACGAAATTTAATTTTATTTAATATCCCGTTATTAACGAAATTTAATTTTATTTAATATCCCGTTATTAACGAAATTTAATTTTATTTAATATCCCGTTATTAACTAAATTTAATTTTATTTAATATCCCATTATTAACCAAATTTAATTTTATTTAATATCCCATTATTAACCAAATTTAATTTTATTTAATATCCCATTATTAACCAAATTTAATTTTATTTAATATCCCATTATTAACCAAATTTAATTTTATTTAATATCCCATTATTAACCAAATTTAATTTTATTTAATATCCCATTATTAACCAAATTTAATTTTATTTAATATCCCATTATTAACTAAATTTAATTTTATTTAATATCCCATTATTAACTAAATTTAAGTTTATTTAATACCCCATTATTAACTAAATTTTAAATTAAGTGTACAGAATTTAAATATTTTTTTTTATCTAACATATTCAATTAAAAAATTTATTTCTTTATATAGCAAGATTTGCTAGTTTAGCTTTTTTGAAACTTAAAAACTATAACACTTAGATGTTCATTTTTTCCCCCAGGAGCGTAGCCAAACATTATGAAAAATTCTTATTAATTATTTTTAATTAAATGAAATCCTTAATAACAAAATTAACACCGGATTTCATCTATGAACTTATTGCTTGATGTGTATGCGGTTGTGTTTTTACATCTTTTTTGTTTATTTCTATTACATACACTTCGTAGACATAGTTTGAAGACGGGTGACGTGAATTCCCGTCGTTTATTTTTCAATTGTTGGCGACGGATGACGGAAATTCACGTCATTTGCAGAGATGCCAGCCATTACGAATATATCAGCCACTTAAAAAAATATTACAAAATTATCGCAAATTAAAAAAATTACTACAATTACACTTATTTACAAGAAATATGCGGGAATTCAGACTTTATACTTTTCATTTGCATACCGTCTACACTGTGTTAGCATTTATTTTTTTAAGTTCTAAATTCTTTTTATTTATAAGTAGTGATTCAAAATAATTTTTACTTTATAATATGCCAAACTATATTCAAACAAATATTTAATCGTTATCATATATTTTGCACACGCGGTTGATATTTTTTCTAGAACCCTTTGAAATGTTTACCAAAATTAAATGTTTTATTTACTTTAGCTGAGTAACACCAGGTCACATCTGTTAGTATCGAATAAGCTCACTAAAGCTCTCGTCATTTCCTTTGTTGTGCAAAAAATATCCCCAATTCTATAACCTTTTTTAACGAAACAATATTGAATTTCATGCTATAGGGGAACGTCGTGTAAAAAAAGTTTTTTTTTTTTTTTTTTTTTTTTTTTTCATTCTTAAACCCTGTTAAAGAAAAATTGTTTTGTAGGAATCAAACTTATTGGGGCTTGTCTGTATACATAAAATGTCAGCTGCATTTTTTTTTTCAATAATATTTAGGCGAGTTATGTTAAATTCGATGATGAAAGTGATTTTGTTTCAATCCCTGACCACAGTATTTCTAAATATTATTCAAATTCCAGTACTCGAATGAACATTTTAATTGCGTAGTGTTAATTGATACTGCTATTCTTGGAACATTATTTACTTACGAGAAATGGAGAATTTTATAACTTCGACAACTTGTTTACTCTGAAATCCTTCTTTAAAAGATTTGTAAAGAATTGCTTTGATAATTTTACTGACATCGACACTGTTTAATTCTTATTCTATTAATTCTTTGGCGAATATTCTTCTATTACAAACATTAAACGACTCTTTTAATACAATACAATTCAATTAATTTAATTAGTCACAGTGCTATTTATTTTATTTTACCGCTATTAATTTCTCTCATCTTGTACAATGCAAGGTCGTTCTTTTAAATATTTGAAAACTTTTCTTGATAATTCTGACTCATTTGTTCTCGGTTTTCGTTTTGTTTAAACCTTTTTGCAACTTCAAGTTTTTTAATTTTACATAACAATTTAAGTATTCTTGAATCGACTCATTTTTAGATGAAATACAATAACCAATTCCAATAACCAGTTATTAAAGCCTTGGTCAATGTTTCGTTTAATAGTTTTCCTCTAAAGAATCGATTTTAATTATTTATGAACTATATTAAAGAAATATTTAACTTATGGGAAAAAAATAAATAAATAAAATGTTGGAAGGATCCTAAACGATAATATCGTTTTAAGCTTTTTAAACCTGCATTTCGACTCTTAAGATAATAAATTAACTATATGGGTAAATCATTTCCCATGAAGTACTACGAAATACTCTTTCGAAACTTTTTTTAGGACTTTTTTCGCCTCGCGTAACAACACAAACGATGTTTTATTTAAAGCGTTTATTTATGCCAGTGTAGCCTTGCAACAGGCATGAAAGTCAACTCAATAAAATAGGCGTTAGTGCATTCTACCACGGGCGACTTTGAAGACGTGTATTGGGATATACGAACATGTCTTTTGATAATTTTTTTTTCTCTCCTCCCTTTCTTTCTCTCTCTCTTTTTCCAGAACTTCCGTTGATTTTTTCATCTTAAGTTACAGAATGAGAAAAACTGGCACTGGAATTTCCGGATCATGTAATAACCATGGTATAATTGGTAATTAGGAGACGCCCCCTTTTTCTCATTGAGGAGAGATGCTTGACTTACTTCATTTTCACTGATGGATTCGCGTTGCGTACAGCTGTTTTCTTTCGCATTATCATATTTTGTTATTTTAGCGTTTATTCCCATTCTCCCTTGGTTGTGTTCAGTTGACTTCTCGTCTTATTAGAGTACGCTATGGTCTACTGATGATGCTTTCATGTCAATCTCGAAGAAAAGACCCCATATAAGTAAATAGAAGTTCAGAGCATTTTTTTTTTTTTTTTTTTTTTCTTCTCCCCTCCCCTACAAGGAATTTTACTCTCGTCAGTTGTGTCATACAAAGAAGAAAAGAAAAGAAAGAAACAAAAAAAAGTCAATGAAATTTTCAATTTTTTTTTTTCGCAGTCATTCTACGACGTGAAAATAAACGATAAAATACAAATAAACGATAGTACGAATCCTTGCTTTAATTATGTGTTTGTATTTCAATGTTTTCTTTTTTTTCATTTAGCATTAGTTTAAATCTCAGCCAAAATAAATCTCGCCCATTATTCAACCTTTTTGTAAAATTAAGCTTTGCATGCCATCTCAGTTGCCATGGAGATAATGATTTCCAGACATTCCATCGCCAGTCTAAAGCAGCTATGGAGACTTTAATTGTTAGTGAAGCCCATCAATAAGCCATATAATTCCTGAAATTCACAGTTTGGAAATTAGCAATTCCTTTTGGAAGTAGGTTACTAAGTACGAGTGTTTAAAACAATAAAAATAACTGCCTTTAGGGAAAAATATCTTTTTGTATTCTAAGGGGGGAAATTTGATTTCTTCCATCAGTATTTTATTTACGTTTCTCATTTTTAACGAGTTTTTGGGCCAACACAGAAAAAAAAAAGAAAGAAAAAAAAAAAAAAAAAAAAAAAAAAAAAAAGTGGCCTAGTGAATTTTTGCGTACTGTTGGATTTTTTCTAAAAAAAAAAAAAATTGGTATTTGTACCTTCATTTTCATTTCTGCACTCTTCACAGTGCAATTCAATTCCATTGTAATTGAAATACACTTAAAATTAGACCAGGAACATGCCTAACATGAGTGCATTGAAAAACTTATGATTCAGCACTCTCCAACACGCTGGGATCCCAAGCAATGTGATGCGAATGTTTACTTAACTTTAACCCTTACTCTTTAGTTATTTTTTATTTACTTTTACATATTTTTAAGAGTAGATTAACTGTTCATTTAAATTATTGTTATGCATCATTACAATCAAAACAATTTTGATTCCAAATAAAAGTTGTTCAGTGTAGAGACAACATGATAATGTAAATTAATACATGTCAATATTTCAATTGACATGTATGAACATGTTGAAACAGGCCCTCAAGTATAACTTGATTCCTGGGATTGCCAAAAAGTAACGTAGACACTGCTTATGGTGACCATTTTACTACCTTTCACAATATATTTCTTACTCCCCTTACGATATACCATATTTGGCTGTTTATCGACCACAATTTGATTTTTGATCATTTGGATTTTGTCCTCTGAACTTAACATAAACATTTCAGATGACAAACCTTTACGAAGTTCACCGAAAGATATCGTCACGGGCTTCATCATGATTTATTATCCCATTCCTTTCAAACAATTTGGCAGACACTTGAACCTTTCGATTTAATCGGAAAGCTATTTTTAAAAAACAGTTTTCCAAATAAGAAAACAAATTTTTCTGTTTTTAAGAAATCAGGAGAAAAATCTTTTCAAGTATACCAACCAGCCATATAATTCCCCGAAATCGATTTTAATATTCAACAGTATTGCTCTATTGGTAAATTTTGGAATATAAGTAATTTTGAAATATTTTTTGCTAATTAATTTTTTCACGTTTCAGTTGACTCTTTTTAATTTGCATAGGCACAAAAAAAGTATCTTCAATTAAAAAATACTTAATTTTCCTAATTGCATTCTCCCCTTCCCTTATCATTCTCTCTTGTTAAAATTAAGTATACTCTTTAACAAAGGTATCGCGCGTGGAACGACAGATAGTCGCGATTTGAAAATTCACATTTATGCTAAAACAAATTAGTTAAATATACGATCATAAATTAATATTATATTATTATTATTAATATTTATACGACCATAAATTAATCTATAAACGAGAGCATGAAAATTATCAGTTTGTTCTGAAAAAAAAAAGGCATATTGATGGTAAGCAACCATTTGAAAATTACTATAAATCGAGTCATTTAATTTTCTTACTAGACCTGATGACTATCCAGTTCCCTTTTGGAAATGCATTATTATCTGGATACAAGAATATATCTATAAAATTTTAAAAGTATTTCAATCTCTCGTGATTTTCAACTTCCAAACTAACATAAAATAAATGGAATTTTTATTGTTTGAATATTAGACATTTGTTTACTCGATGCAGGTGTATGGCTCGCCAATATATTTTGAAGCATTATAATAAAAATGCATACGAAAGGTTAAAAATAAGTTAACATTAAAGGAAAGTAAATAAGCCTGCTGTAAATTTTAATTATTTAAAAAAAGTTTGTATCCAATTTTCAAAATTTATTAGTATACAAATTTTTTTTAGAGATCATTTCGGAAAATTAGACGTTATTTTTCTCAGTCCTTACCAGAGTAGATGTTTCTACTGTGCGCAATGGCATTTTTATTTATTCAGAATTAAAAATCAATATGAATGGGTTATTTGAGATAACATGTTTAAAGATGCAAGGTCTAAGATTGTATTTGATAAAATAATTATTTCCAACAAACAAATAATAAGTTTAAAAAATGTAAGAAAAAAATGGGACAGCAATTGTTTTGAGATTATTTTAGGTACAGGGGGAAAAAAATACTGTGATGCTATGTACTTAGGCCATAGCAACAAGCGTTTAGGTGAAAAATTCCTCGTAGCTGAAAACATAAAAGTTTAATGGATATGAAGCAATTAATGTATTTTATTTTTTTCCTTGATACAAATTTTATTAAATACAGGTTTGTGATAATCGTTTGCCGTTGGTGCTAAGGAGTCATTATTTTTATAATCTATTTATTATTTCTCTTCAGTATACTAAGAAAGCGTTATAACTGCTCATACTGCGCTTTAGTTCACAATACGCTGAAACAATTGACTAACGTACATAAATTTAAATTTGCATCTTAATAACTTCAGATAGAATTAACCAGAAAGAATGGTATGCAAATAGTTGTATTTGAAGTTTCTTGCCCTTTACATATAGCATTAATATGTAGCCATTTTAAGTCCAAATGAGGTTTATCGGGGGCTATTAATATTTTAATTGCACTGGAATTGTTTCGAAATTTTGGCCTTCTTTTAAACGATTCCTAAATCAATTTCAACATTATTGATGGAACGCGATTGCCAAACAATGTTTCACAAAACCTTTGCGCCATAGTCTCTTATACCAGCGTATGGAGGGATACTTCATCAAAAATAGATATTTATTTTTTTTAAAAAGACACTAAATTAGATTGTGAACATCTAAAGAGAAAAAACTTCATTTTCCTTGATATTTAAGGTTTTCTGTAATACTTAATAATGCCAGAGTATAACAAAGTTACAGAAATATAAATAACAAAGAACATTCTTCAAACAAACAGAAAAGCATGTGAAAAGTCAAAACGTAATTGTAAGTTGTTAATTTATACTTTCCGATGTTGTGTTACTTTCATGGAAAGAAACTCGTCTGAGCTTCAAAAATATATCAAACTTTTGAAATATATCAAACTTCTCAAATATATCGTATGGTTATTAATTAGATTTACATTTGGTATGCATATAATATGTTAATTTTATATTCGATTAGAATTTTACAACACATTGACTTTTGAAGTATTGAAAAATGAATACTTTTAAGTTGCTGTAATTCATTAGAAATACTACTCGTGAAAGATATTAAATAAATAAATACAAATTCCTTTACCACACTACTATTAAAAACAGAAAAGCGTGACATGTTCAGAACAATGAACTATGTATTATTTTTTACTTAAGGTTGATGTGTCAGTAACAGCAACTAACGTCCTTCAAACAAATAAACAATATAATTATATATTTTGAAACGCCCACATGCATTGAAAACGAAAAGAAGTAAAACGGAGTTTATAAAACTTTTAAAAATATAACATTGATTTTTAAAACTAGAAGGCCAACTTATGAACTTCAATTTCTTAACAGGTACTACACGATACAGCAAAATGCAGATTGGAGGATTGTTGGAAAATTATTGTAAAACTTTAATTATTGAAACTATTATAAACATTATTGAAAAAACTTGATTATTATATTATTGAAAAACTTTATTTATAAAGAATCTTATTGTCAAATATATGAATAAAAATGTCAAAAATATTTGTTCATGAAAAATCTTATTGTCTTTTTAATTTTAATCTAATTTCTTTGAAATGGTAACAGCACATTTAACAAAATGTTTATTATGTTTAAATCTCTTCAACAATTTAAGGAAACGTGACAAGGAAAAAACATGTACTTGCTTTTTTCATTGTCGAAATTGCGCAACTCAATGGTAATAAAATATGTCACTGTCGAAATGAAACATTAAATAGAAACTTAAAAAGACGAAATCGAAAGTAAAAAAAAGGATAAATAAATAAAAAGAAAGATTTTGGATTTTGTAAAAGTTAATTATTAGTGTTAAAAAAACTGAGTACATGGAATATTGCTTGTTTATAGCAAATTGATCCATAACATAAATATTTATCGCTGCCTCGGTTAGGAAGCTACCGTGCGTGTAGCTGGTATCAGCTGTGCCGAGAAACCATTATCGCATGACTCTTCGCTATTGGTGAAACGTCGAGGGAGAGTCTGGATTCACGTGGTCTGTGACGTAATGGACTTGATCAGCTGGTTGCTTGCTGTCAGAAGAGTGTCAACGACGTACGCTGTAGGACATACGCGGACTGCTGCGAGACGCTGCATGTTGCTGGTAGCAGAATGAGACACAGTGTTTCGGGTGAGTACCATCAGTTGACATCCTTTAAATTAACAGGAGCCTCTCGAAAATTAACACCACTAAGAGCTGAAAAGTGAAAAATACTTTTGAAGTAGAGCGGAGTTAGGCGTTTCCAATTCTAAATGAGATAGGCACCGTTGACGGTAGGTTTTAATTGTGTTTAAGTACTTTGCCTGCTTTCACAATATCGCCTTTTTTCTTTCGTAATCAAACTTAAGTGGATTAAGGCGCTTGTTGAATATTTAACACTGTTTGTCCACCTCCTGTCATATGATATATATTTCGAGATTATTTTTGGGGTCTAGATTTACAAAAGGAAAGATTTCAGTTGGATATATTCATTCACTAAGATTTATATTACTTATTGCAGGCATTTTGAAAATACCTAATCATTTTTCTTGTAAATATAGATTTCAAATATTCCTATTTAGGAAATGTTGAGATTAATGGGGTTTTTTTTAAAGATCTTAATCTTGTAAGAATACGAAGAGGATTTTTAATAACTGCAAAATGTTTTATTTTTCAGTCATGTTCCTCTTTCGCTGACCTTGTCCTTGTTACAAACAATTGATTCAGTTGGTAATTTTATATTTAGAAAATTACTACTATGTTTTATTTTTTGATACTGGTTTTCCTTATCACTAGTTAAACTGAATATTATTTGGTTTTCAGTGGTATACAACTCTGAATGGAGATTATGTTTGTATATCTAGTTGATATGTCACAACCTCAAATAAATGTCATTTTGGTCAATAAGTAAATTTACTTAACTGAAAATTTCTTTGTAATTGTTTATCTACGAAAGTTTCTTGTTTATCTTCAAAGGTTCAAAGCGAACAGTTTTTAGTTGTCATTTCTGAGTACCAAATTTCTTTGAAAATAATTTGGTATCTATCGGGATTTAAAATACCTGTTGTCCTGGATATCCGGCTAAAGAAATACTCTGTTCGTGTAGGACCTTCCCGGAAACGGGCCTGAAAGGACCTTCAGATAGAAATTAATAACACAGGGTCATCACAACTACCATCCTGCCATGGTGCTAAACGAAGACTGCAGAGGAAACCAAACGAAAATTGATATCATTTGGAACACTGTTTATGGGAATGCAATTTAAAGAATGAAAATAAAAAAATAAGATGAAATAGGAAATTTGAATACTCGTTCGCAATACAATTTCATGTATGTAACTTGGTGAAAATAAATATTTTTTACTTTACGAACTAATTTTTTATTAGGATGCATTAATTTTAATCATTAAATAATATTGATTTTGTTGCTTATTTAAACTGAGCTTAAAAATAAATCAGCATAGCTTATAAAAATTTTAGATACTTGACTAATTGATTTTTTAAATTTATTGGAATTTTAGCAAAGGAATATTTACTTTTTTTTCCACACCAAGTCTTTTAATAAACTAATTATTTTCTATTATAATAAATATTCTTATTCATGTATTTAATCGTTTCGTGTTATTTATATACATGTATATTATTTAAATTTTTTATATTCTTTATACTTTTGCTCTTATTTTTATATTCTTAGTGCTTCTTAAAATCCTTTGTTTTAATTTCTTTATATTCTTGATAAAATAACAGTATTCACAATTTGCTTGGTGCAACATTATGAAAAACGGCTCTGAATCCAATGGAATTAACTTTACTTACGTTTGCTGCATAATCCGCATTTACTTTTACAATTTTATGACACCAAAAAATTGTTTTGAACAAATCGTATATCGTAGAAAATGAAATAAAAACTTGCATATAAATAAATTTGCATCTACAATAGGAGTTTCTTCCGACTAATCAAACTACAAAATTAATCAAATCTTTCTACAGAAATGTGGATGACACAGGTAAGTATAAATATTTTTTCTAGCTTAAAATTCGTCAGTTATAATTTTTTTATTTACAAATATTTTATTTAAATTTTTGTAACTCCTTGCACTTAAAAAAGAATGCTATAATTTTGTTGGAAGTTTGACGTAATTTCACGATCAACATGCTTCTACTTTATAACTTCCAAGATAAATTACTTCTTCTAAGCGGCCATTTTCCCCCTTCGAAATAAGTTTTTTTGCCTAAATGTTAGAAACTTTTACAAATAACTACTATTTCAGATAACAGAATTTCGGTAATCGTCTAAAATATTTTACTTCTTACTTTGAATTTATTGTTAAAGCATGAGAAAGATTTCGATAAGAGCTTTTGTTCCACAAATATTCCAGAATTTGGTTGTGAAACTATTTTTAGAATTAAGGAATGGCTTAGAATAAATGCTGCCTTCGTAAATGATTATTTTTTGAAAATGTTTTCATATATCTGAAAACTTAAAGGAGAACAGGTGAATAAACACGAAACTTTTTTAAAATGGCGGTAAGTAACACACCTATCCTACGATTTACACAGTATTCTTTTTATTCGATTGCTTTTTTACACGGTTTTCAAAAATAAAAGTAGTTAAAAACAAAATTTTAGGTTTTTGAACAGTGATTTTTTTTAATGTTATTCATTTGTTAACACGATGAAAAACGGATTGGCTAGATGAAATAATGCAGTTAAGTTTCGCTTGTAAGAAATATATGCTTTTTTCTAATCGAAATTGCAAATTTCATTGCAAGGCACTCAGATCCGAAATTCTAATGAATGCGTCAACCTTCAAACCAAAATCGCTTTAAGTGCTATTGATAATGAAAGAGAAATCCCATCAACCAGGACTTACACTCGTTGCCACTGGACCACGAGTTGGTCAATTAAGCCTTTTGACTAATTTTTTTCTGAATTTTGTAGGTTTCAGTTTTTATTAAATGAATCCCTTACAGGTTTTTATGCACAGTCTGATCTATTTTTTCCCTTTTATTATTTTTAATTTTTAATTTTACGATAAAATAAATTAATTTTAATTAAATAGCTGACTAAATCATGCGCATCGTTTTTCAACCTACGCCATTTTTTTTATGCGAGAAGACGATTTCGATTTACGCTGTATTTTGAGGAATAGTTGTTCCAGGTAAATTGGGTTACATAGGCGAGTCTTTATTGAACGCAAACCAAATGCAAATTACAATTAGAAGCATCTTCGTAATTTTTCTTGTGGATTACATAAATATTCTATATGTTCCCTAATTGCCAAACCGACCACCGAATGGGGACTCAGACTCATGGAGACCTCAGAATGGAGAGTTGCTCCCTCTTGCACATTCCAACACACCTGAAAATATGCATTGTCCAATTCTTTTCGAGTTCCCTCATCTGGAAGGCGCATGAGGCGTGCGGATTCCTCGAAAGGGGGAGAACCCCCAAGGGGGCAACCCCTTCCAATCGATCCACACCACCATTCGATAGGTGACTGCACTTCGGATAAAGAGACACTTTTAGTTGTAGGAGACTGCCTTTAAACTGGCAGTGATGAAGCTGATCCAGGTGCCCACAAAGCACTTGGAAGCTTGACCTCCTCTCTGAATAACTCCATTCGGAGCCAATGGTTCTCAAACTTTATACCTTTGACCCCTTTGAGATAAAATGCCCAACCTTTTTTCGTTATTGAACTAAATATTATTTTAGTCTTGTTGTTTGTAGGTCGGATTTTTTATTTTCACGTTAAAAGTTAAATATTTTTGGTACTATAATTGTTTAATTTTTCCTTGGAATTTTTTTTTATGATGTTATAGGCACTAAAGTCCCTTTTATCCAATTTTTGTGATTATTTATGTGTATTTTTTCAAAGATGGCTTATGGCATTAATATAATAAAATACGAACACAGCATCGTATGAAGTCTATATTTTTTGCACATCAATAGTAGGGGTTATTGAAAATTTTTAAATTTGGACAATCGCGAATTAAAAATCGTTTCAGAACCTTTAGTGTAAAGTAGTCAAAATAAGACTCCATAAAATCAGATTTAAAGTTTTTAACCAATGCATGTGTCGAAAGTAAGGACAGTCAAAAGAACAAGCGTTAAAATCGCATTCCTTGGGAAAAAATAATCAAAAGTTTAAATGATATTGGCCCTCATTAGAAAGGCGTTTTTTTAACATGATGCTATTTCAGTAAGACCTGTTTGATTCTTACTCGTTTTTTTCTGATCAAAAACGTTTCATCTTTTATTTTAGTTAATTTTCTTATTTAAGGTAGTTTAATATCTATAAGAACTCCTGTTTTCACTCCACTTTAATCATATATTTTTTTTTAAATATCAAAATATTAGATTTTTGAATAGAATATACTTTCCTATGCTTGTGTGAAAGCATAAAAGATATAGAAACTTTTTGTAAACCTATTGTACTAAATGACTAAGGCAACATTTATGGGAAAGTTTTGACTCTAAACTCTGACTGATTTTTAAAATGCTTTTTTTAAACTCATTGAAATGTCCACGTCAAATGTGTTTTTTCACGAATTACAACAGCTCTGACCAATAAAGGAAAAATAGTAGAATTTCAAATAAAAAACAACTTGAAATTAAAAAACATTTAACTGTCACAACTGTACATAAAAGAAAATTTTGAATCGTAATAAACGAACATTATACTTCCATTAAAAAAACCCAAAAAACTCCAGTGATTCAAAGCAGAATTTGAATGGTGTTTCCTTTATACACATCACCATGGATTCTCTGAAGCGTAACTTTTGCTGCTTTTTTTCTCCCTCAAATCGTTTTCCATGACTTAATTAGCCCAAAAATTGGATGCAATCATAAAACAGCTTTATTAGATGAAGCTACAGAATATGGAGTACTTGATAGATTTAAAACCTATGTAGAGCATTGTTTGTATTGTTTTTAATTTATAATACAATAAAAAAAGAAATGGTTGTAGAAATGGAATATCCTTCGCTTCCAAGAAAAATGTCTCAAAACACTCTAATTAACATTTTATTTCATAAGTTAGAAAGTTGGGCTCGTTTGTTAAAAGGAAAAGATATTACAAAGAAGTTTTTGAATTAACCATTAAGTTGCTAATGTGAGATTTTGCGTTTAGTGATTCAGTAGCTCCTTGTTGAATCACGTTTTCGGATATTTCACGTACTTTTTTTCGAAAAAAAAACACCGCACTTTAAGTGTTAATAGAAATTAATGTGCAGTAAGTAAGAGTAATTATTTATAATTTTTTAAATTAAAATTTTACTTCTTACTTTCATTAATTTTACAATTTCATGATGCCATTATTTTTTTTCATGCACAGTTTT
The DNA here is from genome assembly GCA_021605075.1 of Caerostris darwini. NCBI lineage: Eukaryota > Metazoa > Arthropoda > Arachnida > Araneae > Araneidae > Caerostris > Caerostris darwini. Next base: position 256,962 of record BPLQ01002691.1, read on the forward strand.
GTTCCAGAGCAATTTTTTTTAACTTAAATAAAAAATATGTGTTGTTAGAATTATGATCACTAAGTTTTATCCTGTTTTATTTATTATTTATAATAAAAAGGCAAGTATTAATTTCGATTACGCATAATTCTAATTCTCTGATTAATTACCAGAGCTTTCGAAATCACCATACTATACATCATGGCTATTATCACTACAACTTTCGTGCCTTTCATTCATTTTGATAAAATAACCACTGAAATGGTAAACGAAAGCTGCAATTAGCAGCACATAGCAAGCTGCATCTTGGCATTTTTTTTAGGTATTGTAAGCCATTGCATCAAAATATCGAGGAATTATACTGTAAAATAACATGAAATCGCGATAGACAGTCTATTGCTCTATGTAAAATATAGAATTGTCTATAAATAATACAAGATAGCCCAAAATACTTGTTTTAATACAGAATTAAAATTAATTGTCGTACGGGTTAACTCGGTATGTTCAGAAATGACACAAATAAGAGATACGAGTATACTATGGATAATCCGTTAAGAGGTTAAGTAACAATAGAATTAGATAAGGTAATCTAATTATATCGGTTATCTATCTTATATATCCTTTACTTTGTTTTCCGACATAATGAGGAACTATACTGTAAAGGAGTTAAGCCTTTCTTTTCCCTGTCTAGTAAAACTAAAAGTAGTTAGCTTGTGTTAGTTTTCTTGCAAATGTGCTATATGCGATTAATGATTAGATTAATATTGGAAAGTCGTAGATTTATCGCTATATTTATGAAAATCTCTTTAAAAAGCATGCTTATATTACCCTCAATTTCGATTGAATTATGATGGGTTCAATATCTGGAAAGATCTTATTCGTCAGCTATCTCTGCATTTATAAGACGACAAAGTCTGAAACCATGAAACGTTTTCTTCAGAACTAATTCTTTCATAACTTTCCTGAATTTATTGTTAAATGGACTTCTATCTCGTTGGGTTAGAGTTATCTTGTTTTCCACAAGCGCATACGAAATTGATAATTTTTTCTCAGACTATCTCTTTAGTGCAAATCATATTTTCTGCCGCATTATCTCAGAGATAAACTCGACGAAGTTTCATCGGCTTTTTTTCTATAAATACGATCATGCGGTACTCAAACATAAACAAATATGAACATAATCTCAAATGAAAATTATTTTAACTTATAGGATTGCCGATACAATTAAAAATATTTTATAGCTTTCTTAAAGATAAGATAGTGCGACCTTTTAAAATAAGATTGGTATGTCTTTCATTTTGTTTATTTTTGCACTCAAGTTTGTGCTGATAGTAAAGAGTAAAAACATGAAACTTAACTCTGTGTTAATCCCCCACTTATCCAGTTTGATCTGTGAAACCAAAGTTCCACCATCAGAATTGAGTTCTTTTCTCTGTAAATCTCCAGTTTTAACCTGTTTAGATTTTTTTTCAATTCATCGTTAAAACTCACGCGCGTTTACATTATCTGTATCTCAGCATATCGGATCAAAGTATAAAACCATTCGTAAAGCATGTGACATTGTGTAACTGCGATTCAGTTCAGAACTAAATACATTGTCAGAAATAATTTGTTTCTCGTTTTCTTGAGTTAAGTATTGTTATTCCACGCCCACATTTTGTCACAGCGTTTGGTAGCGAGCATTACTATCAGAGCTGCGGTCTGATGGCCAATTGGCTAGCGCCCTGGCCTTTGGTACCATAGGCTTCAGGTTCGAATCCTGGCAGTGGCATGGATGTTTGTGAGGGGTTTGGAATCCACGTTAAACTGTAGGTCCTGGTCTAATTAGCGCAAAGTGTGCACGAATTGACCGTAGAGCGACAAACCAAACCTAGGAGAGCCATCTCAAAAATTCACATTCTCCTTCTCTAATCCAACAAATAGCTTTCTGGCTTACAGATTGCGATTTCTTGTCGGGTTTCGTGTCTAGTTTCTTCAGTTTGAAATCTCCAATTATCCTAGGCCTCTCCAGATTTAGCTGGAGTCGAAAATATTTGTACATTTTAATGAATAGTTCGTATAATTTGTAAAAATTTCTTAAATAATTCTAATTTATATTTTATTTCATAAATTGAAAGGTTGAAAACATGTTACAAAAGTAGTTTCTGAATTAACCATTAAATTCATTCATTACTCATTTAATGCTAAATTATAATTATTTTGTTATAAACGAGAACGAAAATTAATCGAATTAAAAAACGAGTAGGCTGATTTTTCTAAATTTAATTTCTGATTTCCATTCCAGTCATAGTATGTGATGTATATTTATCGAAATTAATAATTTGTTAGTGTTCTATATTTTTCATCCAATTTCGAATTTTTTACGGATTTTTACTTAATTTTACTTTTTAAAAATAAATAATTTAAAAATATTGGAGGCTACTCTTTCTAATCTATTTAAAGTTTTTTTTTGTCTTTAATGAAATAATAATTAAAAAAATTGATGTACTAAGTAAATAAATTTTATGGCTTAAATGAATTATTAAGAATAAACGTTTAAAATTCATGAATAAATTCCTTATAACAAAAGAAAATGCATTAAAAGTTTCCAAGATATTCTAGAGAAACGATATTTATATTTGAGTAATTTAAAAAAAAATTAGCAGCAGAATAATCAACACAAGTTTTACGTCACGTGTGATTAATAATCAATTAATTCTAGTCATCAATAATCTCTTCAGTCATCAATTTCTGTGTCAATCATAAACTCTTTTCGCTGTCTGTCTTCAAATTTCCTTTTAAAGGGCGTAACAATTATTATAAATAAAAACGTTTGACTTTTAATTACATTACTTTAGAATTATAAAGAATTAAGTTTCTTTTTATTTGAATAAATTCATTTTATTGTTTTGTTTATTCGTTGTAAATATTTTTCTTTCGTGTATGCATACATGTCATGTAATATACATTCTGATCTATTTGTTCAAATTGTATTCATGTATGTTTTGTGATATAAATTCTGATTTATTTGTACAGACTAGAAACTTCTGTTTTTTAATATTTTATGTTTTTAATTCATTCTTCTTTTGAGACGAATAAAAATGTTTGTTTTCATCTGTTGGATCAGGAAGTTTTCATACTCTGGAAAGTAAGTAAATATTTTGAGTTTATGTCGGGAATATTAAGTCCGCGGCCATCTTTATCATGTATCCACTTTATTTAGTAAATAAATAAATAACAGTAAAAATATGTAATTAGTAATTGTAAAAAAATAATTAAAAAATTTGGGTTTTTTTTTTTTTAGGAAAGTTTTTTAGATTTTTATGAAAGATTAAAACAGGGAATATCTAAAGTTTAATAAAAAAAAAGTATGAAAAGAATATTTTGTTAATTTTTTCTATTTTATTACAGAGTTAGAAGATAAGTTTATTTATCTATAATGTGCTAGTCTGGATGCAAGATCCCTATCTACATATTTTTTGTTGTTCCTACGATATTTGTTGCCAAAAATAAGTTTCATTCTAAACTTGCGCTAAATAAGGTAGTCATAGATGTTGCTAAATAATCATTAAAATACTGAAGACTGTTTAGATCAAAACATGCAATATATAAGTAGAAATGGACAGATTCATGTATAAATATCAATACATATTTTGCGAACAAATGATTTTAGGTTTGAATCACAAGAAAGTAAATAATTAAAAACCATTTGACTAATCACTTTTGCACTTAGTTATTACAAAAATATAATTAAATACTAAAACACTTTTTAATTAATGCAATATCACGGATCAAATTTGTGTTTGCTGTATTAAATTATATTATTTCTATTTATTAATTATAAAGAAATTAAATATATTTAAAATTAAATACATATATTAATAAATAAATTAAATATACATATGTATGTGGGTTTCGTGGCCAAATTACCCTAACTACATGTGGTCTACATGAATCTGTGCATCTCTGCTTATATCCTTGAGTTTAATTAATTTGAAACATAAAAACTTAATTGTAACATTCATTATCAGTTTATTAACCCATTCTTAAAATTCTTTTAACGTTAATAAAGCATCTGTCAATCTTCTCAATTTAATGGATGTTGTATTTTTCAGTTTCTCATATTTTTATTTTGATTATTTCAGTGCCATTGCATACGTACTGCGTATTAAACCTTTGTTTAAACGATTAATTATAAGTTAATTAATTATACTTTATAATTTCCATTCCCGTCTTAATTTTACTAAATAGTACATTTTAAAACTTTCATTCTTATATGTTTTTGATGCGCCATGCGTAATTAATTGGAGTTATATCATTAATGAAGTAAGTATTATTAATAAAGCTTTATGTAATTCAAAACTCAAAATTTTATAAATATTGTTCTCAATAAAACTATTTTTATAAAAAAAATATTTGCTTAAAGGCATCAGCTTGTTAAATTTGATAATTGGTTAATTAATTGTTAACTGGACGATTATATTAATTAACTAATTAGTTAAATTGGCACTTTACTTCTATACTTAAAGATAATTTCAGTAATAATTTTTAGTTATTAATAAATTTTTTTACTGAAAAGATGATCCAATTTCAATCGCTATTTTACTGAGCATTAAAAGTCTCACTCTTTTCTATGCTCTTGCAAACCTTCTTGTAGTATTTTTTTTTTCTTTCCGATGATGTATTTTTTGGAATTACATCACCACTGAAGTAAGCTTTATAAATGAGGCTGCTGTAATTGAGTGATGTTTTTGATCGTTTTGCCTCATCATCAAGAATTGTTCAATTCGTCTTTTTCCTGATTTTTTTTTCCGAATGTCATTGATGTTATCTGCTTAACTTTTTACTGTTCCAAGGATGTATTGTTGTAGAATTTCCCAACCTGCTGTGTGAAGTTATTGAACTTTTTAGTCTAACTTATGTTAAAACTTAGCCAATTATGATTGCTGAGATAACGAATTGTTATATAAATTAACAGTTGTAACAATGTCAGCCGCCTTTGAATTCAGTTTAATTTCTTTTTTTTTTCTGCTTTTGAAAGTTAAATAATCATGGATGCATAACCATTCACTGCTTGACTGAGGAAAAGTTGTCGCTGTAAATATTCCGCTTCATTAACATTTAAACACTTTTGTTTGTTTTGATTTTCAAAACGTTCCTCTGAAAAAACAACCTTCAAAACTGTATTATGCTCCAAATCTGTAGTAATATGTTTAAATAACTCACCATATTTTTTTAAATGTTAATACTTCAAAATGTAGTGTAGTGCAAGGCTTTGTAGCGGCCTTTGTTTTATTTTTATTTCATTTCAGATTTAGAATTGGTACTTCTATATTCTTTTATGCCACAAAAATGCAAAGAATTTTTTTTATTAGATATAAATACCTTTTTTTAAAAGCACTATTCAATTAACAAAATAAAGTTAACCGTAAATAAATGCGTATTGAAAGCAAACTCACAATAATATCTTATCTTAAAAAAAAATTACGCTGAGTGATGAAATAAGTTCTTTAGTGAGTCAGTGTGATAAATGTTCCAGTGTGTCCGACTGTGACATGCTTGGGAATGAAAGAGAGGGAAGATAGAAAAAAAATAATAATAAAGAACCGGAAACTTAAAAAAAAAACCTTAACTACTTATTTTACTCTTTGCTGAAAAGAGAACCGTACATCTATGAGCTTAACATCTGAAAGCTTTCGAATCATCAGTAAAAAAAAATCAGCCTAAAACAAACACAACACGTTGTCAAAAACAAGCTTTGAGAAAGTTTTTTAATTGTGTCATTCAAAACAGACCGAGAAATAGGCCTACGATTTGTTGTTAACTGCGCACGAATTATTTCCATGCGTATGTGTTTAACTTATAATAGATGACTCTTCTGATTAAACAAAAAGTCCGCAAAATAATAAAGAGGTCACAAAGTAGAAGGTGATCATTGTCACAGTATAACTGGGTGATCTTGAATACTGAAAACAGTACCGCAAACAGCTGATTTGTTGGAACGTGAGTATGACGCAGTTAATTTTATAACTACTACTTCCTTCCTATTTCCAAACTTATTTTTTATTTCAATAAATGTAACGAAAGAAACATAGCATATAGACACATAAAAGAGGTATTAGAAACTACACTATGTGGAAGAAAGTGACGGGACACGACACTATAACGACATAAACCCACATTTATTAAAATTAATAGGAGGTAGGGCCTCCTTTGGCTGCGATCACAGCTGCAACCCTTCTGGGCATGCTTTGCACTAAATTAGCCATAGTGGCAAGAGGAATTTCCTTCCGAATGTTTAACAGGAAGTTCCATAGTTCAGGCTTGCTTTTGTGGAGCGGGGTGCAGGCCCTCAACCGACGGTCCAATTCGTCCCAGAGATGTTCAATTGGGTTAAGATCAGGGCTCGGCGCCGGCCACTCCATGCGTTGAACGTTGTTGTTCACATACCAATCAAGAGTCCTCCTTGCAACACGACATGTTGCGTTGTCGTCTTGATACCAGCAATCATCCATACCGTACGTTGCCCACAAGGTAGGAAGGACATGATTGTCGAGAATATCACAGTATCTATCAGCATTCATCGCACCATCAACCTTCACCAGTGGGCCAGCCCCATACTAGGAGAAACAGGCCCATACCATCAATCCTCCTCCACCAAACTTTACAGTTGGGACGACACACTCGGGCAAAAGGCGTTCTCCTGGTAAACGCCATACCCAAACACGTCCATCGGAACGGAAAAGGGTAAATCGTGACTCGTCACTCCAAAAGACGCGTTTCCAGTCATCCAGAGTCCAAGTACGGTGGTCTTTAGCCCATCGAAAGCGCGCTTTTTTGTTGGTTTTCGTAATCAAATGCTTATGGGCCGGCGAACGTCCAGTTTAACCTAACTTTTGGGCCTCGATACGAAGAGTCTTGGTCGAAACGGCCACACCTGTGGCTTGTCTAAACTCATTAGCGATGTTATCCATGTATGTTTGACGGTTACTTCGAATCTCCTTGCCGAGCACCCGCCGGTCCCTGCTGGTGAGAACTGTATGTCATCCACTTCGGGGTTTGTTCTGACAGTGTCCCTCAGTCTAGTAGCGACACACAACACGTGCTACACTTGATTTTGAGCAGTTACGGAGACGGGATATCTCCCTAATTGACACCTTTGCAAGATGCAATCCAACCAACACACCTTTCTCGAACTCAGACAACTCTTCCAGTGGCGGCATCTTGACAAAAAACAATTCTAGTCGACTCCACAGAGTATTTATAGGATATGGCTGACACGTGATACCTATTATTGCGCATGTGTCAGCTGTATTGTCGACTTTTCTACTTTTCGAGGGGTGTCCCGTCACTTTCTTCCAGATAGTGTAGATGATCAATAACATGAAATAAATCATCTGTCATTTTGCTTCGTCTATTTCAAACGTATTTTTATTGTACCTTAATTCTTTTTCACTTACGTATATCCAATCAAATAGATAAAAGTGATGCCATTTTCTATCTATAATTATATGAAGTTTGTTTTAGACCTTACTAAATTTATGGTAGTTAAAAAAAATTAACTTTAAATGAACATCTTAAATCTCATCTAAGCTTGTTTTTCTTAATAACATTGACAATATATCCTATATAAAGCTAAATCATATTTCTTATAGCATTTTATTTGTTTATTCTTTGTCATATTTATTTAGCAGTTCAATTTGTTAAAAAAAAAATATTCTATTCGGTTTTTATACTCTGTTTTATGTGTATCATGACAAATGCCATTTTAAGTGTTTTTTCTTAACTTTCTAAAAATGTTTTTCAGTAGCTCTCTGTATTTGTATGTATTATATTAAAACTAATTTATTTGATTTAAATTAAGTGCTCAGATTTTTATTTTCATGATTATCACAACAATATTGTATTGTCTATTTTATTGTAATCATAATGTATTTGTTCATTTTATCTTCGGAATGTAAGAATTATTTTCTTAGAATCAAATTGATATGGTATATTTTATAAAAAGAAACAAAAATATACAATCAACAATTTTGATTTAAATGTTTAATAAGAATAAAGCTACGTTAAATGGTATGTCAAATATATTCTTCCTGAATCTTTCTTATTTTTAGTATTTTTTTTATTCTTAGGTAAATGAAGCAAAGATTTAAAGAAACGTTAGGAGATTCCCAATGACCTTATAAATATTGAATGAAACAAAAACTTATTGCGCAAAATAATGAGGTCACCGAGTAAAAGGAGATCACTGTCACAATATAACTCAATGATCTTGAAAACTGAAATCGCATAACTACTGAATTGTTGAAACTTGGGCGTGACACAATTTATCTGTCATTTTGCTTTTTTATTTATCTGTCAACTGCTATTTCTTTTCTACGTGGGAAATAACTTTTTATTTCAATAAAAAAAAAATCGATAGAAATTCTTCATTATAAAATTATTGATTACTATCTTTATGCCCGTGGCTGTAAATCTGGAAACAATAAGGGAACCCATTATCTGACGTTGAAAGTAAACCGCAGTTTTTACGTCACCATTGGCTATTTGTATGAAGGCAAGTTTTCTAGCCGTTCGCGTCTATAAAAGTTGAAACAAAAGATGAATTTTTTCGTACACCTTTCCTCTTCTGAACGAAGAACAAAACAAAAATATATATATATATATATATATATATATGAAAAATTATATTTTCTCCCATACCGAATAGAGATAAAATTCTTTTTGATTATTATTATTATTTTCCTTTTAAATCTTGATCAATGCGAATACTCAGATTTATAAGAATACCATTCCAATTGTGGTCGGAGTCGACTCTGTTGAGCATAAAGATTTTTCAGAGAAAAAATTAATTCGTACTTTCTAGTCACAAGTGTTCTTTTCCTTTTAAATATTGACCAATGCGCGTACTCAGATTTATAAGAATACTATTTGAATTGTGGTCGGAATCGACTCTGTTGAGCATAAAGATTTTTCAGAGAAAAAAAAAATCATTCATACTTTCTAGTCACAAGTGTTCTAGGATCAGCGAAATGAAAGGTAGGGAGCGGAAGGAAAAAAAGAAAAAAATACAGGAAGAATGCGGAAGAGAAGAGCGAGAATCCCACGAACCCAAAACAGAACATGGTGAAAAAAGGGGGAAAAAATAAATAAACCCTGCGAGGAAAAGTAATAAGAGAGCTGAAAGCAAAACAGAAGGAAGGTAATTAGAAAGCTTTTATGGATCGACAACGCTATGTAAAAGGTGTAAACTAAGAAAACCGTTCCCTTACAAACTAGATCATTGTGTCAGAAACTAGAAGAGAGAAACTTGGTCATGGTTCAGAAAGCCAATTTAAATGAAAGACAGCCATTGATAGAATTAATTTTTTTTCTTACAAATGGTGATGAAAAATTTAATATTTAAATCTCTGCAAATAATGCATTTTAGGGAAGTGCTTCTTGATCATTTCGTGAGTACTTTTTAGGAAAATGAAATATTTTCAAATAATGTTTACATTGGCTATTTAGATGTCCTGTTAATTTCTTTCTTTTCACATTATGTTTTTATCAGTTAATAGTTAATCAAATCTATTTTGTGTATATTTCTAGCTGTAATATCCTGTAAATTAAGCTTGTATATAAGTTAGCTTGATATATAGTTACATTTTCGATATGGATTCCCAGTAGGAAGTGACGTGTTTTCTGGATTCATTTAAATATGATTCAGAATTCAGCACATTATTATAGAATATGCTAGATTATTCGAATGTCTTTCCAAACGAGTTTTAGAAGTGTAAATTAATGCATACACCTGAACCATCGACTTCCGCTGTCTTTCCATATGTTTCATTAATTTCCTTTTTTGTTTTGTTTTGTTTTCTGTTCCTGTTTTATTTCCACGGCAATATTTATTGGCTAAAACGAAAAACCGTACTAGCCCATAAAGTCCTTAATTAGATTTCATCTTTAGAACTACTTTTTTTAACCATAGATTTACTGAATTTTAATTTTCATGCCTGTCTTGTGATCATGAAAATGAATTGTGTTGTTTACAAGATGGAATAAGAAAATTGAGCGAAATTGTGCAGATTTGGATGCTTGCCAAATCACGAACCATGTATCGTATTCAATTTCAGTTTAACGAACACTTCACATCTTAACTTTTTTTTTTTTTTTTTTTTTTTTTCAAAAAGAAAAGATTTTCACAAATATATATAATTTTATTTTTTTAGTACTAAAAGAGTATAAGGAAACCAGTCTGACAAAAACCAGAAATTGAGCAACCGTATTTACATAAGAGATCAAATGCATGACCTCAAAGTCTGGTTTTCACTCTCCACCTGACCTGCATAAAAAAATGACTTACAAATTCCATGTTTACGATAGCCTGATATAAATAATAAAACCAACCAAAGCAATTTTTTGCGAGTCAACAAATAGTTGTTGTTAAGGTTCAGTAACCTTCTAATTAGGTACCAAAAATCATTCTCTTTTGATTTTACTTTCTGACAATCTTTATCCTTAAGAAAATTTAGAATAAAAACTTTGCCAGTGGTTAAGTTTCTTTGCCCTTTCCGGTCCCTTTTAAAAAAAAAAAAAAAAAAAAAAAAAAAACGTTTTCTCCTAATGTTTTGCATTGTGATCAAACGAAGTTTGATATTTTATTCATTTTATTTTATATTAGCAACATCTGGTCAGCAGGTATTTTTTATTAAATTAAAATATTTAAAATTTTAGGTTCAAAAAGTTTCCAATTTTTTTATTATTTTTTTTGGTGATTTATAATGAATTTTGGGTGTTTAAATTTTATCTGTAGGAAATGGGGTCACGCCCATTTCCCTTTTTGGAGGTCATGCTCCACAGTTTTAAAATCATTGCTGTAAGGGATCCTACGTTAAGCCTGTTTTTAATGTCGTTATATTTAAAAACTATTTTATGTATTTCAGTAAAAATATCATAAATACTTTGTGAAAAGTCGTAAATAAATGAATGCCAAGCCCACAAAAAGTATACAAAATCTATGAAAAGAGCTTAACGTTGTTTCTGCTGTAATCGTTTAAGTCGCACATTTCTTCTCTAATAATGGTCATCTCTTTCTCTCATAGTTCCATTGTTGCTTAGTTATTGAAGTATTTATTTTTTTTACAAAATAAATTCTTTTGTACAATTATTTTGTGAAAAATATTTTTATTTTTGTTTCCTTTGTACAAAAATTGTAGGTGCAAGATATTTTTTTTTTCGCTTCATTCCATGAACAAATGTGGCCAAATCAAAATTTTGTGTGAGTCATTGATGACTGAGGGGTGTTTACTTGTTAAGAAAAGTGATCGATTGATCAATTCGCCTCCTTCTATGGATTTTTTAGCGAAGTAATTTTTTTCTCGCACTCTTCTTCCTTGTCTTACAAAACAACTCAACGTGCAGTTTAAACAGGAAAAATTTCACTATTCCGTTGACGCCCATCACAGTAATTCTTCTACATCTTTTCCAAATCTCTTAACGATTGCCATGAAAAAGAAAGGGAATTTTAAGAGTTTACTTTTCTTAATAGAAAAAAAATATCACGTTTCATGAAAAAGGATGCAAGTTAACGTTAATGTGGTTTGTTTTTCGCATTATATTAGAAAATTCGCGTACAACTTTCTATATCTTCTCTTTTCTAACTACACATTAAAAAAAATTATATTTTAGTTATTTATGAAACATAAAAAATTTTTAAATTGAGTTTCTGATAAATTTTATCATAGCTATGCATTATTTCGAGCGAAACATAAAATATTCTATCGACAATATTTCATGGTATAAATTTTTTTTTTCCCAGCTCATTCTGTTGGGCTACTCTCTAGCTTGCCTTGGTACTTACGTATTAACGGTACCTTGGCGACAGACTTGACGGTTTTTAAGTGTCGCCAATCTAACAGCTACTAAGGTTACCAAACCAATAGAATAGATTGGTGCCACTTAAAAACCACCAAATCTGTAGCTGCGGTTGGCGCGTGTGCTCTTTATTGGCGCAACTGTCGCCAAGGTACCGTTAATACGTAAGTGCCCTTGCCTTTCCTACGTGAGCTAATAGATCAATAACATTTAATTTGCAAAGTAATTGCCGCCCGGTGTGGCCTTAAACCGCGGACACAGCTAGCTGAAAAGGTTGGCAGCCACACAGGCACATTAAATAAAAAAACTAAAACTTCCGGATGAGTCAACTGTTTCTGGGAGGAATTTCGGCCCGGGACCCGTGACCTAAACGTGAGAAGAATCATGCTTAACTCGCCACAGGCGAATAAAATAATAAAAAACAAATAAATAAATAACCATGTTTTACATTTTCGATAAATAAAATATGTATGTGGGCATACACTTATTTCGGAGAAACTACATATCAGGAGCTTTTTCATAAGAAAAGCATGTTGAGTTTATTTCATTAACACTGAAAAATCAAGCAACATTTACTGTACAAAAAAATTAAATATAATAAATAAAACATGGTGTGCTTTTATTTAATGTTATGTCATTGCTGACGTAGATTTGTAGCAGACTAGGCATTATCTAAAGTGGATCTATATGCTGAGTCTTCTACACGACACATACAGGATGAAAAGATAGAGCAATGTCTCCCCGAAAAAAAAGTAAACTCCAATCAGACAGCCTTCTTTAAATGCATATCTTTCATAATTTCAGTGAATTTCTACTCAATATTTAGTGTCACTAATGTATACAGTGCACGATACCTTCAAGAATCCAATCTTACACCTTTTGCATGTAAGCCTATATTTTGCTAGTCTACAAATCAATATTAAACAATTCAAGGTAATCGATTATAAACGACATAATGTTTGGCCTTATAATAGGATTACTTTTAAATAGTGACCATTTATTTCTTTAAAAAATACTTGAATTTGATTTTAGATAAAAAAAAGTAATTAGGTTTGTATTTTGTTGATTATCCTCTTGTTTTAAATCAAATCTTAACTATGATGGTCGTTAGAAGTTGATCGACTTTCTACCGAGTGCACGTTACTACAACACCTGAAGGAAGATTGGCTTTGTTAAGAATTCTGACATGTAAAATGGGATGTTGTCTTCCAGTATCCTGTAATGAAATTCTTCTCTTCATTGGCGCAATAGCCCTATGTTGGGCCAATGCCGTCTGCCTACTGACAGATTTCGAGACAGGAGATGTTTTTCTCTTTATGGGGTAGGATTATCAGCCCTACGCTATACATTCATATGAGACCGGGACCTACGATTTAAAGTGGATTCCGAACCATTACAAACATCCATGGCACCGCCGGGACTCGAACCCGAAACCTATAGCATCGACCGCTATAGCATTAGTCACTCAGCCAGAAAGTCATTAATTATTAGCATTAGTCAGTAAGAAAATTAACCCCTTAAAATAGCGGGGTTTTTTTCAAATACACCCCTATTCTGTTTTAGAATTTTTTAATAAAATCGAAAATATTCATTATTAGAATTAAAATTTATATTTTGTTTTAATTATTCTTTATTACAGAAATTCAAGCCATATAAATTTAATCATTCAAATTGCTCATTAGAATCGTAATTATAATCATTTGATTAATCACCAGAAGTTTCGAAATCACCATACTGTACTCCTTTTACTTATTTTGAAAAAAATAACAGAGTAAATGCAAACGATACTAGTCAATAAATAACTCGCAGATCCTTGTCAACATTTTGTGTATTTAAGGACATCGTGTCAAATATTTGTAAAACAACATGGAATTGCGATAGAATGATTGTTGGCAATGTACGATTGCCGTACAAATTTGGATTAAATCCAAATTTGGCTACTGTATGAGAGAAAATCCAGAAATTTTTAAATGGCAATCTGAGTCGACGAGAGCCGATTCACTGAAGTCTGTACCAAGTGTACTCATTTTGTAAGAAAAAATTGCCACCTTTACATCCAGTTCTAGCCATAACCGAGTCAAATCGCATGGTACTTACTACTTGACCATGAATCATGCGGATTTGGATTTAAAAAATTCTACTTTAAACTCTTGACGCCCTAGGTGCCACAATTGGGGACATTTAGTTTTTTTTTATAATTATAATTACTATCACTAACAAAAAGAGCAAAAGTTCGTTAATAAATTATTCACTACATAATCTTTCAACAACAAAAATACAAAATTATGGTTTGGCTGTACTGATAATGGTATTTACGGCGTGCAGTTAGGAATATGAAAACAGCATAAAGTTGTATTTCGACTGCCAGTGTTTTTGTTTATTTGAATAAATAGTTAATATTTGATAAAAATACCAGATATCTTAAATATATTTAGTTTTAATAATTAATGCACAAAATAATAATGAATAATTTATGCCCGCACTGTATGAAATCATTTTACTTGTAAATTACTGTTAAAGCTCAGCGGTCGCAAATGTGGACATTATGCTTTTTTGTACATTATTTCTTTTTGAATTCCTATCAATATAAAATGAATAAATCGTAAAAAAATAATAATAATAATTTTTTTCTCACTATAAAAAGTTGTCCTTGTAGAAGTTAATAATATCGATGTTGTAGATATGTGCATGTAAGATTCATATTTCTAATAGTGGGATTGTTTGATTCTAATAGAATTGTTTTAATAATACATTATTTTTAATTCAGATATTTGACTTTGAGTCACTCCACAATATATTATGGTATAAATATTAAATTATAAGTAAATATTATAATACTTATTTAGTATGGCAGTAATTCTGGAAGCAAAAAATATTTTTAAAATTTTTCGTATAACTATGTTTTTCTGCGAATTATTTGAAATTCCATCTCGCTGGAAGAGCTTACCATTTTTTTAAATATGTTTTCACAACTGACATAATTTCATACGCAGAATTTCATCAAAATAGTTCGTCTTTATTTATATTTCGATATCAATTTGTCAAAGCATTTACATGATCTATGTCCATAGAAAAATTTGTCGTAGTAAATCGCAATTTTTAATTTGCTGGCGTCTGTGTTTTAAAATTTTTTTTAATTTAGTGCACAAATACCGACATTCAATTTGCTATTTCATTTCACTGATAGAACGAAAAATGTACATTAAAAAAAGAAAATGATCCAAAACGGCAAAAAAAAAAATAATAATAATAATAATAATAATAAAAAATAATAATTATTATGTAAAGGAGTCGCCATAAGTTAGTTCATTACTCTTAGAATATTTTTTATCTTGAATTCAGAAATTAATTGAACTTAATATATGCAGAAATTAATATATGCCTTGAGTCAAAAAGTTTTTGATATTGTGGGACACATAAGCTGCAGTTAAATAATATGGACTTCATAGGTGGTTAAGGACCAGACAATTTGAAACTAAGTCTAGGCAAAATTGACAAATTTGTCTATTTAGGAGTTTTAAAAGAAATGTAAGTAAAAAAAAGGAAAAGAAATATTTCAACTAACTTAAAACTAAACTTCCTCAAGATCACACTTCCCATGTTTGCATTCTTATCAAGTCATTAAAATACTTGTCCTTGATTTTATATTAATCAAAGCATTTATGAGATCACATATACCCAAATTGTACTAGAGCCAGATTTCCGATATAAATGTCTTATGAGGTAAGCTGGTACACATTTGGAAAAACACTGATAGCAATGTATACAAAAAAACCTAGTTGATTCAATGCCAAATAGGCTTCCAGAAGTCGTAACTCACTAAGGTTGAACAACTCAGGCCTATAACTAATGTGCTCAGTGAAAAACATAATGAATCGGGAAAATTTTCCCTCGTATCATAATGCATTTTTCAACTTGCATTCTTCGATAACATTCACAATTGTTTCCTAATTATACTTTCGCATTAATTTAAGAAATATAATTCATATCAAAATGATATCGAATTATAAGGTTAAATTATCAGTTTGCAACTTTTTGTTAAAAAAAGAAGTTTAAATTAATATTTATTCCATGTATTATTAGAATACTTATTTTATAGATCAGTATTTTTAGACATCATTTATAATATATCTTGTATATGATTTCTAACTTGAAGTTACTTTGATTCCTAACAAAATATTATACACCAAATAACATTTCTAAGAATATTATTGACGAAATTACAAAATTGCTGTTTTGAGAAACTGCTTTTAAATTGTTGGCAAAATATAATATTTTTTCATGAATGAATTTCATTTTTACAAATATTTCTTTAAAAAAAAAAGAAATTATCTTGAATAATTTAATATTTTTAAGTAATGATGTGTTGTTTTTCAATGAAGATCTCATAAATATTTAAAAAAAAAAAATTAATTTGCTTTACGAAATCCATCCATTATTCTTCTTTGCCACTAGGACTAGATTACAGATTAAGATGTAGTGAATTTGTTTTATAAATACTTTTTTTTTCATATACGTTACATACGATAATATAGCATATAAGACAAATCGGTATATAAAATGATTTCTATCTAGTTTGATTATATTTCTCAGAAATTAAAACGTTGTTTTGCGTTTCTGTGTAATCTATAAATATGCGTGCGTAGAAGTTTTTGATATGCGATTTTTTTATGTTTATGTGCGTATATTAATCAACGTCACACTAAAAATACTTCTCTCTTCTACATTTTTTAATATACTATTATGGTGATGGTCCGGCGATTATTATCATGGAGGATAAAATATGCTAAACTTTATAATATGTAAGTTACACTGTTTCTGTTATATAAAAAAACAATTAAAAATAAATTTTAACATACTCTTTTCGGGAAGGCAACTAAAAGCCTTGAAGACAGTGATTTTTTTTAATAAAATTAATTTTACATTAAGCCCATATTCAGAAAATTAAATGATTAAGAACTCAAGGACGTAAGGACCATTAATGACTAACAATTACACATTAAAGGTTCAAGTTAATAATTTTTGAATCCTTCCCTGATGGTAATATATACTTCTATAAGTTTATGTAAAAGATTCCCAAATTTTATCCTGCAATGCATCTTGCCAAGCATTTCTCAGTTGCTGCCCAGATCCGTGATATCAGGAGGTGCCAGAATCTGGGGGCTTACCATGTGCCTTTAAATGAACAGTTGGCGAAAGGTTTGCTGACCTACCTGGGTAAAAGCGCGTATCAATAAGGCAGTAGCAGTTCAGAGTTATATGAGTTGGATGGTAACCGTATAGTTATTGTCTTGTTGGAAAATGGAATGATGATGTGTAATGAAAGTGAATTAAAACGGCAGTGTAATGTCGTCAACATATTGTTAGCTAAAGTTGTACACAGGATGACTAGGGACGACCTGCTGACATGAGGCGTAACACCTCACATCATCCACACTGCTCCAAGATTGAAGTGGGTACACAATGAAAATCTGCTGGCAGTTATAATGGTTGACTACGACACCACTTTCAATGTTAATAGATTAAGACGTCTTCAAGACTGCTATGAGCATATCCTCATCTTAGACAAGGGCTTTGATATGGCAGGTACTACTATGGTATGGAAGAGGGTGTAGAACGTTGAATGGCTCATGACGTTAGAGCAGTTTGAACCTGTCGCTCAATTGTCCGATCTTGGCTCACATTCGTGCACCTTGGTTTTTCAGAACTTCCATTCCTATTGTGAGTTCCTTGCACAAATCATTATTGCTGTCCATAAGGTCCAAGTTAACAGGCTATTGCTCGCTATGACCATCAGCCTTTTGCATCCCAATTGTACGACCACATTCGAACCCGTCCAATTGATTATAAAGTCTTTGACAGCGTCGTAACGGTATTATTGGCTGTGTTTGTAGGAAATTGCAAGGCAGGCAGCGAGAAAGGATAAATAGTTTGCAATTGTTATCTATTTTATATGATGCCAATTGCGCGGTAAAAATGCGTGCTAAACGAAAACTTATAGACCGTGAAAATTTAATCATTTGGTATAAAGGAATCGGATAAAAATTACGAGGTAATCGGATTATTTTTTTATGAAAACATTTTATGAAAAGTTAATATAATTTTACAATTTTTTATTACGGAAGGCTATACTGGTTTTTAAATAATAACAATAATAATATTAAAGTTAAAAGAGTAGGATTGCTTCGTGGTATAGTAATCGCTGAAAATTAATTTCAGAAACATAATCTTAGTTTCTTCTTAAATCTTAATAATTTGTTACTCCCTGTTAGAGTAAATAATCAGTAATTTAATACGTTTTAGAACATTTAAAATAGAAACCGTTAAAGCTTAGATGCTAGAGAGTTTTTGTACGTAATTGCAATGACGCTAACTTCTTGGGCTAAATTTAGTGCTTTGTAGTGTATTTAACGAACACGCAGTGAGAGAAAATTTAAAATTTTGCAATAAAATAATTTTAACGACATGATATAATCCTCATTAAAAGAAGTAAATTTTACGATTGTCTCTTGATTGATATGCAAGATTAATAGTACTTGCTATTGCTTGAAATTTCTAATTTAGCATTTTAACAGTTTCCTATCTACTGTTAATTATATCTAAACTGAAAGCGTGTTGCATCAATCGGAAATTTCTTACTTCAATCACAATACGGTTATCTTTTTGCGCGCTTTCCAATTAACATTTTAATGTCATAAATAGGAGTTGTCATTATATATATATATATATAGTTAGATGTTTAGAAATGTTAGTCTTGTACTAATTAAGTAAAATATTTCATAAAAATGAAGTTAAATCATTCAATGTATAGTTTAAATTTATACTTCATAAAATTTATCTAATAAAACACGGGGAAAAAAAAAAAAAAAAAAAATTTAAAAGTGTTAGTCTTCCCTTTGAGATTCGCTGATCAAATTTGTTTCGAGAGATAAAAAATATTAAAGTGAGTGTCGAATTTTTGTCATTAAGTTTTTCTTTTAATATCGTGTCATCTAAAATTTTAATTATTAAAAGTTAAAATTCTTCTGTTGCAATTAAAATCCCCCCTAAATGACATTTCTTCCCCTATTACGTTGTTATTTTTTTTAATCAGTCCGACTTGGTCGCTTGCAAATTTTCCACACTATCAGTGGTAGGACTATAAGTATGTTTCATTTGCGCCGTCGATTGGAGTTAGGGTTTTTATTTTAAACCTCTTTTTCAGAAAAACAATAAACTGTCTCGTTATTTAAATCCACTTAAAATAGTAAACTTAATTCACATTGGCAGTATGATTCACTATTGTTGTGTGCGTTTTTCTTACTTTCTTCACATATACATAAAAAACCTCCGGGATGATAATTTCCCCTTTATGGCATTCTCGTAGAATATTGTGTTACAGATTCGTGTCAACATTGTGCACTTCATTCAATGTAAAATTTCCTAAAAATCACCCATATCTAATAACAAATGACTCCACATTAGTAGTCCGATACTGAAGAGATGGAGAAAAAAACCCTTTCATAACCAAATAGTCCTTTGACTGTTAGACCCAATAACGATTAAATAAATCTCGTTTTTAGTGCATCGTAGTCTTTCCGTGTGGGTCAATAAATTATACTCATATTCATGGGCATTACAGCATAATCATGTTCACTAAAACACCCCCGGGTGTATTTGTGACCGCTCCAAAAACCACCGAAGCCTAGAGCCATGTGTTTCGTAGCAGGAAGGTCACGAATATGCATGCGAAATGCCAGTGAGGGGAGGGGCCCCTGCGGATACCCTCTGGTATAAAACCCGTTTCAAAGAAACGATTCTGAAATTCCCAGCTGACTCAGGTCAATGTTCCGTCAGTAACCCAGTTAGAAAGAGAGGGTTCTTCTTCTAAGGACAAGTTCAGCAACTCTTAAAGAAATATTGTTAACGACGTACGTAACTTTTTTTTATTGCAATAAATATCACTTTTGTTTGACATTTTTTTCGATTTCACTTTTTATAAAACTGCTACGGTACGGAAGATAACTGATGTGTTTTGGATCGAATAAGATTATTTTCGGTTTAGATTGCATGAAAATAAAAGTATAGATGCAGACTTTTAAAGCTGCATTGTTTTCTTCTAATGCCATGAATTTTAAATAGCCTTCGAGATTAGCACAATACTTTATCTTTTCAACATGTGCCTCATTTACGAGAATAAGGACAGAAGTCAAAAACTTCCAGTTTTACTGGATATGGGAGGAAAAGATAAGGTTTAAGTGCGACCATTAAAAGTAAAATGTCACATAACTCATTTTAATAACTACTTGCGTGATTTTTGTTATATTTATGAAGCAACATGGATTATTTTATACAATAAAATTTCATCAAATTTGGATTTTTCCAGTAATTACTCTTTTCTTGAAAGTCAGTTATGCATTAAAATAAAAAGTTTAATCACCTCAACTAGTTGTAAAATACAATAAAAGTAAATAATTTGAACAAAAATAATAAAAAAAACCCCATGGTTACGATTTTTTTTTACTTAATAATGAAAAAAAAAAATGTAGAAAGGAACAATTACTATTGCGAAATTTTTATCCCCCTTTTTAATATGCTGGATAAAGAGTTGATCGTTCATCACTGAAATTTATGATGGTAGAAGATTCAGTATTATCCATGGTGTAATACAGCTGGATCTTTTACACCCTGCAAGAGAGAAAGAAAATGTTGCCTTTTCTGAGAATTTTTGATAGAAATTCTAAATTTCTAAGCCACTCTTCAGTCTTCTATTTTAAATGCTACGAAAACAGAACCTATAATCTCTTCCTCTTTAGCAGACACCAGCCGGCTATTCTAACCAACTAAACCATGTTTTTTTTTTTTTTTTTTCCCTTCCCCGGGCTTACTGATTTATCGCGCTCCTTCCCGACGTAAACACCAGAAATTTCAGTTCGGCGTCGCTTGTCGAATTTTGAATTCGGGAAACCCAACGAGCTATCTACCAGTCCTTTGATTAATTTGGTTTTGAAGTTATGATTTTTATATTGTTTTGACTGTAATCACAAATTTGTTGTACTACATTTTGATTATATAAGGAAATCGGTGGTAAAAAAAAAAAATTTTTTTTTTCTTGTATATAAATTCAAACTATATATATATTTTTTTTTCTTTCTAATGCAACTGGCAAACACAATTCAAGCTATATAACTGATAGTATTTTTCAAGAAAATCGCATGATAAAGATTCAGCAATCTTGAATCAATCTAATTCAGAATTCTATTCGCTGAACTGCGATTTGGTTTTATTTCGAATAATTGATGTTGTGCGTTTCAAGTTACGGAAAATCGGATACTTTTGTATTAATTTATTTAATTTTTACTAATTTTCCAATCGTATATTTATCAATTTACGAAGAAGATTGAATGCTTTTAACCCTGCTTGACTGCATTTCTAGTCATCAATATTTATTTTCTTTATTTCAGTTGTATCGGCAAAATATATCTTTGATGCTTTTGCTAATGTATTACTGGAAGCAAAGAATTTAAATCTATGCAACAAATTTTTGCAAACTGTTCTTGTATTTCCGTGTCTTAAATCTATGTGAACTTGCGGTTTCCCCTCTACCGTTTCTAATTGTAAAAGTGTTTTCTTTTTTTTTTATAAATGCCACATTTTGTAAAAATATTTCTTCATATCCATTTGATTTCATTCCTTTTCATAACTTTTCCGCAGTTGTCTTTTTCGCTTTCACCGCTATTACTTCAAATGATGTCATATCTTCAGAGCAATTCGGGAAATCTATGTAGGTAATTTCATTGAAACAATTTCATAAATCGCAGCGGATTTCATCATGATCCATAAAAGCGAATACAAAAGAAATCATACAGAAAATGTAGAATTGTCTTATTTCTGATGTAATCGTTTTTCAACTGCCCTTCAACGTCTTGCAGCTAAGCGTAAAATTATATCGCATTGTGCTGTACAGCTGTTTTCTGCATAAATCTATCAGTGAAGAGATTCAATGTTTTTTAATGTAGACTATAACTAGCTTTTCTGCTTCATACTTATTTCTTAATTTTGTTTTTTAATTGGCATTTTTTATACGATTCATAACTTCATTAGTTAGCCTACATTGTTTCGATTGCTATATTTATTTAAGTTTTAACCAATACCAATGTCTTATTATTAGTTTAGTTAATTCAACATCATTTATTATTCAACATCAGTATGCATAACCAAATCAGAATATCAACAATATCCACTACTTCGAAATTTTATTAATGTTGGAACATTTGAAACATCTATTTTACTAGTGTATCTATTAAATGTGTCAATAACATTACAATGTACTCCCACATGGATATACCAACATTAGTCCCTGGTGCAATAAATACGCTTTTATTCTGCTTGAATCCAATGTAGGGCTTTTCTGGTCTTTAGATTAATTGTGCCCATTCCTTGTGTAAACACATGGACTTTCAATTGGGTTCTCTTCGCTTGTCGAATAAAACTTTGACTTGTGCTCCTGCAATTCAGAAGCCTAATGTGTGAACTTCCGTGTTGTTTCAGTTCTCCACCTCTCTTATAAATATATATTGTTAAAAAAAATTTTTTTTTCTTTAGTGCTCCACTAATGCGAGTCAAAAAAATGTTATCTCGTGATTAAAAAAGGTCGCTGAAAGTGTGCTGCAAAGTATGTCGGAGACCATGGAAGGAACATCTCACAAAAGAAAAGATACTTATCCCTAATAAAAGAAATAAACAGAAATCTTACTCTTGGCTACATTGGCGCAAATTTTGCGAATTTTATCGACACTCTTGTATCCACCAAACTGTTTTCTTCTACGAGTATGTTATCATCGAGAAAGATTAAATTGATGCTATAAGCTAATTCGTTAAAGACAGCAACAATGGTCCATGATGACGAACCCGATTCACCATGAAGAGTGAATATGGTTACCGACGAGTGTGGAGACAAAAGTGAGCTCATTAACATCTCAAATGATGTGATCGTGATGGCCCAGACTTAAGGAGCGGACAATACCACATCTTTGCCGTGGATAGTGTTACATCTCAATCGTATTGCTCCTAGATTTTCATGGGTTATGCCAGTCTTTCCTGGGTCTAGATTATCTTTTCATGTATGCATATGTCGGTCAGCTGAAGTGACCGAGGCACTTGAAGAAAAATATATTGAAAGCATGACATGGCGAGCATATTCTCTGTACTTAAATCCCATATTGAACAATAGGGATACATTTAACAGACGTGTTTTTCAAAGAAAACGCCTTTCCTCGAATAATGCAGGAATTTAAAATTGCCATGAGAGATGAATTGGATAAAATCATCTAAGCTTTCTTCGACTCGTATACGTCCAACAAGTTTGCTATTTTACTATTCATAACATACCTTTTTAATATGTACTATTAACTGCTCCAAATAAAGGTATTCTAAAATTCAAAAAGTTTTCAGTGCTAATGAATCAACTCCTTCACTTCATTTCATGTTTATAAAATGATTCATGCAAAAAAGATATTCTTACAGAATATCTGGCTTCAAAATATTCTTGCAAAAAATTGCTTTCATTACGGAGCTGGCATCAAAATAATTATACAAAAAAAAAATGTCTTCTTACAGAATTTGTTGTCAGTTGAAAAGTTAATTTAAATATTTAATCCTTGAGATTCGTCCTAATTGTAACTGCCGCTTAATTTTGTATTTTCTAAAGGGATAAGTTCAGTAGATATTTTAAGTTTATTTTGCATTGTTCTTATATGTTTCAGTACTTATATGTCTTCTGTTTATTTTCATAGATTCAATGACTGAAGTTTATGAAGAGAATATTGCTGCGCCTTGTAGTGAATCGGTTCTACAAACACTGTACATCGATCTATGTAATCTGATTGTGGAGTCCCGTATCCCTCATTTTAATGACAGAGGTTATGGAGATGGAATCCATTGTCCACCATTGCTGGGACGAAGTACACACTTATGTGATCTTTCCAAATCTGAGGTGAGTTCGAGCATATAATACATACATTTCATTCAGCAATATATACCTTTAATCACAAAAATTACTAATAAAACATACAGTTGCATGTGTTTTATGAGACTAATATAACAGGCAAAGCAATTATTCACATAAATAAAACCTAAAACCCAGCAACTAATCTAATAAGTAGGTTTGTAATAACTTTAAAATATAAATAACTATTTAGAATAACAATACAGCGTGAATAGGACTACTATCGGATAACAAGAAGATTAATCTTATTACATGTAAGTAAGATAAGCAAAAAGAATCATTAAAAAAAAAACAAGGAATCCATTAGAATACTAAATTGTTTTTTAAAAAAAAATGTAACTTTAGTTTCAATGAGTCAATCGCAGAGAATTGACTTTGACAATCTAGACGAGTTTCCTGATTTTTAAAAAATTTTTTAACAATGATTGCAGAATTATTTGCGTTGGAAAGACATTTGGTGTTTAGTTATTTATAATACATAAAATTTGAACATTAAAATCAAAAAACAATTCCTTTTGAAGGGTATTATTTTTGAACTTTTTTTCTTATGGATATATATATTTTTTGTACATCAATGAAACTTGTGTTCCACTAATATTTTCCACGAACAATCGTTGATTGGAAATATATTGCCTTCCGGGAAGACTTTTACGGGCAATTGCCCCGCATTTGCGTATCAGAAAAAAAAATTGAAAACTTCTACTAAACAGCCTACCTGTCGAAGCGATAACCTGTATACAATGTCACAATCACCATTGAGATTCCTCGTTCCGGAAAATAGTGATTATCTGTCCCAGTAAATTCGAACCCGAGTTAGTTGCACATGTTGCACGCCATGCATCAGAAGGGGGAAGTGATTTTTTTTTTTTTATTTAAAATTTTTACTTTAAAATATTTTATTCTTTGCTAATCACTTAAATTTAATTTGAACCAGATGAATCTAACCATCCTTATTCTTTCAGTAAATTTCTTATTTGAGAGAAAGATTTCCTTTAAATATTTTTTTTTTCTGGTTTAACAAAGAGACATTCTTTTAGATTGAATTTTTTTCTCCTCAAAAGTTGATAAAATTTCAATATCTTTTACTATTTATTTTATTGTAACTTTAGAGTTTGTGCAGTCCATGTTATTTACATAAAAATTCATAGAAAGGTTTTAATTTGTAACAGAGAATATTTTTCATTCGAAATAATGGTAAATTTGAAATGAGGATTGCATTGAATGTAAGGTACTTACGTACTAACGGTACCTTGGCGACAGACTTGGCGTTTTTCAGTGGCGGCAATACAGTAACTCCTGCAGATTTGGCGCTTTTTAAGTGGCGGCAATCTTAACGGCTGTAGATTTGCTGAGTTTCGACGCCATATTGTTGTGATACGAAAATGCGTATTTGGGATTTGCCAGAAACGGAGCACGATGCAATTTTATTTTTCCAAGAGCGAAATATTTCAACAAAACAACGAAAATGTCCCAATTCCCATGACATGAAACTTTATTTTGGTGAACGTAAGTTTTGGAAATGCAATTTCAGCCAGTGTGCTCATCGTGTGGGATTCCGAAAAGACAACTGGTTTGAAGGAAGCAGAATTCCATTTCGTACAGCTTTGAGATTCGTATACTGCTGGTGCGAGGAGGTGACGTCGATTAAATTTTGTGAAAAGTAACTTGATATATCGGATAAAACTGTTATAGATTGGAACAATTACATGCGTGAATTAGGTGTCTTGGATATGGTGAATAAACCAAAAAAAAAAAAAAAGGTAGGTGGACCAGATCGCATTGTGGAAATTGATGAAAGTTTGTTTACTAAACGTAAAAGTCGTTGTGGTCGGCATTTTTAAATCGTTTTGATTTTAAATGACGTGTTTTATATATTTTATTGTTTTGATTTTAAATGAAGTGTTTTATATATTTTATTGTTTTGATTTTAAATGAAGTGTTTTATATATTTTATTGTTTTGAATAAAAATATTTTGAAAGCGTTTTGATTGTTTTTTAAGTGTGGATTGGCGCCACTTAAAAACCGCCAAATCTGTAGCGGTGGTTGGCGCGTTTTCACTAATTGTCGCCAAGGTACCGTTAGTCCGTAAGTACCGAATGTAATATTATAAGAAAGTGTTTTCTTACATTTTGTATCGTCACTTGGTTTGGCTTGTCACTCTACGGTCATCTTGTGCACACTTTAGGCTAAATAGATCGGAACCTACAGTTTAACGTGGATTCCGAACCACCAACAAACATACATCCCTCCGCCAGGATTCGAACCTGAAGCCTTCGGTACCAACAGCCAGAGCGCTAGCCAATTTGGCTATCAGGCCGCTTTTTTAACACTTGAGTGAGAGAGAAATTTTTCTATTTTATCATTGAAACTCAATCTTGATCATTAGGGGCCTGATGGCCGATTGGCTAGCGCTCTGGCTTTTGGTACCACAGGTATCAAGTTCGAATCCCGGCGGTGCCATGGATGCTTGTAGTGGTTCGGAATTCACTTTAAGCTGTAGGTCCCGTTCTCATATGACTTTAGAGCGTCACAGAGCCCAATCAGACTTCTTCTCACCCACATCATTCACATAAATTGAGATAATTTAGGAGCTTCTCAAATTTCATCAAATAGATGCAAGTTTTCATCTTAGATTAGAAATTATCTTAATGCTTCTTAAATCTTTTTTCTCTCTTTTTTAAAATTTTATTATTCTTGTGTGTTATGTGTTTTGTATTTATTATTTCTTTGAGGCTTTAAAACGTTTTTATTAATTTGTTTGTTACTTACTTCTGTATGCCTCTTTTGATACTTTGTGGTGCATGAGGTTTTTTTGTGATTTTCAGTTAAAAAGTAAATAAGATGATATCTTATTAATTTACAAATACTTAAAAAATCTAAAAAGAGTTTTTAAACTCTTAATTGGCAGTAGGAAATTTTTTCCCTGATATTTTTTTTTTTCTTTTAGTATGTTTCTTTTGATAAATGAAAGAATATTTTAATCGTATCGAATGTTCATCATTTTCTACTTGCTACCAAAAACAACTGTTATTATAGCGATTCAAACCCAAACCTTCTTTATGTATCAAAGAAAACATCTAAAAAAAAAACTTAATAAAAAATTAATTTAGCATAAGGTCAATTTGATTGCTTTTTCGGATCACTATGAACATTTTTTATTTCTTGTATTTCGTAAGACTTCATTCAATTAAAATGATGTTACATTAAGTCGATAAAATTGCTTATTTATATACGTAAAGTGAAAACCTTTTAACTTTTTATAACACCTGCCTTTGAATTTATGCTATGGAGTTTTATCGATTTTTACGCTATCGAAATTACAAAATTCCAATTATTTACATTTTATTCAACGAATACAGTCGAGATTCTGAATTTCAAAAATCAAAATAATGTGTTAAAAAACTGAAATGAATGTATTTTAAGAATAAATTTTCAAGGATTTTACTTATTTACAGTTCTTAGAATTCAAGTATCCAATTTTGATGTAAAGCGCATTGCAAGTATTTTAAAAAATACACAACTTTTATATTTACATCAAAAACGTTGTTCGCAATTTTTCACCTCAAAAATAAATAAATAAACGACTTCTAATTTGCATTCGCATTAACTTTTCGATTTTCTCGGGTAATTCCTTTTAAACAACGCAATGGAGTATTATGAAATTTAGTACAAAAACCCGAAAGTTGTAATGACAAGGCAAAAGTTTCATTGAAAAATGATTATGCAAGTGAACTTCTTCTCAAATTAAAATTCTCACAGGAAAAGAATTGTCCTTTTGCTGTCCCACTGTACATATGATTATACTTTTAATTTATTCTTCAAAATCTCATCATTATCAACATGACAAGGCTTTCCTTGGAAGAGATTTTCATGCCCTCCGCTGGGTGACCATGGTCCTCCAATTCCTAACCCCCAGTACAGCAAAATCCTTCTCAACTGCATCTATCCATCGCAACCTGGATCTCCCTTTGTCCCTGTGGCTTTGCCAAAATGAGCCTTTTTAAAGGGTTTAAATCATCCATTCTAAATATATGAGTAGCCCAGTTTAATCAATTGATCTTAATAAATTTTATAATATCTGGATCTTTAGAGCATTTATATATTTCTGCTTCGTCAAAATCTATTTCATGATTACTTTTACCCAATTCGATATCTATAAGCTTCACTTTATATCTAAAAAATTGTGAATAAAAAAATTTGTTTTTAATTGGGTTCTGTCTCTAAAAAGAATGATCATTCGATGAATATCAACCATATTTATTTTCCACAATTATTGGCTAACTTCGGTTACTTTCTAATAAATTCGTCGTCTGGCAATTAAAGTTATTTTAATAAAATAAAAAATTATATTTCTAACTTACAGAACATAGGATTCCTTCACCAATTTTTATACAGCAGGGTTTTATTCATAGAAGCTATCCTCTACATTAATGTCATTGTTTTTTTTCCACTTCCCTTAGTGCCAAAAACACCAAAGATTGGTTCACCATTCACTTCGAGCCCTGGGTAATAATGTTTTTGAAATTGAAGTGCTAATTCTTCCTGATTGCTGCACAGATTCAAAACTAAAGGAAAGAATCCAGAAGAAAGAATACAGATTGCTGGAGAAATGGTCTTTGAAATGCATCAATTGGTAAAAGCAACAATTTGCATCTTATGTTTCTTATTTTTTAACGTTTGTTTAAATTTTTTTAAATAATTAATGAGTCAACAACATTTAAAATAATTTAGTAATAGATTAATTAAATTACATTTTTGTTACTCCTCGTGTAGAACTTTCATTAATTTTTTAATTATTTTTCTTTTCTAGGAGTACTAGATGCATTCGCTCATTATGTTTAGACAAAATATTGATAAAAGAAAAGCACAATTTAGAAATAATTGAGCTAAAAACTTTGTAAATTTAGCATTTTTTTTTTATTTGACTTTTTTAACAGTATTTTAATCTCCGTCTGAAATCCTTCTAACGTAAAGCAATCTCTAAATAAAAGGAAATATTTATATCTAAGGTATTTATAGAAGAAAAGAAATTTAATAGTAATTTATAATTTAACCTGTTAAGGGATCAATTTTTTTTCAAATAAGAGGGGAAAAAATTATTCAATTTTTGTTTGGTTTGTTTGTTTTTAATTCAGTGAGCCAAAAAAAGTTAGAAAAACAATAAATATACAACAAAAGTGATAATGTCTATACATCTGGCCTTTGAGCTTTTATGGTAAATTACGAATGAAAAGATTTTATACATTCAGCAGTTCTTTGAAGTTTTCACAGTTATATCGAGTTTGTCTTATGCAACTTTAGTCACGACGTTTTGCCGGCTTTTTGTGTGTCACTTCTATAGGATAGTGACTTATACACTTTTAAGTCCCAATATTTACCGTTATAATATGGAAATATAATAATAATAAATATAAAATATTATTAGCCCCGATATCTAACGAGTTCTTTGGATTAATTGTTGATAAATTTGGTAATTCTACAACAAAGTATTATTCTTTTAATTTTGAATAATTTTTGATTAAAAAAAAGCAACAACAAGCTTACACAGTGTCTATGTATATGTCTCTAAGGAAGCAAAAAACTTCCTTTTCATAAAAAATTGCAGGAAAGTGATGCTGAATGTATTAAATATTGTCTCCAAAATAGACGTTGTGTTTAAAGGATTCGCATTTCTTTAAATGCGTAATTAATAATATGACAATTTTTTGTGAATATGTGTTAGTGTCTCTAAGGAAGCAAAAAACTTCCTTTTAATAAAAAATTGCAGGAAAGTGATGCTGAATGTATTAAATATTGTCTCCAAAATAGACGTTGTGCTTAAAGGATTCGCATTTCTTTAAATGCGTAATTAATAATATGACAATTTTTTGTGAATATGTGTTAGTGTCTCTAAGGAAGCAAAAAACTTCCTTTTAATAAAAAATTGCAGGAAAGTGATGCTGAATGTATTAGATATTGTCTCCAAAATAGACGTTGTGTTTAAAGGATTCGCATTTCTTTAAATGCGTAATTAATAATATGACAATTTTTTGTGAGATTCTTAACTTCATTACAGTTGGCTTACATTATAAAGCAAATACGCTTGGTCAATACAATGATTTTCTAACGTCAAACTTTTATTCAATACTAAAAAATCGAAATAATTTGAAAAACAGAAAAGTTTACATGAAAGTATCCAGTTTGCTTTCTGTTAGTATTCAGTTTCAGTGTAATCTGATGTTCACTTGCAGAGAGAGGTACAAGTCAAAGGTTTTTAAACGTAACAGACAGAGTAAAAAGATATGACTCAAAAATATTTTATCATTAAAAGCCAAATATCAAATAACGCAATTTAGCTATTAACTCAACTTCGCAATAGTTTGAGTAACAGAATACATTTCCATTTCGTAAATTTCCAAAAAACTTTTTACTTAATGAAATAAAATGCAAATTGGAACAAACTATCTGTGGATTTCCAAATCACAAAAAGATTTCTTAAGAATGTGGTTGAAAAAAATTTCATTTAATGAACAATTGTAATGACATCCTTTTTATTTTCTTACATAAAGAAATTTTAATTTTATTTTTCAATGAAATTCTCGATTTTCTCAGCTACTTTGAGCAGATTTTTAAGATTTTTTCAAAGAAGATTTTTTAAAGAATTTGTTTGGCCAAAATTTATTTAATTTCCTTAGTATCTTTCTGTATATGGAAATTTTTATTTAATTTTTTTAGTAAGCTTCAGCCAACTCTCGATGTTCCTCAGCTCCTGCGAGCAGTTCGGTCCTTTCTGCACTTCTCTCAGTTAAGTGCCTGGTTGAGTTCAACTCAAGGAAAATCGCCTTCCAATATTTATTATTGGTAAGTGTTTTGTGGTTATTTCAGATTCTGAAGTTAAATTACACTGTGATTTTACCATTATAATAACACTAAGTAAGTAATTTTTTAATACGTTAGTTTATTTTCCCTACCACTTAAGCTGCACATAAAATTTATTTAAATTAATCAATAACTTCAATGTCATCTATCAGTCCAACTTTTTTTTTAATAAGAATATTAGATAAACAAAGTACACTGAAGTGCCAAAAGTCATGGGTTATCAATATTCAAATATATAGAGGACAGTAGCATCGCGTAAAATGTTTTTTTGATGTGCAGTGCATTGTCGGGGCGACGGTAATTAACAAGCTAACACAGAATGCAAGTTGCTGCTAGACGCATGGGACATTCCATTTCGGATATTGTTAAGGAATTCAGCATTCTTCGATCCACTGTGTCTAAAGTATTCCGAGAATATATAATTTCAAGCATTACGCCCCACCGGGGATGACGCAAGGGGCAACCGCTTCTACTTAATGACCGAGGTCAGCAACGTATGTGTAAAGTGGGTTCAGGATGGCATTAATGATATTATAGATTGGCCACCACAATCTCCAGAACTACAACCCAACTGAGCATTTAAAGAGCCTTTTAAGGCGAAAGTTATATCAAGGTTCAATAATATCTAAGGATTCCTTAAAAACAGTTTTCAAAAAATATGGAATAGCAGAAATGCAGCAGAGTGCCACAAATAAGTATTTAACATAACCAAAATAGTTGATATTACCATAAAGATCCAATAAAATGTCGTTAAATATTAAAATCCATCAAGTTTCTTTTTCTGCAATTAATAATGAAAAGTTTTGTATTGGTTTCAAAATAAATAAAAACAAAATATTTGGATTTTAAAGGGTACATCATGCTTTTGGCCAAGGCTGTAAATTCGTCCAAATGTTATTCTACACCATAACAAGTAATTTATTTTTTCTTATAGTAAATATATTTGTATTAATATTCCGATAATGTTCGCTTTATTGTAACGAACACACTCAGTACAACACTTTTGAAGCATTAATAATTACCTCTTCTTAGGATTTCTTTACGAAAAGTGCCGTAGATTAGTGTCACAGGAAAAAAATCAAGGAAAATTCATCCAGCCAACTCCATTGTAGTAAAATGATTGCTGAAATACTTGTTAGGCTATTATTTTAAATTCATTTATGTATATTTCAACTGTAAAAGTTTATAGCATTAATATCAAATCAATTTTGGCACTTGATAAAAATTTCATACTATTGGAATTTTTAGTAAATGGATAATAAAGCCCAACATATCTTCTGTCTATTTTGTTTCTTTAAATTTGTATACTAAAGGATGACTTCCATAATACACCTGGTTACATGTTCCTCATTAACAACAATATTCTCATTAAAAAACTTTTTAGATTTGTTTGTACATATCTTTTTAATGATTGTTTAGTTAATTAAAGTTTTTTTTTTTTTTTTTTTTTTTTTGATGCAGTGAGTTTTGTGTGAATTATTTGTTGACTTATTTAAACCTTTGTTAAAACACAACGAGAAGTATATGACCAGGGTTGATATAGGTTGCAAAGCTGATTATCAATTGACAAACTAAAATTTTTTCAATAATTTATTCAGGAAAACCATATTGGCATTGGTCATGACAAAAGTTTTGGTTCTGAAATGCAAAATTTCAGCATAAAAAATAATGAAAGCTCAAATTAAAGCTAGTGTTATATGAGAAAAAAATTTATGTCATAAGTTTTATAAATAAATTTAGTCAAATATATCAAACAAAATTTTCTAAATTTTATGTATGTGCCTTAATTTGTTTCTTACAATATTTAATATTCTTCTTCTGTACATTTCATTTACTTGCTTTCCTTGGAAGACTGATGAAAACATATTTATTAATGGATTATTTTTATATAATTATTACTTTTTAAAAAATTTATATAGAATTTATGAGACTCCTTTGATCTAAATATTAAATCTGACTTTATTCTACCTACTATTAAAGAAAAATCATGCATTTGTTTAGCGTTTCTTCACCTACTAAACTATCAAATATATGTAGCATATTTCAGTACCATCATTCAATATTGAGTATTATTTACAGCTGATTGATTATTATAATTTTTATCTTTCTCCATTTCAAAAAAAAAAAAATTTTTTTTTTTTAGGTCTGTTTTATTTCGTATATCAATTGCAAAATATTTTTTTTTATTCTAGGGTTAAATCTAGTGTAGAAGGATTATCTACAAAATTTGAACAAGAACCTGAAGTACATTCCTTTCCTATTTGCAAAATTGGTGAAGATTTATTTGGAAGTGTTCAAGTTCAATATCCAGCAAGAACTCAATACATACCAATCATTCCATGTTGGAGACATCCACCTCCTCATGGATATTCCTTTCGTGATAATACGGGTTCCTCACTGAATCCACAGATTGTTAGACAATTACAAAAAGCATCGTGTGATGATCAGCTTGATGAAAAGAGTTACGTGCCTGAATCTGCAAAATTATTATTGACACAAACAACTCTTCTTAAAACGTTTAATAATGTTTCTAATCTATCTTTTGATTTAAATCAAGAAAAAAACATAGATATGGTGTCTAAATCGCAAACTTCTTATGTATGTAACTACGCTAAAACATTCAACAATGACTTTATTCAAGAAAATGTTTGTTTCAATAATAATAAAGTAATCAGGCATTTACGTAAAAATAAACTTATGTTGAAAAATTTAAATGTAGACACTTCACCTTCTCTTGCAATTCCCTTATCAGTAGATACTTCTCAAAATTTTAGTGGTTCTATAAAACATTCATTGGAATGTGATGATGCGGATTCTCCATCAAAGTCTCAATTAAATAATATCTCAAATAACAACTTAGTGCTAAAATCCTTTGAAACTGGTTCTGTGAAAGAAACACCGTATCATTTGTATCAGCAAAAAGGAAAGAAAAGGTCCTATAAACAAAAGGTAGATGGAAAAGCAACTTTTCCTAAAAAATTGTGCTGTGATAAGCAACAATCTCTCTGTCCAGTCAACATCAATGAATCCCTTCCCCAACAAAATGTTGAATCTAGTCAAGCAAGATATTCTAGTTCTGTGAACATAAATTTAAGTCATACTGACAGCATCTTAGAAGCGTGTACAGATACTTTTCAGCATGAAAGTAAAACTTTAAAGACAACTTCTTCAGAGAAAAGAGGCTTATATTTGTCTTCCATACAAACCTATTCAAAAAGAAAAAGAGCTAAAATAAAAAAATGCGAACAAATTATTTCTGATAACTATAATAGACAAGTAATCGATAGTAATCTGAATAATTCCAAAGCAATATGTTGCAATAATACAGAAATTCGGAGTTCAGAAGATACATCTGCTGCTGATTCAGGTAAAAAAAAACAACTTACAAATGATAATTTAAGAGAAGCTTCGCCTTTACCCTCTCTTAGATTTTCAGACTCCAATGAATATTCAAAGAATGTGTGTTCAGAAAATAAATATTTTTGTAGAAAGCAACTTTTAAACTGTAGAAAATCGAACTCATCAAGTTATCGAAACTCAGGTAACCCAACATGTAAATTGATTCATGAAAAGAATCTCCCAGAGCCTTCGAATAACATTGAAAATTGTGGTTCTTTTTCTAATAAAACGGAATTAAAAAAGAATCTTATTTTTCAAAGAAATAAATTTCAAAATTCACTTAGTACAAATACTATTTTAAATTCAAAGTACTATCATGAAGGTTTACCAAAAAATAATCTTATACTTCACAAGACTAAATTACTTCGAAAATATAAAAGAATATTCATAGAAAAACGTAAAAGATATGTTGTTAAAAAAAATTTAAGAGATATTCAAGTACTCAAGTACTATATTTGTAAAGAGACTGGTCGAGAACTCTCAAATTCCTCAGGTTGTGTTTTGCAAGATAAAAATTGTAATTATTTGTATAAAAATGCAAAAAATATTAAAACTGTTTTAAAAAATCGAAAGGAAGAAACATCTATGGATATATGTGAATCAAAGAAAACATCGGAAATAAATGACAAATTTATATCTAGTCAGTCATATGTTATTTCGAATGCTACTATTGCATCATCAGAAAACTGCCAACTCCAATTTAGTCTCCCAGAGTTTATAGATCGAAAACAAGCTTCAAGAACTTCAGTTGGTGCTAATCAGCAAGTATCAACAAGCAATGTCGTTGTTGAGAAGTTATCTAATGGAATAGATGGAAATCCAAATAATACTGTCTTGAAGCTAGAAAAGGTAAGATATTAAAACAATTATTTACATAAATGAAATTGATTAGCTTAACAAGTAGTAAATTATTTTCTCATTATTTTGTAAAAAAAAATGGGATGTATTTCTATTGATTGTATGATCATCAAACACGCAGATTAAAAAAAAAATTAGAATATTTTTTAGTACAAAAAGATTTTATTCCATCAAAATATTTTTGTAAAAATGGTAACTGTTATTTTTTAATTTAAGAGAAAATATCTATTTTGTTTTAGTTTTTAAGATTTTTAGTAAATGGTTTCGTTGCCAATTGACTAGTGCTCTGGCCTTTGGTTCCGCAGGCTTCAAGTTCGAATCCTGACTGTGGCATGGACGTTTGTTCGGAATCCGCATTTAACTATAGGTCCCGGTCTAATTAGCCTAAAGTGTATAAAAAGGACCAAACTAAACCAAATCTTTTATTACCAAATATTCCAGACTAATTAAGATGTTTAGAAATTCAAATCTTGCATGAATTTAGGGCACGTTTTGATTTGTAATTTGACAGTAGCTAAAGAATAACAGAAACGTGACTGTACAAATATGCTGTTGTGAAATGGAATCAGCATTTTTAACATTTTTACATTTAAAATTGTGAATTCCTTATCTGCTAGAGATTAATTATAAGTAATTTTGAAGTTCGTCTCCATTAAAGGTTATGTTCAAAAAAATTCTTTCATGTTATTTATTTGTTAATCTTTAATTTACATAGAATTATTTAATTTTTATCAGCAGAAAATATTCTCCACAATTTGAGAATCACTGACATAAAGTAATATAATTAAAAATCTCTTTATTTGATTCCAATAAATATTAAGTTTATTAATGATAGTTATTAATTTCAATTTTCAAATCCGCGATTTTTCTTAAAAGAAATTAAATTTTGCCTGTACTTTGAAAATATATATCAATATATTTCCTTTTTCTATCCCGCTAGATATCTCAGAGTTTCAAACTGGTTTTAAAAAATAATGTCTATTATTCCTATTAACTACACCTGCCTTACTATTTCTGTTTATTTATACTGCTGTAACTAGAATTGTTGAATTTTGAACTTAAATGGATGCTAAATCTTAATCAGCGATACCAAATCGTGTATAATAAAATGTAACTGCTTTGTTGTCGAGTATATCTTTATAATCTTCGATTCTCAATGCTTCTACTTACAATGTCGAGAAAGTCAGTCCATTAAATTGTAATAAATTTGATGATAATTTAATCATGAATTATGACAATAAATTGCAAATTGCAGAAATTTTTTTTTTACCTTTTCTTATGTTTATGACATGAATATTCATAGAATCACCTAAACTCTACATCTTTCATCGATAAATATTACTGAAGGACGCAGAACTTGTTACCATACGTTCATTTCTGTAATAAATTTTATGGCTTTGTTTTAGGCAACCTTCTTTTCATTTTCTTCAAAATAGTATTTCCACTAGACTTTATTCTTCTGTGAGGGGTACTTATTTGCTGTTCAATATTTGAGGTTATTTAATTCTAAAATACATGTTCCTCTAATACTTAGCAGCACAAGCGGAAATCCTCTAGATTAGCAAGGCAGTCTTTTGGTTATCCATCCGATTTTGAAATTCCATGAATACTTATAGTGTACTTTCTAAGATAGTTAGGATATGCTTATTATTTTTTTATTCATGTACCCACCTGTACCACAATGTTCATCTTCAATTTCTATATTTTTTTTCGCGTTTCAACAGCATATATAAAATAATTGACTTCTTAAAATTAAAATGCGAGAAATCAGATTAAAAATTTGAGGAAAAAAAAAAAAAAAAAAAAAAAAAAAAGAATGGTGATATTGATTTAAACTGTTGCTATCAGATTACAATTCCAAAATAATTACAACATTTAGTAAAATTTATTTCGAAAAATATTATTATTTTTTAAAATTTAAAACTATAGTCTTTAAACTTTTATAGCGCATTATTTTCTTTCTAAAATTAAATATTCTAATTAATGAATTTTACCCTAAACCTAAAACTAAGCTGCTTATAACATATTATACGTTTTCTATTGCTGTATTTTTTACTTAACGTAAATTTTTTTAGTTAATACATCTGCCTAAACTTTTAGAAGGATTGTATTATAAACACTTATTTAGACAAAGGTTAAAGTTATTGGCAACAATTATTGGCTTCGAAATATGCTTGTCT
The DNA here is from genome assembly GCA_021605075.1 of Caerostris darwini. Lineage (NCBI taxonomy): Eukaryota > Metazoa > Arthropoda > Arachnida > Araneae > Araneidae > Caerostris > Caerostris darwini. Next base: position 294,061 of record BPLQ01002691.1, read on the forward strand.
TCCTAATATCGATAGTCCTTGTAATATGCTTTGAAAACTAAGGAATTTTTATAATCTACAACGTATTAACTGCAGAATAATTCATCTTGAACATTGTATGGTATAGGTGTTGGTATATATAGGCGTATTAACTTGGACATTGTATGGTAGAGGCTTATCCTATGAAGCACCTTATTTTCCCATGCAAGATTAATTTGTCTAGAAAATAAGATACTGTTTTTTTACAAATATAGTAGAATAATAGCCAGTTATACGTTGATTCATATAAAACAATCGTACATCTATTCTAAAGATTTATAGAACAAGTATCTATCATAAAATTATAATTGAATTCATTGGAAGTTCATTTTTAAAATTATACTTCTGTTCATTCAGTTGAAAAACTAGATTAAAGAGCTTTAGAATTGCTTCCCAAAAATTCTATATTGCTAATTTGTTACGTAGTATTAAATAAAAGATACACACATGTTTTATTAACTGTTCCGCTTTTTTACTTCTACACCAATTTTATAGACAGGATCATTTCATTTTTTATACATTATTGATCAAAGATGAATAATTTGAATATATTGAAGACATTTGGCATAGAAAAGAAAGTTGTAAGGCAGGAATCACTGTTCTTATTTTGTTAGATTATTAATTTCATTGTTACGTTCAATTTGCATGGAATTTTATAACTTCGCATGAAAAATATTATAATACTAAAAATGGCAGTCAAAAACCGAAAAGTAAAACAAACTTGTAACCAAATTCGTCGTAGCTACCCTCGCATACTGCACATTTTCTCGGTTTATACGAATTTTTATTCATTCTGGTGATTAAATTTATCTTTCATTTGCATTACATCTGATGCATTAATACATATACTTGTTAACATTTCCCTTTATTTCCCCTTATGTGATGTTTTGTGTGTGTGTGTTCTAATGCAGCTGGCAAACACTTAGACAACTTGGTCTTGGATGCCTTAAGGCAAGCGCTGCACAAACGTACTCACTTTGCATTACCCAGGGGGCGCGTGTCACTTGAAGATAAGCCACGGACGCGGAGTAACAATGCCCCCGCAACGCTCTACGATCCTATTAGGACCGGGACCTACGATTTAAAGTGGATTCCGAACCACTACAAACATCCATGGCACCGCCGGGACTCGAACCCGAAACCTGTGGTACCGAGCGCCAGAGCGCTAGCCACTCGGCCATTCAGCCCCCTTATGTGATGTTAAATGCACCAATACTGATAGGATTAAACTGTAGCTTATCATATTGCAAATCTAAATGCAGTTTATTATTATTTTTATTTTTTCTTAATAATCCCGTAACACGTCGTTTTCGCTGGTTTCTTTTAAAACTAGATGTGGAAATTTCTTGACAAAATGTCTAATATTAGAAAAGAAGTTTGTCCACTTTCCTATTGTTCAGCAGTTTCTGAATAAACTGAACAGTAACTCTTAATAATTTAATTGAGGTAGTGGTTAAGAACAATTTTCTTAAAAATTTCAGTACTTACGTATTAACGATACCTTGGCGACAGTTGCGCCAATAAAGAGCACACGCGCCAACCGCAGCCACAGATTTGGCGCCAATCTACACTTAAAATTTTTGTTCCAAATAATAAAATATATAAAATACTTCATTTAAAATCAAAACGCTTTCAAAAATTTTTTATTCCAAATAATAAAATATATAAAGCACTTCATTTAAAATCAAAACGCTTTCAAAATTCAAAACACTTTAAACAAACAAACAAACTTTCATCAATTTCCACAATGCAATCTGGTCCACCTACCTTCTTTTTTGGTTTATTCTCCATATCCAAGACACATAATTCACGCATGTAATTGTTCCAATCTATAACAGTTTTATCCGAAAAATCAAGTTGCTTTTCACAAAATTTAATCGACGTCACCTCCTCACACCAGCAGTATATGAATCTCAAAGCTGTACAAAATGGAATTCTGCTTCCCTCAAACCAGTTGTCTTTTCTAAGTCCCACACGATAAGCATACTGACTGAAATTGCATTTCTAAAACTTACGTTTACCAAAATTAAGTTTCATGTCATGGGAATTGGGACATTTTCGTTGTTTTGGTAAAATATTTCGCTCCTGAAAAAATAAAATTGCACCTTGTTCTGTTTCTGACAAATCCCAAATACGCATTTTCGTAGCACTACAAAATGGCGTCAAAACTCAGCAAATCTGCACCTGTTAGATTGGCGCCACTTAAAAACCGCCAAATCTGTAGCTGTTAGATTGGTGACACTTAAAAACCGCCAAATCTGTCGCCAGGGTATCGTTAATACGTAAGTACCAAAATTTCTTAAAAAGAATCGATAGGGTAAAATCTTAAAAAAAGTCTCATGGTAAATTAACATTGATGTATCTTGGTCAGCTAGATTTACGTGCTACTTTGAAAATTATACCTTGAATTGATTTCCCCATTTGCAATTTTGCAGCAAAAGAGTGGAGAAGTAAATAAATTCTGATTTTTATTTTGCTTAAGTGGTAGGTGTGATTCACTGTTCTCATGTGAATTAGTCCTCTTAAATTCCTCGTAATGATATATTTGACCTGTTTATGTGTTTCACTAATCACATAAGCATCTTTTGAAGATATAGCTATGTTTTTCTTGAACCAAAACATGTTTTAAAAACCAATAATACTGAAATGCTCATATGGGGCTAATGTTAAAGAGGAAGTGTTTCCTACTTGATTGTAAAAATTTAGCCAAATTTGGTATACATCTATACTTTCAGATCGTGTGATTTCGGCTATTGTTTTCGAATGTTGTTATTTTATTTTTTTCTTTCTTCAGTGCGTAAAAGAAGCAGCTAAAAGTAATTCGTGGAAATTGATAGGAAAGGTAAAGAAATCAAAAACTATTATCTTTTTTATATTAAATTTTATCCTGCCCCGATTGATTAATGTGTTTGAATTTATTTTCTAACTGTTATGTCGATTTGGTGAAAATTGAATTTGCAAACAAAATTGAGGCTGCTGCTATTTGATATGTTAAATTTCATATGGCAGTATTTTATAGAAGATCGGGCAATTAGTCCACCGTTTCGTTTCAAGCATTTGTACTTTAATCTCTTTCTTATACTTTTTGCAACAATTGGAAGTGAAGATGTCCATGAGATGTTTACAACAGAAATAGGTAGGTTTTAACCACTTAGCATCAACGAATTCGAATTAATGAATTAATTGTTACTTTCCAGAATAATTTGTATAGTTCATGTAACATATATCAAAATTTCAGTATGTCGAAAGAAAGCCTAGCAAAAAAGACTTTTCGAATTCCATCTATTAAAATAATATACTGTGTATATTGCCTTCTTTTTCCTTTATGGTAAAAACCTGAACTATTTTTAAATGTTTTTTAAATTTGATTAAATTCTGTGTAGCGGAGTGTTTTTTCAAGCACTCCCGTATAAAGAAACTGTTTATAATCATATTAATGACACTAATTCTGTATTCCAGGTTAATCTTCAGAATAATAAACAAGGCCCTTTTGTTTTAAGCAACTTGTTACCTGTAAATAAACGGTATGGTCCATCTCTTTTCTTTAAATACATTAGTTTATCAATTTTATGTTATAAACATCATTATTTTACATATTTCATCTAAATAGCATGACTTCTTTATTAAAGGCGAAAATGTATTGTATCTAAGTGCTTGTGAAATAAATGCAATTTAGATTACATAAAAATCGGATTTTCTTGTGAATTTTGAAATTTATTTTAACAAATTGATATTACTTTAGGTTAGTTTTTTAATATATATTCATTATATTGTTATTTTATGGTGTATATATATATATATATCATATTGGCTACATTAATTTTATAAAAATATACAGTTATTATTATCATTATTTAAAGAAATTAATTTGCATTTTATTTACAGAAACATACCGTGTAGGAATTCTCTTGAAAACCTTGACCATTTTCCAATAAGTTTATCTAAATTTCCCAAAGGAAGAAAACTTTTAACAAACTTTGAGGTTTGTAGTATGTCTATTTAAGAATTTCATATTTATTTTATATTTAAAATCACATTTAATTACATAACTATAAAGTTTGGATGACTTAAATACTGTGTTAATCATAGAAAAAAACAACTGGATAATTTCAAACTATTAGGATTGTAACTAAGTTTGATGTTGGTATAAAAATTAAATAATTTATATAATGTTAGGTTTTAACATTTAATTTGAAGCTTGTATATGTAAAATACTGAAAAAAGCGTGTCCTATTCAATTTGCACTCAAGTCTTTTCTAAATAATATGCTAATAATGTAAATTTCATAATAAATCAACCCTTTTAATTACAATTTCATAAATTTGATTATTTATAAAATATTTTCCATTACAGGAATCTATCTTAAAAGGTTGCTTACCAACAGTAAATAGTGTAAAGGGATTCCGTGCTGAAATAGGAGCAAGTGGTAGTTTTTTCCCTAACCATCTCACACTGCCTGCTGATGTATCATTTTATGAATTGGGAAATTCTCACCAAGGAACTACCCCATATGTGGTAATTTATTGACTTATTTTAATTTTTGTGATAAAACTAGCTATGAAGTCCTTTTTTTCATCTCTGACCACTAATAGTTTATTTTCCTACCTTACCATTCTACTATAATTACAGGACATCTTTTTGTCTAGTTTGATTTTAATGATACTTCAAAACAGTAATAAAAAGGACACTAAACACATTTATGCATAATTGTGTTTAATGACTATAAATTTTCATAAATGTATACATTGTAATCGAATTTTTTGTTGAATAAAATAATCTGTTGTAATCTTAATAATACCTTGCATTTGAACATATCCCACAATGCCTTATGAAGCCGAAACTTAAAGAATTATAAAAGATAAAATTTGTTTAAAATTATGTCTTGACTACTAACTATGCCATAATTTGCTATTTTTTTTTTCATTCTGATATGTATGTGACATTGATATGTGATATGTATGGTATATGATATGATGCAATATGTATAAGACATTTTTAGATTGTGTATCGATAATAACAAACTGTTAAAATTCTTGAAACAACCTGGTTACACTCCATCACCATTTTTAATTGATTTTGTGCTTGTTGAAGATTGTAATTAATTTTTTTTCTGAACAAATCAAGCAATTATTGAATTTGTGATATATCTTAGACTATAATGATATAAAGACAAATGTAAATAAAAAGGTAAGTAATGTGAACCAATTTGCACAAACCTCATATCAAGATGCTAAATTAGTAACAGCTTCACTATAATAATCTATAAAAATATTTCTTGTGTAATATTTTGAATTTCTTGAATTTGTGTCATTCTTTCTCACTAGCATTTAATTAAAATTGTACATCAAAAGTATTTAAAATTGTATATCAAATTTTTTCTTGTTCATCTATAAATGCTCTTTTATTTCAATTTCTTCAGAACAAAATTACTCATGATTCTTTGCAATGAAAAAATACCTTTTGCTTAAAACTTAACAATTACAAACAGGCTTAGACATATCCTTATTATATTTATATTTATTAAAAATAGAATTAAATTTCACTAGAAGTGAATAGTTTTAACATAGTTTTTCTAATGAATTGTCTCATTAAATATAAATGAACTAGACCAGATTTTCTTTTAGAATTTTTATATCTTTGAATTCTCAATATATTTATAAAATGTGTATAATCCATTGCCTGCTGTAAAAATTAATACAAGGTTTTCTTTTTTTTTTTTTTTTTTTTTTTTTTTTTCATTTTATTTTGTATTTTAATGCATATGATATTCATCGAAAAAACTTTAAATTATCTAAGAAAATAATTGATTAGTTTCAGAACAATTTTTTTTTTTTGTCTAGAATTTCTATAAAAATATCTAATACATTATTAAATGTTGTAGGCACATGTCTCTTTAGGAGATGCCGAATATTATCTCCCCAGAAAAGGTGCAGTTCAAGTTGTAAGTAAAACATACTCACTTGATTTTCAAACTTCTGAAACAATTTTGAATTTGTTATTAACTTTCATTTAATATTTTGATGTAAATTGAATCTGCACATTTTAAAGGCTAAATTTTATAGAGATGGATTGAAAACTTGTTTGTTCATCATCATTATTTATTAATTACACTGCTCAGCATCAAATTCTTTCTACAAAAGTGATGGTCGGTAAGATAAAATATGGCAATTAAATCACTCTATCACATGCTTTCTTTGAAGAAAAAGACATTAAATCGCTTTAAAGTTAAAAATGTAAGGCCTGATCATTAAGAAAACCTTGTCTTTTAGTCTGACAATTAAGAAGAGATTGTTGCGAACTTCCTTTTCTCATTTAGAACACTGAATGCAATATGTCTCTAAAACTTCATTTCCCACAATCGACACACTTGAATTTTTTCTATATAACAAGGAAACACTTTCTGATAAACATGGAGAAAAATTCTACCTGGATGATAGAGTAGAGTAGAGATACAGTGGTTAATGATATGAAAATATGTTACCAAATTATTACTGAACATAAATATGAGAGACGCCAAAAGCATGATGCAAGAAACAAAAATCAACTAAATGAGTTTTCTGGGGATTTTATTGGTTTTTCAATTAGGTATCGAAAAATATCTTTCTCATGAGTTCATTTTTATACTCTTTTGTAAATGAATAAATCAATGTTTGTGTTGATTCAATATTTCTTTAAATATAAAACTGTTTCTCTATAAAAATGCTGGTACAATTTAAATACCATATTTAGATTTAGGAATGTCAAATCTATATAAATATCATCTCTTTTGCAGGAAGAGAAATTTTAATTATATTTATTTAAATTAATTAATTGAAAGATTTATTTATTTTAATTTATTTATTTTTGCAGACTTTATTTAACCCTTCAGAAACAGTGGTAAAAATGTTTGTTTTGAATTACGATTTAAGCTCCATGCCGCCAATGTGCCATACATTCATAAGACAAAAAATCTATTATCTTCCTGTTGGTTCTACTGATGAGTATCCAAAGTCTCAAAAATGGTTACGTTTCATTATTCATTTGAGGTATGTAATATATATTTTTTTAATTTTAATTATCTTTTTAAAGTATCCAATGTTGAATCAATGCCTGCCCTAGACGGTAGGCACAACCCTCAATATTTCGTTTACTTGAATCTAGAAATTAAAAAGGAGTAGCAAAATCAAATACAACAGGAAGAGGCATGTTTCTGGGCATCGCTATATTTTCAGATGCACCACAGACATATAATTCATATGTAACAGCAATAAACGGGCTTCTGGTTATTTCTATACTTAAATTGTGAAATGCGCCGGTGTCGCAGTCAAGATTCAATAAGCTTTTTTTACCTATGTACAAAATAGAGTCAAATTTAAAACAATCCTTTATTTATGTAACTCATCTTGTTGTGATTACAATTAGTTACAAGTTTAGTGAACGTGGAAAGTGATTTGTATGCTTAATCGCGATTTTCTGAAAAATGTTAAACCAATTTCAATAAAACTTTTTGTTATATATACTCAATGATTTCTAGCATGGGTGTAAATTTGGCAGGCAAGAGTAATTCCCTTCCCCCCTTCGAGGTCGGAAGATTCAAAATGTTCCAAAATAAAGCGAATTCTTGGATAAAATATATATATATATATATATATTTTAATTTCTTTTTTTAGTAGGTAGTTGTTTTAATTTGTAAGTTCGTTGTTGTTAGTTCCGTTAAAAATTTTAATTTTCTTTTTCAATAAAACAATTTTTCATAAATCTATATTAGTATTATTGTCTTAATGTCATTTGTTGAGTTAACATGATTCTTTTATAATCCTCTTCTCCTCTCAACTTTTCTTCTTTTTTTTTCCTCCCTCCCTTTTTTCTTTTTTTTTTTTTTTTTTAAGCTTGCTTAGTGGCATTTTTTGAATTTGCCTAGCACGAGCCCAAATTTTGCGTTTGCCTACTGCCCCCTCCTACCTGAATTTAATCTGTCATATGTTAAGTCTTGTTGAAGAGACTCTTAATGTATAGATATATACAATCCTTCCCATTATATAAATATATTTAACTCTATTTTCTCATGCAAGAAACTTTTAACAGCTATATTTATGTGAATCATACAAGCTGCAATAACCACAATATCTCACATAAAGTGTTAATTACGAAAATAAAACGGTAAAAATATACAAAAAAAAAAAAAGAAAAAAGAAAAAGTAAAATTCGCTTTATTTTTTTTTAAATTTTTTTTTTTTTTTTTTTAAAGATCGTTAAGTAACAAGTATATGTTCTTTATTTTGGCCTTCTTAAGATATTAAGTGTTAGTGTAAGTTGTTTTTGAAAAAATGGAAAAGCCGCCCGAAGTCTGAAATAAATTTAGAAATTAGAATTTAATTAAACATTATCGTTAAGTATTGAAATAGGCATTCGAGAGTTAAAAAAAAAAAAAGATTTAAGACACGTATTCGATATCTTGTTATGAGTATTAAACTATACATCAAATAATCACTTGATATATGCACATTAAAGCACAAGCATGTACAGATTACTCGCCCCCCCCCGTGACTTCCAGAGTGATGTAACGTTGTATGAAGCAAACATTTTGTCTCGAATGCGTCATCCAAAAGTGCGCGCGTGTGGAGATTTGGATTTTTTAAAATATTTGGTGGTATAATGAGTAATAACTGAACTGTCATTTTAGGGATTTTCCAATAAAGCAAACAAAAGTTTTTTCTCCAAAAAAGTTGTTTACTTTTTTTTAAACAAACTTTTTTATGTTTTTTGTTATGTTGTTGTTACTTATCCCACTTGTTAGATATCTAATCTAGACCAAGCCCACGAACTCGTATGGGCTCATGTTAAGTTTATGTTTTTTAAACTTAAAATGAAACATTAATTTTTTTCCCAATTATAGATTTGCCTCTTCAAAAACTGGAAAAGTCTTTTTGCATGAGGATTTCAAAATCCTTGTCCTAAACAAGAGCAGTGATGATGCAGCTTCTGAATTCAGTCAAGAGCCTCGTGAACTCCGTTCATTTATATCAGTGCCTAAGAATCCTACTTTTTCTAATATTTAGATCTTATATATTTATTAGTAATTTTATTTAAATTTTTTAAAGTTGTAAAATGTTGTGTTAATATGTGCATATAATAAAAAAAATTCCAAAACTTTCCTAACATGTCTCATTACTGCAATTTAAATGGAGATGATTAAGGAAAAATACAAATCATACAGTTCCTTTCTCTGTTTTTCAAAGAATTATTTATATATATTTTTTAAAAAGTAATCCGTCTGCATTTTCCAAAGAAAAGTGGTCGTTATTATATTAATTACTTATCGAATAAAAACATGAAATTGCATTAACATCTTAAATATTTGAATATGATTAAGTAAAAATTCAATAAAAAGGTGTTATATTTCAAAATAATGATAGGTGTCATTATAATGTTTGTTGAAGAAGAAGCAATTGAATTAATTCAATTTTTATTCTGAAATATATTGACATTACACTGAAACTTAAGATAATTTTTATGAGTTAAAATAGTTTTCAAGACATACAAAATGCTAAAAAAGTATTAAAATTTTTTATATAACCAACTTAAAAACATATTTCTAAGTGCTCCATTTATTTTATTATAAATGATGCAGCTAAGTGATGATTGGCATTAAAGAAGAGAACAGTTTACATAATTATATTTTAAACCAAGGATAAGAGTTGTTTAAATTAATGTGAAATAATTGCTAGCTAAAAAAAGGAAAAATGAAGATAAATCTGAAATAAGAGACATAAAAAAAAGGGGTCCTTGATATTGGCTATCTATGCCTAGCTATCACTTCAGCACTATTTTAAGAATGGTTGATAGTATAAAACCGTAAAACATATGAAACGAACTTATTACAGATTAGATGCTTCTCTTCATTCTTGTTTAGAAACTTAGCTGTTTTTCTTCATGTATCACTGATTTTACTATATGTAATAGCTTTGAAATTTTTTTTTAATTCGTTCATTCATTTATGCTAACCCTGTATTTGGAGCATTTAATTTTGGGTCCTTCGAATCAATATCAAGACAAAAAATTTTTGTTTTACAGTCAGCTTCCTGGGAAGTTCTCATAATTTGAACTGTATATTTTATTTATGATGTCTACCAATTATGATTTGTAATGACAATTTAGGTAATTGAGCAAGTTATAAGATATCTCGTACTAACCTGTAATGGTTAGGAAGCTGCAATACTAACCACTAATTTGCACCAAATGATTTTTACAAACATTTTCCAAAATTGTTCTTAAAAACCTAAACTAAATTATCTAAACTATTTTAATAGAGCTTTCACGTACGAAATACTTAGCAATCATCAACTCTTTAAATGCGATGTATTTCTACTTCGCCGCCGAAGAAGGGTACATGGGCCGGCGAGATAGTTCATCCATCGCGCTCTTCAGGGCCTGAGCGCGAGATAGTTCATCCATCGCGCTCTTCAGGGCCTGAACGTTGATTTTGTGACGTCACAGTTGTGGGCGAGCTTCTTCCAGGGTGAAAATTTGATTTTAGAAATAATATTTAACTTTAAATATTTATTTAAACCAATAGTACCACATTATGAATCTACCTTGAATTGTTTTAAAAACAAACGTTTTTTTTTTAAATATAAATACAATTATTAAAAAAGTAGATTAATTCCCCAACTGAAATAATTTTTATCTTAATAAAATAGTTTATTTCAAAAGTTTATAAACAAATAACCCTTATAGTTTGTATATATAATACAAAAAATATTTTCTAAATTTTCATTTATTAGTGGAGTTAAATTTATCTATACAAATTGTATAAAAATTGAAAATAATTTTTTTTCTCTGCTAAATTTTATATATTTCAATCCTAAAAATTTTTTATTTGAATGTTAACAATAATAATTCTTTTTTATACTATATTTATATAATTTATTATTTATATCATTCCAAAACAAACCTTCATTATACAAAAATATGTTTCTATATTTACATTTATGGCATGAAAATGAGTTGTAGTGAAACACTTTGGGATATCCAAAAAATTATAGCTTAATGAATGCCAGAATATCTCTAGTCAAACACAAAGCTCAATCATCAGGATATTATCCCTTTATATTAATCTTATACAAAATTATAGTATCTAAATATTAAATAGTTATTCTAAAAAGCTTCTATTGCTAAACAAAAAATAATTAATATTCTTATTCTTAATCAAGATATATGCAATGATATACATAATGAAACCTAGATGCATATTAATAAATTTTTAGATAATGAAATATTTTTTTATTCTAAGGCAAATATAGAAAATACATGCAATCATATTGTAAACTGATACCAAATGTAATTATATTAACACACTTTCAAACTAGCCAAAAGGCATTTTTCATTATATTATGAGGTTAAAGTTGACAATTTTCTTTTATTTGGGATCTTAATTTTATCATTTCTTACTTTAACATAATTATTAATAAAAATATTAGCTGAAACAGATAAACAATGTTTTGTTAAAATTTCTGCTTCACAAATACTTGTACAAAAACATTGGGTTTCTGGAATTATAGATATAAAACCCAACTTTTCAAAAACTAATTGTTCTAATAAAGATTTTTGATTTTTACACTCTAAAAATACACTTTCATGTTTATGGCTAATAAGTTTTAAAAATATTAAGTATGTTTGAACAATGATGTCAACAACAAATTCTGTAGGCCATTTTAAATGACCTCTGTTAATAATCCTTAAATATTCTTTTATTTCACAATTATCTGTTTCAAATTCTAAATTCTTATCTAAAACTAGTAACTCGTGACATAATTTACACTTAATTTTCTTGCAAACTTGCCTACCTACAAATCCTCCTATGTAAATTAAAACTGCTTTCTCACTGATATTTATTTCGGCATCATCATGTGAATTAAATGTTTCATATAAAACATCTGGAATGTTGGATTGTCCACTGAATGCATCGGATTTAAAAGATTGTAAGGATTTTAATTTGAATTCCCCTTTTCTTTCAGAATACAGTTCTATCCAACTAATTATTTTTAATTTGCCTTCGGATTCAAAAACTTGCTGACAAGAAACATTGTAATTCCCCCCCGACATCTGTCGATATTGTCCAAATCGAGCCTCTAATGGATCTGTTTGAAATTTTCCTAACAAAATATACTTTACATTATATGTTTCAAATATGTAATTTATCAATTCTATTAAAGATTCCGTAGTAAAATGCAGAGCAAAATGTGTTTCCTTAGTAAGTTTACCACCTCTACCAGGAAGTCCCAATTCTTTTCGTTCAGACACTTTTAAAGAACTTAAATTGTCCCAAGAGCAAAGCCAAGCTTTAAATCTTTTTAAAAACATCACATTGTTACCACTAACACTTTCTATTGGTTTGCAGAAATCATCATTCAATTTGAAACCTTTTTGGGGATATTTGACATTAACTATTTTCCACCATTTTAAAATAAAATCAATAAATACTGCTGTATTACAACTTTTTTCATTTTGATTACTCTTTAAAGCAGTTATGTTTGTTTCATTAAATAGATTTAAAGCGAATAAAACATTTTGTTTCTCAAATGAAGTTGGATAAAGAACTTTTTGAGATAATTTAGGTGCAAGTTTTGCAATTGACAACTTCTCCGATTCATAAATATTTTTTAAAGATTTAAGACTTGCCGAATAAACTTCTGAAAAATCATTTGGATTCGGGAAATGAAAAGTTTGATCTTCTGTTTTTTGTGTCATCCAATTATTCCGAATAGATTTTATTAAGTGTACAGTGTCAAACAAAAAGAATAATTTTTTTTCAGGCTGAACTGGATTTTGAATATAGCATTTCAATTTACCACCGCACATTTTAGTAAACATATTTCTATTTATTCTATTGTTATCTGATATTAAACATAAAACAGTGTAGTTGAGTTCTTTTAAAAGGTTTAAAACATTTTCAGTATTTAAATGTAATTCCTTAGCAGTTTGTTTTTTTACTGGCATTAATGCAATTATTTCTTTATGCTTAGAAAACACTGATGTAATCATATAAGCTTGAATAGTACTAGCTTCATAGACAGAATTTTCAGCAGTACCTGTAATCTGACCAGCTTTATATGAAATATTAGAATTTATGAATATTTCATCAAGTAAAAGGCAAACATTTTTTTCATTTTCATTAAGTAATTCAATCTTTTTCTTTAAATATGATATATGACTATTTTTGTCAAGATTGCTTTTATTATTAAATGGATTAGATAATTTTTTAAGATAAACAGGATGAGGCAAAATTAAAATTTTTGAATTACGGATAAAATTATAAGCTGAAGGATAACTGAAAAAAAAATTTACTAGCAAACAGAAGATAATCTGTGGAATATGCAATTTTAGTCAAAATCAAATTATTAATTTGTTCAATTATAACATCAATAATAAAACAATACTCACCTTCTTCCTTCTCCTTCTGTTTTCTAACATCCTGAAGAAAATTTAATGTGTAGTTGAATTTGTCTTCAATACAGACATTATTTTCCTCATAATTCCCAAGTGTACTTAATAAACAATCAAATTTGGTCCATCTGTCACACTTGTTTCCTTGTAGAATATGAAGACTTTTATTACTCAATGCTATTTCGCCATGCCAAGCAGTCACACTTAAATTTCTGTCTACTTTAAATGACACTTTAATCCGTGGAGCTTGACCATTACATATATTTAGTTTATAAAATAACACATCATCTTCTTGCACTATAAAGAGCCACTCTTTAGTTAGCTTTGTTGGAAATTCTTTCAGGAAATCATCAAAAGTTTTAATGATGTCTTTTAAACACCAGTCAGTAAATTTTTTTTCGTCCCTTTTTAACATTTCATTTCTCCGTTCAGATGGAGTTTTTCTTTTCGATACAGGGTCACTAGATAAATATGCAGGCTGATTTGGAAATATTGATGGGTATGCATCAGGTGTTAATTTTGGATAAATTCTTTTCACAGTTAGAACAGATCCATCGTCTCGAACAGCATGGTCTTCTGTGATAACAAATTTCTCACTAAAGTGCTTAATGCAAACAACAGCATTTTTACTACTCGGTGAATAATCCTTTCGATTAATTTTCTTAAGCCATAAGTTTCTTCTGTCTTCCTCTTTGGGGAATTGAAAACAAGAAATATAAACTGTTGGATCATAATTAGATCTGCAGCATGGAACACAACACTTTTTAACCATCTAAAAAAAAAACTATGATTTAGTTTACTTTGTAAATTTTGATAATACAAGTATAAATATTCAACATTTTTATGCTTAAAACAAAAATTGATAAAAAAAAATAATAAGTGCAAATACAACTTACCTTAATATTCAAAAACTCAATACCACTCTTGTCACTTTTAATAAAAATGTAGAAAAGTTGCTAAATAATTTAAATGTTAAGTAGTACACACATACAAATTGCAAGACAAATTAAAAATATTTTAACTTCAGACTAGTATAATAAAAAAATAAGTTTTTTCAAGAATTATATAACATTTACAGCATCTGACAATGTATAAAATACTCAACAGTAAATTTAAAAATAAGCAACTAATTTCTAAAATGCAATATATGTAAACATTATTAGGCAAAATATAACAAGGCTTAACTCTTTCACTAATCTTATTCTAATTATTTAATAACACTACAATTACAAATTAAAACACTTAACTAATACTAAAGCAATGTTATTGAGCAATTAAAAGTACAAAATACAAGTATACAACACAAAATATTTCTAATAATTAAACTAAAACAACGTTGTTTCACAGAGACACGCTAAGACACACCACGCTACGAAAGACGCGCCAAGTAAATTCTAGAAGCCATCTTCTTTGACGTCACTGGGCAATTTTACGACGTGTTTCAGGCCCGTAGAAGAGCGCGTCTCGTTGGCCCGAATATAGTCCATTGGAAGATCATTCATTGTTTGAATAGCAATGGATGTTCGATTTCTAAAACATTTAATACATTTCCGTATGATTCTTCTAACAACTTATCAGCAGTTAATAATTCAAAAATTTTGTAGAAGAGTCGACACTATTAATGTTGCTCCATCATAAAAATTCATTTCATGGAAATGTGTGGCGGTATTGTAAAGGTTGCGTAGTGTTATTAAAATCCAGACGGCAAAATAAAAGACGATAATCAATTTTCACAATTACGACATGTTTATTCTACTTCGAACGCTTACTATGTTCTATTTTTATTCTAGGGGGAAAATTCCCTTTTTTAACAGTGAAAGTAGAAGTCGTTCAATTTGTATTCCATTTTACATCAATAGGTGTCGCTACATCACTCCCCTACCAGTAACAAAGTTACGTTACTTTGAAAATGGTAGACGAATTAATATATCAATACAAATAATAGCGAACAAATACACATTGATACAAATTGAAATTGCACAAAGTAATTACAAATACAATTAAATATAAACATTTACATACATAAATCAAGTTAATTTTTAAAATGGAATGGATGAATTATAAATTTGAAGAAAAGTCAATAATGTCATTGAAACGAACAGGAAGTTTTACTTGTCTTCCACAACGTGTTGTTGTATTTGGTTGTGCAACTTGCTGACTGGGTATAAATGTTTGTTCACTCGGCACAGATGTATGATCATTTGATGATGTTGGATTCAGAAGTTCATTAGGTTGTAACACATATGCCGGTTTTAATCTATCCGCTGAAATATTAACTTGTTTATTTTTAATTGATAGAAGAAAATTTTTCGGGGATCTTTGCAATACCAAATAGGGTCCTTCATATGGGGGTTCTAAAGGTTTTTTAACTCTGTCAATTCGCAGAAATACATGTGAGCATGTGTACAAATCTTTTGGAATGAATAACTTTTGTTTACATTTGTTTTTGGATTGATATGGTTTTAAGTCAGCCATCTGTTTTCGGAGATTGCTTACAAAATTATCATCAGATATTGGCAATCTGGATTCTTCAAAGAATTCGCCTGGTAGTTTAATAGTTTTTCCATAAACCATTTCAGCTATTGTATACTTAGAGTCATGTAGAGCAGCTCGCAAACCCATAAGAACCGTTGGTAATGTGTCCGTCCAACGAACGTTGTTATGACATCTAATAGCTGTTTTCAAGGTACGGTGAAGACGTTCAACTTTTCCATTACTCTGAGGATGGTAAGAAGACGTATGGTTTACTTTAACACCACATAGCGCAGCTAAACTTCGAAATAGTTCTGAAATAAATTGCGTGCCTCTGTCAGTAATAACACAAGTAGGTACACCAAATCGGGTAATCCAATGCTCATAAAAAGCTTTTGCTATACTTTCTGCAGTGATATTTGATAACGGTACCACTTCCATCCAAGAGGTAAACCGATCAATACACGTCAAGCAGTATGTGTATCCATTAGAAGGTGAATAAGGTCCAATTAAATCTATATGAACGACACTAAATCTCTCATCTGGTGTTTGAAATTGTGAATATTCTGATTTTGTATGTTTAGTTATTTTATTTTTCTGACAGTTGATGCAAGTTTGAGTCCACTGTTTAACATCTTTTTCATATTTGGCCAAATGAATCTTTTAGTGATTTCTTTTACAGTAGTTCGAATTCCAGA
>BPLQ01002693.1:0-26955 GCA_021605075.1 Caerostris darwini
GGTTAACTTTATCACAAAGATAAAGAGTAATTACTCTTAACTTTGTGTCTTCTGACATTACACTTAGTTACTTTTTGAGGATAAACAAATATTAAAAACGACGTTTATTTGCAAAACGTTTATCTTTAAAAAAGAATAACTACATTTTTCTACATTGAGCAATTTTGTAGACGCTTAGAAACGGTGGTTTATAAAAAGTTATCTTCATCACAAATAAAGAACATTATTTTTTACTACATTTAGCAACTTTGAGAATAAACACATAAAAACAATGATTTACAAAAATGGTTATCTTCATCACATAGATAAAGAGTAACTAATCTTTACTTTGTCTCTTAAAAGCTTCCACTTAGTTAATTTTGCAGGAAAACTAATATTAAATACGATGGTTTATAGAAAAGGTTATCTTTATATGACAGCTAAAAAATAACTACATTTTCCGACATTTAGCAACTTTTGTAGAATAAACACATATTAGAAACGATGGTTTTAAAAATGGTTATCGTCATCACAAAGCGAAAGAGTAACTATTTTTTTTTGCATTGAGCAACTTTTGGAGAATAAACACGTATTAAAAACAATGGTTTATAAAAATGGTTATCTTCATCAGAAAGATAAAGAGTAACTATTTTTACTACATTTAGAAAATTTTGGAGAATAAACAAGTATTAAAAACAATGGTTTATAAAAATGGTTATCTTCATCACAAAGATAAAGTGTAACTATTTTTTACTACATTTAGCAACTTTTGGAGAATAAACACGTATTAAAACAACGGTTTATAAAAATGGTTATCTTCATCACAAAGATAAAGTTTAACTACTCTTTAATTTGTCTCTTATGAGCTTACACTTACTTACTTTTGGAGTATAAACAAATATTAAAAACAATGGTTTATAAAATGGCTATCTTCATCACAAAGCTAAAAGTAGTAACTTATAAAATGGTTATTCTTTACAAAGATTTGTCTTTTACTACATTTAGCAACTTCTGCAGAGTAAACACGTATTAAAAACAATGGTTTAAAAAATGGTTATCTTAATCACAAAGCTAAAGAGTAACTATTTTTTACTTTTATTTAGACAGATAAATATTTTTTTTTAGTATTAAAAACAATGGTTTATAAAATGGTTATCTTTCACAAAGCTAAAGAGTAAACTACATTTAGGGAAACACATTTACCAAAGAATAAACACATATTAAAAACAATGGTTTATAAAAATGGTTATCTTCATCACAAAGATAAAGCGTAATTACTCTTAACTTTGTCTCTTATGAGCTTACACTCAACAAATATTAAAAACCGTTATCTTTAATAAACAGCTAAAGAATAACTACATTTATCTACGTTTAGCAACTTTTGCAGAATAACACGTATTAAAAACAACTGTTTATAAAAACGCTTATGTTTACCTCACAGCTAAAGAGTAACTATTTTCTACTAACTATTTTCTACATTTAGCAACATTGGAGAATAAACACGTAATAAAGACAATGGCTTATAAAAATGGTTATCTTCATCACAAAGATAAAGACGAGCTATTTTTTACTACATTTAGTAACTTTTCAAGAGTAAATACGTATTAAAAGCAATGGTTTATAAAAATGGTTATCTTTTTCACAAAGCTAAAGAGTAACTATTTTTTACTACATTTAACAACTTTTGCAGAATAAACACGTATTAAAAACAATTGTTTATAAAAATGGTTATCTTCATCACAAAGATAAAGAGTAAATATTTTTTACTACATTTAGCAACTTTTGGAGAATAAACACGTATTAAAAACAATGGTTTATAAAAATGGTTATCTTCATCACAAAGATAAAGAGTAATCTTAACTTGTCTTTTGAGCTTACACTTAGTTACTTTTTGAGGATTAACAAATATTAAAAACGACGGTTTATAAAAAACGTTATTTTTATCAGGCAGCTAAAGGATAACTACATTT
Organism: Caerostris darwini; assembly: GCA_021605075.1. NCBI lineage: Eukaryota > Metazoa > Arthropoda > Arachnida > Araneae > Araneidae > Caerostris > Caerostris darwini. The sequence continues at coordinate 1,950 of BPLQ01002693.1, forward strand.
TTCTACATTTAGTAATTTTGTAGAATAAACACAGATTAGAAACGATGGTTTATAAAAATGGTTATCTTCATCACAAAGCTAAACAGTAACTATTTTTACTACATTTAGCAACTTTTTGAGAGTAAACACGTATTAAAAACAATGGTTTATAAAAATGGTTATCTTCATCACAAAGATAAAGAGTAATCACTCTTAACTTTGTGTCTTCTGAGCTTACACTTAGTTACTTTTTGAGGATTAACAAATATTAAAAACGACGGTTTATTAAAACGTTATCTTTATCAGACGGCTAAAGAATAACTACATTTTTCTACATTGAGCAATTTTGTAGAATAAACACATATTAGAAACGATGGTTTATAAAAATGGTTATCTTCATCACAAATCTAAAGAGTTACTATTTTTTACTACATTTAGCAACTTTTGGAGAATAAACACGTATTAAAAACAATGATTTATAAAAATGGTTATCTTCATCACATAGATAAAGAGTAACTAATCTTTACTTTGTCTGTTATAAGCTTACACATAGTTAATTTTGGAGGAAAACTAATATTAAATACGATGGTTTATAGAAACGGTTATCTTTATATGACAGCTAAAAAATAACTACATTTTCCGACATTTAGCAACTTTTGTAGAATAAACACATATTAGAAACGATGTTTTTTAAAAATGGTTATCGTCATCACAATGCGAAAGAGTAACTATTTTTTTTACATTTAGCAACTTTTGGAGTATAAACACGTATTAAAAACAATGGCTTATAAATATGGTTATCTTCGTCAGAAAGATAAAGAGTAACTATTTTTTACTACATTTAGAAAATTTTGGAGAATAAACAATTAAAAACAATTGTTTATAAAAATGGTTATCTTCATCACAAAACTAAAGAGTAACTATTTTTTACTACATTTAGCAACTTTTGCAGCATAAATACGTATTAAAAACAATGGTTTATAAAAATAGTTATCTTCATCACAAAGATAAAGAGCAATCACTCTTAACTTTGTGTCTTTTGAGCTTACACTTATTTACTTTTTAAGGATTAACAAATATTAAAAACGACGGTTTATAAAAAACGTTATTTTTATCAGGCAGCTAAAGGATAACTACATTTTTCTACATTTAGTAATTTTGTAGAATAAACACAGATTAGAAACGATGGTTTATAAAAATGGTTATCTTCATCACAAAGCTAAACAGTAACTATTTTCTACTACATTTAGCAACCTTTTGAGAGTAAAAACGTATTAAAAACAATGCTTTATAAAAATGGTTATCTTCATCACAAAGATAAAGTGTAATTACTCTTAACTTTGTATTTTATGAGTTACACTTCGTTCCTTTATGAGGATTAACAAATATTAAATACGATGGTTTATAAAAACGGTTATCTTTATCTCACAGCTAAAGAATAACTACATTTTTCGACATTTAGCAACTTTTGTATAATAAACACATATTAGAAACAATGATTTATAAAAATGGTTATCTTCATCAGAAAGCGTAAGAGTAACTACTGTTTACTACATTTAGCAACTTTTGGAGAATATATTTGGAGAATATAACACGTGTTAAAAAATATGGTTTATAAAAATGATTATCTTCTTCACAAAGCTAAAGAGTAACAATTTTTTACTACATTTAGCAACTTTTATAGTTTAAATACGTATTAAAAACAATGGTTTATAAAAATGGTTATCTTCATCACAAAGCTAAAGAGTAACTATTCTTTACTTTGTCTCTTATGAGCTTACACTTAGTAACTTTTGGGAGATAAACACATATTAAAAACGATGGTTTATAAACGCGGTAATCTTTATCACACAGCTAAAGAGTAGCTACTTTTTACTACATTTAGCAACTTTTGCCGAATAAACACGTATTAAAAACTACGTATACATAAACAACATTAAAAACACATATTTATGCTTTGATATAAAATAAAAAATATGCTTTCAATTTTTTTCGAGGAAGAATTGAAAAGAATATGTTTGTTTTTTATTCAATTTGTCATTCGATAGATAGTACATTACTTGCATCCAATTCAATTGTCCTTTTTTTTTACTAAAAAGTATGTGGTAGGGAGCAATTAAATGGTACATGAACTAGTCTATATATCTATTATATATAATTCCCGTGTCATGATGTTTGTCCGCGATGAACTCCGAAACTAACTATCCGATTTTAACTTTTTTTTTTTAAATGTGTGTTTTGTTCCAACTTGAGAAATAGGATAGTTTTTATTCAGATTTTTTTTGTATTTAAATGCAAAATCGGGTAAAATCTAGCATTGAGAAAGGCGCCAATCTTGCAACCCTGAATTTTCGCCAATTTCTTTAGGGTTGCAATACTGCAATTAGAGGAATTCGTAGCTTCATTTTTCGAACAATATAATGACTATTTTTAGATGGCGCCGTGCCTCGATGCCTGTACTACATAACCGTAAAATTCTCATATTCTGAACATTATTGTTTTATGTACTACTTTAAATTTTGTGAAAATTATATTGTATGAAATTTATATTATTTCTATGCGAAATAAATCAAATGTATGTAAGTATTACCTGATTTGATTATCAATATTTTTTTTATTTTCTAAGTTTGAATTTAAATTGGAATAAAATATATGGAATGAAAAGTTGTGAATCAAAACATTGAACTTTTCTATGCTTAAAGTTTGTCAACATGTGTTTTATTTGATGAAGAATTCTAAAATGAAATGTGATCTGCAAGATAATATAATATAGACAATATAATTTTAAAGAAATATGATGAATTTTAAGGATTTTTTGAAAAGTGTGAAAATGAAGTAAACTCTGCAATTATTTGATATAATGATAACATTAAAATTTTATAAAAGGTATTATAATAGTTGCAAGTTGAAAATCAAGGACATTTTTTTTTTTTAAACTTTTGTTATTGGAAAAATAAAGAATTTGAGTTATAAATTTGAGTGATTTGAATATTGTCGAAGAAAAATTGATAAATGGTACTTTTAAGTTGGAAGTTATTTAAAGAAAACAAAACAACTAGGTAAGTGTTTATATTAATAAAGGAGAATTTAAAGCTCATTAACTTTTCCATTTGTTTTGTGATTTCTTTCATCATAAAATAATAAAATATTTTTTGTGAAGAACAAAAAACACATTTTCTAAATTTGAATTTGAATTGGAATAAAATATATTGATTGAAAAGTTGTGAATCAAAACATTGAACTTTTCTATGCTTAAAGGTTGTCAACATGTGTTTTATTTGATTAAGAATTCTAAAATGAAATGTGATCTGCAAGATAATATAATATAGACAATATAATTTTAAAGAAATATGATGAATTTTAAGGATTTTTTGAAAAGTATGAAAATGAAGTAAACTCTGCAATTATTTGATATAATGATAACATTAAAATTTTATAAAAGGTATTATAATAGTTGCAAGTTGAAAATCAAGGACATTTTTTTTTAAACTTTTGTTATTTGAAAAACAAAGAATTTGAGTTATAAATTTGAGTGATTTGAATATTGTCGAAGAAAAATTGATAAATGGTACTTTTAAGTTGGAAGTTATTTAAAGAAAACAAAACAAATAAATAAGTGGTTATATTAATAAAGGAGAATTTAAAGCTCAATAACATTTTTATGTATGTATATTTGTTTTTATTTAATTTAAAAGTTGGTTTTAATAATTTCTTATTTGAATTTTTATGCATTTTGTATTCATTCAAAACACCATAATACTAATATTTCTGTTCTAAATGCTTTGAAACTTAATGTAAAAGTTTTCTTTAAATGTATGAAAGGAATAGCACATGGAAATTAACCTAAATTCATAAATTATTTTTATTTCAGTTTTTAAACTAAGAATTTTTGTAAATTTGTAAAAAAAAAGTTTGTGTCGATAAACTTTAAGCGTACAAAAATGTATAAATAATTAAGATATAAATTTGAAAACAGTATATTACCTACATAAGGATATTCCCAGTATAAAAATACTTGCAAAAGGAAAAAACTATTCATGTTTTATTTATTTTTGAATTGTCAAGTTTTGCAACAATATCACATTTTTGCAATGTTTATCCATATTTTAAAGAATAAATTGTATAAAAAAATAGTTAAAGTTGATATTTTTATGTGAAATTCAAAGGTTTTGAATATATTTAATCAAAACACTTGCAAAAAGGCTAAATATTTTAAATCCTGGTCATTTCATATTAAAAAGTATTTGCAAATAGGAGGAAGTTGTAAAAAAAAAATTTGTCGAGCAAATTTTAACTTTTTCAAAACAAAGCTCAGAAAATATTTAAAGCTTTAAGGAAAAATAAAACTATATTTTTTAATAAATAAGACTATGAACTTGATGATTCAATGTCATTTTAATATATTTACAACATTTTTAAAAGTAATATCTCTAATTAAAAGTTGTTTTTAGCTTTTTCTCAGAATGAATTTTTATGCTTTTTGTTTTCATGTGAAACACCATAACACAAGTAATTTTGATCCAAATGCTACAAAACTTTGTATTTATGTTTTTCATAAATATTTACAGGGAATAGATCTCTGAAATTATTATAGCTACATAAATATTTTTTATTTTAATTGTTAAACTTGGAATTACATGCAAATTTTGGAAGAATTTTGTGTCGACAGCATTTAAACTAGCACAAAATAATAAATAATAAAGATATAAATTTACCAGAGGTCTATTCATAAAAAATATTGATTTGATTTCAGGTTTTGTAACAGTATCAATTTTTGGCCATTTTTACCCTTATTTTAGCTTATAAAAATTAAAAAAAAATAATAATGAAATTTTTTTATGTGAAATCTTTAGTTTTTAGATACATTCAATCCAAAAATGTGTACAAAGATAAAAAATTTCAAAAAAATTCCTTCGAAGGTGTTCGTGTACCTTAAACGATCGTTTGCATTTGTATTTTATTGTGAATTTTTTTTAAAGTCTTTTCTTATTATATCCCGATTTTATTTTAATTGTATTGCATTTTTTCAATTATCATTTTCAGTAAAAGACCACCAAAAAAATCTAACCTCAGAATCCGTGTTTCTCCCATGGGCAGCTGTATGTTGCATGCTCACGTGTTCGAAAATCATCGAATTTATTTATTTTGATGAAAGACAGACTAACAAGAAATATTGTTCATCGCTTAGTTCTTAGTTAAATGAAAGTAATGATTATTAAAAATTAAATTTGGTAAAATAATTATAAATTAAACAGTTAATAAAAATTAAACAGTTTCTATTCGTTGAAGCTTAATTAGTTCTTTTCATCATTCTTTACCAATCACTTCCTTAATAATACCAATTATAGTATCTAATAATTGAACGAAATACAAGAAAGCCACAGCAACGCGTGGCCGGGTCTGCTATTATATATATATGTTTGTGTGTGTGTGTGTATGTGTATGTGTAAAGATGGTTTCCATGGTGGGGCAGATATGCTTTCGAAACAAATCTTTCAAACATTTCTTTATACAAATGTATGGCAAAATTTCAAATGTATAAAAAGAAGGAAAATTGCCTACCATTGGTTTTCCGAATGCAATTACTGACAGTTAGTCGTTTTCTATTATAGCCATTTAGCCAAACATGGTAATTCAATGTAGTTGTATTCCATGGTTGGGCAAATACACTGAAAACTGCTACATGCTATTCAATCTAACGCCTTACGTAATGCTGATTATTATACAAAATTATTGCAAAGAACTTGACGATAATTCACGTGGCCACCACGCCCCCGAAAAAAAAGTTTTTATCTTTATTAAATAAATATTCTGAAACAATAATAAAAGGTATATTGATGAAAGATAAATAAATTAGAAATTCTGAATTTTAAATATAATTTAAATTGTAAAAAATGTTAACTAAAAGTATCATCAGCAGCGGAGCAACGGCCCCCACAGTGGGCAAAGTCCCTCTGCCTACTAGCAGATTTCGAGACAGGGGATGTTATCGTTTTACGAGGTAGTGTTGTCAGCCCTACGGCTACTAAAAATATAATTGAAGCAAATGCAGTTTCATTCAATAGTACATGTATTTCTAATCTTTCTTTCGATTTAAAAACTTGTTTTGTACCATTTGATTTTTTTGTTTTTGTTTTTCCAAATGATTCGATATCATATTTTTTTATTCAATATGAAAACAACGTTTTAAGTTAAGTGACAATTAGGATTATAGTATAAATACAAAAAACTGCGCATTCATTTTTTTTTCCAGTTTGAAAAATAAATTGGCTAAAATATGTATTGCAACTTTGCAAAGCAAAACTATTTATTTTCTGAATAAAATATTAACTTAATAAAAAAAAATAAAAAAATTTCACATCTTACGAAATTATTGAAAATGTAACAGTTAATTAAAGTTCAACAGGAATATGAAAGAATAATTAAAGGGTGGATTAAGAGTATTCAAGATGAAGAAAGCTGGAAATTTTGTCAGTGAAAACTCTTCAATGTAATTCTAAGTTTGTTGGAATAAGCTAATAATAATACGGTATTAGTTTTGCAAATATGGAATATTTGCTGGAATATTGCTGGAAATTAAATTCAGTTCTGCTAAAATTGATTGATAGAATCTTTTACAAATTAATGACTATTTATTAAATTCGCGAGTAAAGTGTAAAGTCAATATTGAAAGAAACCTATATCCACTAGAAGTTAAGCATACATTTTAACGCTTTATGGAAGTAGTTAACTCGAATCACAATTATAAGGATCCCAGACATGTGCAAAGAGAGCTGAGAGCTAAATATGTTAAATCTCTTTCAGAAAAATTTCCAAACTGCAAATAATTTAATTTAGCATGTCATTTAACAGTTTTCCTTAAACCGATGTGTTTTTTAATGGATGAAAATTTATTAAAGAAAACGAAACTTTATAATTTCTCTCTCTCTCTCTATTTATATATATATATATAAATATATTAGAGAGAGAGAGAGATAGAGTATATATATCTTTAGAAAAATGTGGTATTCTGCCACCGATATACAAATGCGGGGTAGTTATATCTAAAAGTCCTCCCTGAAGTCACTGTCCTCCTTCTTCAGTGACACGTAGTCAAGTCAGGCCTACCTACGGATGCTCCCTCACAAAAGCTGCACTCCCCCTCCTGAGAATACAAGGAGTCATGGACATGGATAAAATCTTGGACTAGATCCTATAGTCGACCAAGTGGGATAAATAACAACGACAACAGAAAAATATTTACAGAAAAAAATCCGGTAAATTGATACAAAAACCTTCTTAAAATATTATGATTCCTATAAAAAAAACCTTATTGAGTCTTTTAAATATTGAAGATGCCCCGAATACGAACAACACCATATATATATAGAATATGAGTTTTAGTCTTGATTTCTAATTAAACTTTGACTAATAGCATTTTGTATAATACTTTGAAACTTTTCCGGTTAATTTTAAGAACTTGAGGTAGATCAAATGTTTCATAATAAAGAGAAAAAAAATGATATTTCCTATCCTTTAAATCTTACATTCTTAAAAACGTATCTACAATTAAAATATTATATAAATGCGTTAATTTTGAATAAATAGTAAATAAAATTCTGAATAATCTTTTCTTTTATCTTACAGAAACATCGAGGGGTTTTTTGAAGAAGAAATAAAATTGTTTAAATAGGTAGAAATGTTTCATTTTATTATCTATTATAATTTCATTTTGTACTAAAATGAATGTTCCCAAATATGAGTAGAACTTCACAACAGGCCGAAATGTATAAGTAAAATTACTATTAGAAGTACATCTCAATAATTTGCAATGAAGATTATATTTGTAACAAAAAAAAATGTTCCTTGCATAATGCTGAAACTAATTTATAAATCAACCTTCTTACACGACTAGCATAGTCAAGAAATTTAAAAACATCTCTACTTTTTTTATTTAATATAATGGGTGTGTATTTCAATAATTTAAATTACCATAAGCATGTGACCTTATGCAATAAGATTAAGAATTTCAAAAAAAAAAATCCATCAAGTAATAAAAATGTATTTCACTTTGACTTTATAACGCCAATCTTTTCAAAAAAGTGTGAATGTTAAAAGTGCTTTCATAATGCAAGTATTTTTAACTTTAAAGAAGCTAGAAAGCCCACATGAAAGTCTATTTTTACCAGTATCTGCGAAATTTAAAGAGCTGAAGTTGTTACATGCATTTATTATCTTAGTTTATTAAGAACATATTTATTTTTCTGTAAGGAAATTATTATGTTGCACATTTGTCACAGCAAATTTGTAATAATATTTATTATCAAAGTAATATAAGTAAAAATTTGCTAATACTGATGATTATTAAGCTCCTTGTTGAATATCTGGAGTTTGGATGTGAAGATTTCCAGTATTTTAGATCTAATTTTTGAATGTATATATATGTTTTGGTATGTATGTAATATATATTTATATTGAATTTTGCAGGTCGATTAGAGAGACAGTGAAAATGACATGATTAATGACTCAAATTCAATTGATTACTATAGAATGAAGATTATTTTATGACTATGTTACTAAATTGCATTTTTTTAAAATTAATTTATGCTATCTTCTCTAATTTATTTAAATAGTAAAGAGTTAAAACAAATATGAATTGGTTTTCAATTTCTGCAAAGAAAAATTAATGTTTTGTATCTAATTATGCACGGAGAAAATGTTAAAATATCTCATAAAAATGCATGCAAGAGAGTCGACAATAAAATAATCTGTAAAATATTTATAAAATTTTATATTTCATGATCTTTTAAAAAGAGATATAAGAAATTATTAACGCAACTAATTAAATTTTTCCTATTAAATTTATTACTTGTTTAAATACTTGGTTCTGATTTAGATAAAGTAAAATTCATTTTAAGGGAAAATTTATTTAATGTTTTCCGTTTCCTTAAAAGTGCATTTCATTGTGCATATTCTATTCATTTCGCAAATTATTTACTTTAAACTGTTCTGCTTAAATTTTATTTTCCATTGAAATGTCTAAATAAACAGTGATTTTACTTTTAAAAAAATCATAGAAATTGATAATAAATAATTACGTGTGTGTAATTTTTAAGAATTTTTTTTTTCATTTTTCGTTTATAGTGCTGCTATGTAATTTTAATGATTTATATGTTTGATGTATTCAATCCTTTATGATTCATAATATCCTATAAGTGCCATGCTCTACTACGTATCTGAATAGCGATCAAAAAGTACTTTTATTAGTACTAATCAAATGAAACTCATAAATCTCTCAATTCCTCTCTCCAACATTCCAGAGGTGATTGTTAAAATGTTCAATAAATTCATTATTTTGATAAACATCGTGAGATAATTTGCAAGGAACTTTTATTGTGTAACTTTATCGGAATTTAATTTTATAACTATACTGAAATGATTGTTAACATTGAAAATATATTGTTTTGATAAACATAAATCGTTATTACTTGTTGACTTAAAACACCTGAAATAAACAAAATTGTTAAATAAATTTGTTCTGATTCAGCAAAATTTTTATTGTATAATTCTGTCGGAATTTTACTGTATAACTGTATTGAAATTATTGGAGAAATATGTTATATATATATATATACACTGAAGTGACAAAAGTCATGGGATACCTCTTAATATCGTGTCGGCCCTCCTTTCGCCCGGCGAAGTGCAGCAACTCGACGTGGCATGGACTCAACAAGTCGTTGGAAGACTTCTGCAGGAATATTGAGCTATGATGTCTCGATAGACGTCCATAATTGTGAAAGCGTTGATGGTGCAGGATTTTGGGCTCGAACAGACCTCTCGATGATGTCCCATACATGCTCGATGGGATTCATGTCGGGCGATCTAGGTGGCCAGATCATTCGTTGGAATTGTCCAGAATGTTCTTCAAACCAATCGCGAACAGTTGAGGCCTGGTGACATGGCGCATTGTCATCCATAAAAATCCCATCGTTGTTTGGGTACATGAAGTCCATGAATGGCTGCAAGTGATCTCCAAGTAGCTGAACATAAGCATTTCCAGTCAATGTTCGGTCCAGTCGCACCAGAGGGCCAAGTCCATGCCATGAAAAAACAGCCCACACCATTACGGAGCCACCACTAGCTTGAACAGTGCCTTGCTGACAGTTTGGGTCCATGGCTTCGGGGGGGTCTGCGCCACATTCGAACCCTACCATCAGCTCTTACCAACTGAAATCGTAACTCATCGGACCAGACCACGGTTTTCCATTCATCTAGGGACCAACCGATATGCTCACGTGCCCACGAGAGTCGCTGCAAGCGATGTCGTTCTGTCAGTAAAGGCACTCGAGCCGGTCTTCTGCTGGAATAGCCCAAGAAAGCCAAATTTCTCCGCACAGTTCTAACAGACAAGTCCCTTGTACGTCCCACATTTCTTTCTGCGGTTATTTGACGCAGTGTTGCTTGTCTGTTAGAATTTATGACTCTTTGCAGACGTCGCCGGTCTCGGTCGTTAAGTGCAGGCGGTCGACCACTGCGCTGTCCATGGTGGGATGTTATGCCTGAAATTTCATACTCTCGACACACTCTTGACACAGTGAATCTGGGAATGTTGAATTCCCTAACGATTTCCGAAATGGCATGACCCATGCGTCTAGCTCCAACTAACATTCCGCGTTCAAAGTCTGTTAATTCCCGTCGTGCGGTCATCATCACGTCAAAACCTATTCACGTGAATAACTTGAACAGAAATGAAAGCTCTGCGAAAGCGCTGCTCATTTATACCTGTTCTACGCAATGCTACTGCCATCTGAAAATTTGCATATTGCTATCCCATGACTTTTGTCACTTCAGTGTATATATACACTCAAGAGCCAAAACATTATGACCACCCCTACATTTTGCAATGAACTCGCCTGGATGACGTGGAAGGCACGTGATCAGGTGGAAGTGGTATTTAACTGCTGGAGAGTCTGAAGAATCATTCTTTCACTTACTTGTGTGTGTGATGGGAAAGGCTGCGGATCTAAGCGACTTTGATAGAGGGCAGATTGTAATGGCTCGGAACAAGTATTTCCGAAACTGCACGACTCGTGGGTTGTTCGCGATCTACAGTTGTTAGTACTTATGCAAAGTGGATGAATGACGGTGAAACCTGCAATAGACGACATGGTGTTGGACGTCCACACGCTATCAAAGAAAAAGGTCGTCGGAGACTGTCTCGCATGGTGAAGCAAAACCACAGCCAGACAGTGGCTCAGCTGACAGCCCAATACAATGCAGGGCCAAGTAGAACAGTATCGGAGCACGCTGTTCAGCGGACACTGTTGGATATGGGGCTACGCAGCAAAAGTCCCACTCGTGTGCCTTTGCTGATCAAGCGTCATCGCCAACTGCGTCTGCACTGGGCCCGGGAACATCGTGACTGATCCATGGATCAGTGGGAGAGAGTTGCCTGGTCAGATGAATCGCGGTTTGTCAGTCATCACATTGATGGCCGTGTCATGATACGCCGTCTTCGAGACGAACAGGCCGGTGGCGGCGGTATTATGCTTTGGGGGACGTTCTCTTGGGCGTCTCTGGGACCCGTCGTTGTGGTAGAGCAGACCATGAATGCTACAGGGTATCTGAACATCAATGCGGACCAGTTGCATCCTTACATGGCCTCTGTTTTTCCAGCTGGAAATGGAATGTTCCAACAGGACAACTACCCTTGTCACAAGGCTAAAATTGTGTTGGAGTGGTTCCAGGAACATAATGCTGAATTCCAGTTAATGTCCAGTCCGCCTAACTCACCGGATCGCAATCCTATATAACACATTTGGGATGTCCTGGGACGGCAGCTCAGAGTTCAAAGACCACCAATTCGCAATATCTTGGATTTGCGTGACCGTTGCTTAAACATCTGGTACAATCTGTCTCCGGCCATCTACCAAGGACTTGTGGCATCCATGCCAAGGCGGGTTGAAGCTGTATTGCGCGCCAAAGGTGGGACAACTCGTTATTGACAGGTGGTCATAATGTTTTGGCCCTTGAGTGTTTATTGAATATATATGTTGTATATATATATATATATATATGTATATATATATATATATATTGAAATTATTGAAGAAATATATAATATATAATGAAATTTTATTATATTGTTAAATATAAAGAGTTTTAATTTGTTGACTTTTAAACCTAAAATAAATATCTTATGTATTGTTATTTTGGTGTTGTTTCTATGTTTCATATTAAGTTGTACAATATTCAAAAATATAAGTTCTGTATAATACATTCTGTTATACAATAACTGGTAAATAGTGCAATGCAATTTACTTTCTTAATTAAATTTAGAACTTCTCATCCTGCACAATATTAATCATCACTAGATATACGAAGTTTTAAAGAAAATATGGCTTCTATTATTTTTTTAGTCAAATTAATTATTAAAAATTGTTTGTAGTTTCCTCGATCAGAGCAAATTATTAATTACCTAGACCTATAAAAATTACCTAGAACCAGCGGAGCAACGCTGATAGGAATGCATTAAATGAATTAAAATTAAATTAATGAATGAATGTATTAAATGATGATGATTAAAATGAATTAAATTTCTGTAAATATTAATGATTTTATCATAAATGTTATTTTAAAATTCTTATCATGTAAAATACTTTATAAACGAATGAATCTCGAGAAATTTTTGTTTCATTTCAAATAATATTTATGTATCGTTCTTTATATTAAATTATTGTTTTAACAATTCTATGCTATTAAGAAAATTGTATGCAAAATACATTATGCTACAGTATAGATTCTCCAATTGTGAGATAAAAGCCCGAAATGACACGATGTATTTTGTACATTTGTAAGCCATCTCGCATAGTTGAAAAATTAAAATAAGAATATGGGTAACATATTAGATAAACAAAAACGTTAATTATTATGGATTTAAAAATTACTCCCTGTTTAGTGTCGTGTAAATATAAGCAATATCTTTTTATAAATATTTTTTTTATTAAGATAACATATGATTGTACAATGGTTGTGCAAAATTTTATGCAATATTCGATGAGCGTCCCTTGAAAGGAGCTGTTTGTTGGTCTCTATACCTGATCGGATGGAAATCTGATATGTCCAACTGAATGACCCGTTTTCGGTGAGTGTAGGTCATTTACCATAGCTGGGGGTGAAGGGGATATCTGTGGAAAGTATTTTAATTAGCAGGGGTCATAAAACACTTCGGGCCAGATGGTCAACAAATCAGTTCATCAAGACAGGGATTTGGATTTATGGACGGGGGTGCGTCTGCCCAACGGATATAGACTCTAATATGGTGTCGGCAATCATCCCCTCCCCCCACTGAAAATGAACTATAAAATGGAGGTGATGGATATCGCAGAAGAGGAGAGGGAAGGAGGAACCCAGAGCGAGAGCAAGATGTATTAAGCCCTGAAAACAGTGGACGATAAAGGGTGGGAGAGCTGCCCCCTCCCCTGTAATGAAGTGCTGGAGGGCCCAGATGTAGAAAGCCTGACACGATCTCGGAATGACAGAGTCTGAGACAAGAAACTTCATGCCCGACTCAACAGCCCCATGAGCGGTTGGCCCCGCGCAGCCACGATACTTTGAGAACGATACTTTGTGGACAGTTGTGATGGTGCTTAGGCGCCCGACTCTCGATTTCAACCAGTTCGCTGGAGATCCCCTGGTAGCAGCGTCATTTGAAAAAGAATGTTGCACAATCCATGCGACATGATGTGGACAAGACTTCCATGCTGCCCGACTGAAAAACATTAACTAATGTAACTAAGTGACTTAATGCTTCTTATTACTGAACTGAAATTTTGAAAAAAAAAAGTAATAATAATGCCCCTCTTCCCTGGCTGTTGCAAGTACTGATTTGTAGAGACGATCCCCATATTATTTTATTATTAAATATTAATTTGAAATTGCGGCAACATGTGTAAGTTATATTTTTATTGATGCATTATTTGAATTATACCATTAATTGAATACCGAATTATACCATGTTAATTGAATGATTTTAATTCAAGCTTAACATTTGTAAATAATAATAAATTCACTTTTGTTTATATTTAAAATGATGAATTTGTTTGTGAATTACTTCATGTGAGTGTGTTTCCTTTTCCAATTATATAAGTCTCTGAAGGCATGCGAACTTGTTGGTTTAAAATGTGGTATGGGTTATTGCGGAATTTCATAATGGTTATCGTGTGTGTTAAGTAAACGGTGTAGCTGGGTGTTTCTGGGATCGGGTATTGTTTAATTTAAGGTCTTAAAAGTATGATAACACCACATTAGTAAGTAAGGGCAACAATATTAATTTAAAATAATTAAAAATGCTAGTTCATGTAACGATGAATTCGTTTGTTATTACAATTTTTCTACTTTGAAATTAATTTTAAAATCATATATTTTAGATATTACAACAAATGAAAATAATTTGATTTTCGCCATCTTAAATTATCACTTTCTTTCTTGCAACCATTTTTTAAATGACTCATTGATGGATCACTCAATAGAATCTATTTGATATTCAGGTAAATACTTTTTAGTCTTTTATAACGGTTCATAGTAAATAAAAAAGTAAAAAACAGGACCGTTAAATTGAGTAATGTTTCCTTTTATTTTTAAATTAATAGGTAAACAATTCTGTATACTTTGACAGTAAGTGATTTCTCTGTGTAAAGAATGCAATGTTAGGAGGCAAACAAATTCTTAAGATTTTTTAATGTAATTAAAATGAAAACCTTATGACAGCAAGTTTTATAATAGGACTAAAAATTCAAATGCTTCTAACGATGGCGAGTTTATGAAAGAAGGCAAATTAAATAAAGCCGATATTTCGTATCGATCTCAGAAACAAAACATCCAAACAATACAGTGAGATACAACTATTAAAAAGGATAAATAAATTGGCATATAATTTAGATTTACGACTGAAGGCTAACCTTTAAAATTTTGTATTTTATTGCATTCCTGACAAAGATATATGCTTAAGCTTCTCCAAGACGAAAAAAAAATATACTGTTATGATGACAAAAATATACAACAAAATCATTGGCGCGGTAAAATCCGGTTACAACTTTATCCTATTCTCAGTCATTTTGTATCAAAAATATTTATAACCATAATGTGGTGAAATAAAATAGTAAATAATTGAAATATAAAAGTAAATAATTGCATTGTTAATTGAAATTTGATTACGATCAGGAGACCACTTCACTTGGCCTTCGCATCACAGATGATATAGCCCCTTCCGGTTAAAACGTTGAATGTGGTGTAAATGAGATAAAACCAACTGTGGAATTTATGAATACATTAAATCTTAAGACAGATAATATTTATGGTAAATTCAGATAATATTTATGGGAAGACTAAAAATTCAAATGCCTTTAACGATGGCGAGCTTATGAGCGAAGGTAAATTAAATAAAGTCTATATATAACTAACATAATTATAAGTTAAACAAGAAATATACAATATATAAATAATAAACAATGGTTATAAAAATGATATGGCTTAGTATACAGATATTGCGACAGCGTTCAGTTTATTGAGCATAAAATAACAAACTTGTTTAATGGGAATGAAAGGGGCCGAAAATCGTGTTTCAAGTTCGAGTTGTTTCGTGATTAATAAATCCTTGGGATAATTGATTATCTATTTTCTACTAAAAATAATTAAATTGCTGATTTTCCATTTTATATAGGGATTATAAATTATATTTATAAGACACTGAATAAATTTTGTAGGGTGAATTTTAATATGCATTTATTCTATAAGAAAACAAGTAGTTGCATTAGAGAAGGATTCTCTAGTGCTACTACAATAGCAGAAATTCTTCTCCTAAAAAGGAGCAAGGGATAAATAATTTTCAATTCATGCATTTTTTAAAGGATCTTCAAAAAATTAAATAATAATAAATTCATTAACTTATAGAATTTATTGGCTAAGTTACGATTCTTATAGCCATTTTCTTAAATTGCGTTAACATACTCTCACTTCAGTGAATCGAATGTCGAAACTGATTGTTTACAACGACGAGTGATGGTGTAGTTGTGCATTTCTCGTGAATCTAAAGATGAATATATAAGGAATAACTTCAATAACTCGAAGGTTAAACTTGAAAAAATAATACAATCATTTTGTAAAAGTAAAAAAATTTCGGAAAAATATTGAATGTATACAAAATATTTAATGTTCGTCGATTGATACTTATAAGAAAGAATCATAATATTCTTTCAATGTGAAATTTAAAATCATTTTACTGATTGTTTTATATTTTGGATATATAACTAAATTTATTTTTTACTGAAAGGAAATTACATTTAAATCACAATTAATCCTTGTGTATTAATTAACTTAGAATATTATTTCTTGACTGGTAAAGTTAACAGACCTTTCCATAACGCATAGTTTCATTTATTTTTATAAGAATACTTTTTACAAAAATAACTATTAACCGATTTTTCCTTTCTTGAAAAGACTTTTTTGTTAACATGGAAACCCTACAAATTAAAATACATTATGAACGAGGGAAATATTAAGAAGCTGTAACTCAGAAAAGAAATGTCCTCAGACGAAAGACGCCCATAAAAAAAAATAAAAAAAACCCTGTTGAAGGGAAAACATTCCTCCCTGTATTTCAGTTTTGATATGAAGATAGCAGGGGATCCGTTACCCATACTTCACAAAGAAATCGATAAAAAAAACGTTTAAACTCAAAAAGCGAAAAAGCGGAGGGAAAACGATTTCATCTGTTCTCCTCAACGGGGTTACTTAATTGGAAAATGATTAACATTTGCGGTGTGCGTTCCAGTAAAACGCTTGCAAATGAAGAACGGCGAGGGAAAGACGCATAAAAAAGGACACAAAAACTTCTTTCCAAATAGGAATGTCTTTCGCGACACTTGAAAACGTCTCTTCTGATTATTATTGAACGTCGAATTCCCTCTTGCCTCGCCTGAAGGAAATGACATTTTTTGTTCAATTACTGATACGACAAGTCAGGCAGCAGTAAACATTATATATTTTTTATTTGGCAAGTATAACAAAAGAAAAAAGAAAACACAAAAGAAACAAATGAACAAAAGAAAAAGTGCAAATAACAAAAGAAAAAGTCCAATATAAATAAAAAATTCAAAATTATAATTCAGTTAAATCTACCACATCAATAGATTTTAAATGTTACCACTATTCTTTAAAATGAGTAATGGTAACATTTGACTTTATAAAAGGTTGTAAAATACGAGAAGAAAAAAAAAAGATAGAAAAAATATCTTAAACTTTTTAATATTCATGGAAAACTTTGCTTTTTGAAAAGGCCACCGTAGTTTCCAATGAATGTTAATTTTGCTCTCTTAAACTAACAATACATTTCTTTACTTAAGTGATAGATGTTAAGAACTTATTTCACAGATAAATGACAAGTGAAACTAATTGTAAATTGAAAACAAATAATTTCAAAGATAACCATTCCTTCTATAGGAAGTCCTAATCAAAATACAAGGTCCATGATTCGATACTGTCATATTGTAAAAGTAAAGAACATAGCATATTGTAAATTTCTGCATTAAAAAATTAAAACCCTGTGTTCTTCTTCCCTTCTAATGTTCTTTTGAAAGAAAATAATCTGTCGTTTTCAAAGAAATTAATTAATGTTTTAAATAATGGCTTGATTTAATTTAATTTTTGTTAACTTCAGATTTTGTACTTCACATTATCCACAACAATATTAGGTTTTCACTTTATAAATCTATACTTTAATAAATAATTATAAATTTACTTAATGGCAAAAGCTGTTTAATTCGAAGACTACTTAACTCGTATTCTTTTTTAAAGGATGTTTCTATATTTCTAAACACCAAGTGAGATACATGTACATGAACATACCATACATCTTTTCCCCCCAAAATATTTATTTGAAGACTTCAATTCTAAATAGAGAAGTCTGCTGTGATAAAAGTTCTGATTTATCGCTCTACGGGATGCTATGTTGCATATAGACTATGCAACATAGCATTTCTATTTCAATGCCTAATTTATGCATATTTCACAGATAATCTATGACAGAATTTTTTATCAATGAATTTTATACTTCGCTACCTTTTGGAATTATAATACTTCGGATATATTTTTTGTATCTATTACTTATAATTTAATCATTCAGAATTTCATAAAGAATCAAAAGAATCTAAAAATACTGAAAAGGAATTATTCTAAAATAGGTTTGCTATTAATTATTATAATATTATATCATTTAAATTGCTTTTGATATTCATTATTTCATTTGAAAATTATTCGCTTTTTATTTAACACGCAGTTAATTTATTTTTAACACATGTATGCAGGATGCAATTCTTACCTTTATTTTTTTATTTAAAAAAATTTAAAACAAAATATTATTGAATTTATGTAAAATGATAAATTCAAATTATGTTTAAATAAATTAAAGCAATGTTTACATTTTGTCTTTAGATAAAATTGCACTTGGTATGAAGGAAATAAAAAAATATACTTATTACATCCATTAATAGTATCTGCAATGTGAAAAACTCTTTCGTTAATTATTTGATTTTAAATAATTGAGGATGAAATTTTAATGAGAAAGAGTAAGAAAAATTTTGTAACTGCGGGGAGAAGCCAATGTCTAAGCCAGCAGCGCTAATTAATAGTTGCTACAAAAAATAATTTAGAAAAGAAAGAGTTACAGTCTCGATAAATGCAATTCATACTCTCACAGATGCACGAATGACTTTTGTCGTGGAAAGGAAATGCGGTGGTATTGCTAATACAGGCAAGGGAATTTTTTTTATAGATAAAGGGGTAAACAGTGTAGAATAAAAGCGAAATCCAATCTCGGGATTTGACGGCTTACCGAATCGATGAGCTTCCGTGTGGCTGAGTCACCGGGACTGGAGGGGCGGGGGAGGTTGTCCTAATTCCACAGATATTCTCACTCGTTAAGTATGCAGAGATGATTTTAAAGGGAGCAGGGGCATGTCAAATGAAAGGTTGCTGTGTTTTTAAATTTTGTTTATGTTTCTAAATTCAAATAGTAATAAGCAGCTCGATATGATATATTTTTATAATAATAATTGGTAAACTTTAATTTTTTAAAGTTTACCAAAAGAAAACCATCTAACGATAACGATAAACGGTGACTAACGATAAACGGTGAGTTTGCTCTTTGAACCACGCACATACACTGCGAGTTGTATGACAACTCGCATTGTCCTGCTGGTAGATGCCATCATTCTGAGGAAAAATAATTCGCATGTAGAGGAGGACATGGCCCGCAAGGACAGATGCGAACATGTGCTGATCCATCATGCCTTCCACAATGATGAGTGTACACAGTGAATGCCAGGAAAACATTCCCCAAACCATAATGCTCTCTCCTCCAGCTTGAATCCTTCCGGCAATTATTGCAGAATGTTTGCTTTCAGACGTTTCACGCCGTATACGCCAACGTCCATCTGTCCGATGGAGCATAAAACGTGATTCATCGGAAAAAGCCACCTGTCGCCACTCTGTGGACGTCCAGTTTCTGTACTGGCGTGCAAATTCCAGCCTTCGTCGCCGATGAACAGCAGTCAGCATAGGTGCATTAACTAGACATCTGCTGCGGAGGCCCATGCGCAACAACGTCCGCTGAGGAAACACTTTTGGTAGCCCCTTGGTTCATCTGGGCTGTCAGTTGCTCAACATTTGCAGGTCTATTCGCCCGAACGCATCTCCGTAGCCTTCGTTCGCCTCTGTCATCTATAGCCCGTGGTGCACCACATGTGCAACGCCGCTGATTTTGGATAGTGCCATTTTGCCATGCACGGTATACATTTACCACGGCGGCACCCGAACAGTTCACAAAATTAGCCGTTTCCGAAGTGCTTCCACCCTTGGCCCGAAAGTCAATAATCATGCCCTTTCGGACGTCGGATAAATCGCTACGTTTCTGCATTACGCCAAGGATTGAAATGCTTTCCGATGCCCTAGGAGATCCTTTATATACACTCCACTGCAATGTGCTGCCATCTGCCTTTTGTGATTGGTTATTTCACGTTGACGTCGAAAGTAGGTGGTGGTCTCATTCATCTGACTGGACTGAGTATATAGTTTTAAGATGACTATCATATAGTTTTAAACAATAAAATCACTCATAAAAGGTAATTGTTCTGAAGAGAATTGGAGAGAGTATAAAATAAGAATTCATAGAGGAATGTACAGCATAAAACAAAAATAACAACGGCGGCGGATCATGGCGGCAGCTATGTCGAAATCAAGCTTTCAAATTGAAACTGTTAATTTCCATGCTATTTCCATGACAGATGCTATTTCAAACGTGTATTTGAGATATAAAATGACTAATTAATTAATTAATGATATAGAAGTGAATAATATAGTTAAAATTCAAGTGATTACTCTCTTTCATTCATTGAGTTAAATTGCTTGTTATGGGGACGTGTCATGATTAATTAGGCTTGCATATAAATATTTTGTAAATAATTAATATCTATAGATATATTTATATTTGCATGCCAAAAATTCTGTAAAGGATGCACTTTTCAGGTGATTAAAATCTTTGTTTCAATGATTATACTGTGCTCGCTTTAACGCCATTTAAAAAGAAGGGAGCATATATATATATATTTAATGGGGAAATACATATATGTATCTTTGCTAGTGTCGGACCCCTTATTTGAAGTTAACACCCATTGACATGACCCATGAAGGATTACTCGTGGCGCGCAATGGGAGGTCTGATATATTACACTCAAAAGAGGGAAAGAGGGAATAACCCCTTTTACGAGAGTTTGTGGGAACGTATCGCAGGAGGTTGCTCGTCGCGTGGCTCTTGTTGCCGGCACGCTCCAATGACCTGGTGCAACGTTTATCAGTGACTGCTTCCCCGCTGACTGAATCATCAATCATACTGAATCATCAATGGATGTTCCGCTGCCAACGAAAAAACAACTCTTTGTTCCCTAAACACGCTGCTGAAACAGCTCGGGAACAGGGCAGTTCAGTCGTTGAGCCACATGCGACTGGACGCGGTAAGGAATGTGACAAATAAACTCCGAAGTTTCCTAAAAATATTGATATATTCTACTCTTAATACCAAATGTAACGCGGCGTGGTTTGTTTTTTATAATTATACATTAAATTTTTTTAAAAATTAACATTTAATGCAGTAAAATAATACTTACAATTTCAAAATTAATATTAAAAGGAAATTAAAGTAAAATTAAGATTTTAAAACTTCTAATGAAAAAAAAAATAAATAAAACCTTTTCTCCTCATAGTCACCTAAATATTATTATTTTTTATTTTAATATATTTTATATATAAAGAATATATTTAAAAATATATATTCTTTGAAATAAAGCACTTATAAGTAATTCATCATAAATTTAAGATCTCAATTCAACTGTTATACTTTAATTTTTTTTAAATTTAAATAATTTTTTATTAATTTCTTCACAATACATATTTTTTTTCAAAGAACTGAAAGTTAAAATTATAATCATATAAAAATTCGCGTACAATAACAATAGCATTTTGATTAAAGTTCTATTCAAGTTATTTTTCAAGCAATAAACTATTTTGTTATAAAAATAAAGATAAATACCAGATAAAAAACTTGTGTTGCACTTTTTAATTTCAGAAATACGCACCACCCACAAAAAAAATCTCGCTTTTTATATAGATTATTTTTATGAAATTCTAGATACATACAATTCTACTACTATGTGACAAGAATTTTTTTGTATACTTTGAATCGATTGAAAATATTAGTTAAATTTCATTTTTTCAATTGAAACCTCTTAATGAAGTTTTGTGTGTCCTACGAAATTAATCTTATTTACTAAATCAATATTTGAATGTTTTCAAAAATGCAAGAATAGCATCTCTTTCAGAAGCTTGTGAAAAAACTGTTAATAAATTTTCTAGTATATCAAAAAAAATTAATTTTGTTTTGTATAAAAAAAAAGAAATTTTCTTTTAAAGAATCGCTTTAAAAATTTAACTATTACAATGTGTAAAATTAAGTGAAATACTATAATAATTAATTAAAATTAAATAATTTATTTTACACGAAGAATTTAATTACATTATTGTTTTGACTGCTTAAAAAGTAGTATATATTTATCCAGTATTATTCGTAAGTTTTTAACAAATGTATTTTTTTAAACTTTATATTGTACTCCAAATAGGGCAGATAATATTTTTTTTTTTTTTAACAATATAATTACACATTGGCTTCCTTGTCAATGTGTTTGGGCACTAAATAAAAATAAGTATTGCAATATTTTTGAAATTAAGAAATCATTCTTGTAAATTAACGGTGCGAAAAATTTAATAAAAGCTTTATAACTTTTTTAAATAATTGCAAGCAAGCTTTTTTATTTTATACATTAGTAAAATTTGTACGTTAAATAATCGATAATTTAGAATTCAGATGATTATATTTTATAAAAATTATTTTAAAAACATATAATTGAATTTTATGTACTATCAAGATAATTATATAAATATTTGTTTCTGTCTAAAGTATTTATTTATTTTTTTTATTTGCACTTAAATTTTATTAGTTGACACAATTGAACAATTTACATTTTACATATTTACTCGGCGACTGTGTAAGTAAATAAGAAATTTAAGAATAAAAAAGAAAAGATTAGATGGATTATTCCATAAAAAGATGCGAGTGTCAGCTTTCGTCCTTAATGTATATTTATTTTGTACACAAATTCACTATGATACAATAGATTTTGCTCATTTTCCTCCCATATGTGAGAAAAAAGAGACACGATATCTCACATAATTATTCAACATTTCTAAAATTTTAAGAATCTCTAATTCTTTTATAGAATTGCCATGGAAAAAAATGGAGGAAAGATAAATTTAATAAAAGCGTTGTAAACCGTTAATGACCGAATGATACATTAATAATGATATGTTATTGATAAGTGATTCCATTGATAAGAGGACACCAACTTTTTGATAGTATTGGATAATATTTTACTTGGATACATTTGACTTGATACTTGACTTACATTTGACTTTGGATACATTGACATCTTGGTTTTTTTATTACATAAAACGGCATTCAAATTACTATTAATTACCATGTTTTTAAGTTCATTATTAATTAATTAGATTGTGACTCAATAATAAAGCTCAATAAATTATAATTTTTTGTGACGTTGATGTTTTCTCAAAATTCCTACTCAGACTGTTTTTCGTATATGGAATATATGTAGTTTGTTTCTTTGTACACAATTTTATGTCAAAATTCATTGAAATGAAACTTTATAGGATACTGCTGTCAGAAAAATAGTTGGTAAATAATAACTGACAATGTGTAACCATTGAAAGTAAAAGCAACTGGGGAACTGAATGCATTTATTTCAAATATCAAGGGAAAGGGACAAACATAAGATGCGCGAGAACCTTTTATCTACGAAAAAAGAATTGTGCAAGTTGTTGTGGAAGGTATCAACTCTTCTCTCGCGACTTGAGCGTAGTAATAAAGTAGAAAATAATCTGTCTGTTGCTCTCAAAGCGCACCACGAAAGAAATAATACTAAAAACAAAAGGCGAATGCAAATAAATAAATAAAAATATCTTCCTGTCTATATAAAAAGGAGACGTTTTACTTAATTGAAAAAGATTGCTTTTTAGGTGAGCCTTTCAATAAAACTCTTGAAAGTAGAGGCAGTAGGGAAACTACTGCTGAGATAAAAAGAAAAAAAAAAGAAGATTCAGCTCTAACGCTTCAGATTAGTACCAAACGCTTTGGTGGGAAGTATTGAACGTTACAATCTGCCAGCATGCATTTTGTCTTTCCTTCAATTGATATAACTGGCCAAAAATTTTTATGTTGAAAGTTGGCTCTCTGACATGCACCACAATACCAGCATGATTTTTGCCTTCCACGTCACTTTCAGAATATATATATATATATATTGCTCTTGGTGTATTCCATTAATAACTTTGCTACATTTTAGAGAGTACTTTTTAACGTACTTTTCTACCTTCTTATACATAATATTTTATTTTATGAAATATATCGGTGCAAGTAATGTTAGAAAGCAAATTAATTTGTCCCTCAAAAGCATCTTTGTTTTATTAGTTTTTTAATTATTCTGTTTTTACATTTATTGAATTCCCATCTGTGATAATCTCCGGCATCAACGGACTGAAATGTTCTGCCATTGATTCAAGGGATCAGGGAGAAGAGCAGGACTCCATCTTACTAAATGATGGATTGTAATGAAAAGTGCAAACCAATGCTGACCCACAAGTGCTCATACCATTGAAAAGTAGTAATAGGTACCACAGTGAGATGCCTCGATTTAGATATACTTTTGGGCTGGTTTTCCACACTAAATAGCACTCATGCATCAACACTGAAAAATATATAATTCATTGTTATCGTGTTTTATTTTCAATTAAAAATATATTCCATCCTCTTTATTTGTTTGCTGTATCAAATACATATTTATGCTTTTGAACAAAAAAATATTTTTTCCAACAAAATCCTGCATATTCATTTAAATAGGCATCTATGATATATTTAATAGACATTCATTAAAATACGAATATTTTATATAAAATAATTATTTGACCATTTCTTTACTAAACAAACCTAGTGGAAATATGTTATTTAATCACTAAGGCCGCGTGCTCAATCAACTAGAAAAATCAATTTACTTTATTTAAATCTTCACTACGGGAATCGAATGGGCTTTTCAGACGAATGGAGGTCTTTTTTGAATTCCTAGACTCCTATTCTTCCAAATATATATTTTAAACTGTAAATAAAATACTTTATTTCAGTATGTAGTGTGTAGATCAATGAAAAAATTTCTTTCAGATTCTTTCTTTTCATTTTGGAATTCTAGTCTGAGCCGAAGGAGGGAAATAAAATGGAAACAAAACATGTGGAATAAATTAGGTGAGAGAGAGAGAGAATTTTTCTATCTAAATAAAATGAATGAAAACTATTTTATAAAGGATCTTTCTGCAACAT